>OY294044.1:80051847-80145072 GCA_958510825.1 Brachypterus glaber
AAAACTTTACACTACTAGTGATATGGTATTTTTTCTACTAAAAAATCTGCAAGTGTGAGTTAAAGTTGTGTGAGTGAAAGTTAACCCGTTAAGTTTCAGCATCTGTTAAAATCAACATCTGTTAAATAGTTTGTAGGTGAAGATTATGAATATGGCAAGTACATCTTTGGTTATTATTTTAACATTTTTTACGGTACTTTATAATTATTGTTGATAAAATTCTATGATGATTAAAAGACGATAAGAGTTATTTTGTCAAACAGTAAATACGGAATCGACAAAATCTGACAACCTTGCATTTTGCAAATTTGAAAGCGCGATGATAAAGCTTACAGATGCGTCGTCTGTAGGCTGGATTTAAGGTTTTCTAAAGATTTTTTTTAGATTTTTTTTTCCAATTTTTTTTCTGTTTTTTTTTTCCGACGCTATTTCAAATACACCGTGTATATATTTAAATGTGTTATGTTTGTAAGGCATATCCACAATATATTTTCACTGAAAGGCAAAATTACTCTGCAAGGCTTGGCGAAATTTTGCAACTTCCCAAACATAGAATCAGCCTTTATGAAAATTCGCCTTTCTATAATTGTATGAATTTATACAGTAAACTACCAAGAAACATACGAAGCATTTCCAACATAACCACTTTCAAAAGAACTTTTGAAAATTTTTTGATAGAAAGAGTATTTTATTCTGTTTTAAAAGGCCTATAAAACTCAAGTAATTTGTTAGGATTATTTAGACGTATTTGTTTAGCTTTTTAAATAGACTTCTCATTTTAATGTAGGTTTATTATTGTATCACTGGCATGCCAATATGTACTAAATGTATCATATACATATGTATATTGGGGGGGAATGTATACCCTGGAGGTATCTTGTGCTATGAAATTTCATTTGGTTGTTTTGATGCGCGAATTTTAAAAGAAGGTAGTGGCGCCGGTCCATTTGAATGAGTTTTGTTGTCTTATGTGCCTTTTGGGTTGTGTTTTTCTTTGTTTTGGTGACATCTTTGTTTTAGTGACATAGCACCTAATGAATATTGTCAATTTTGCTCAAAAGGTTTTTTTTTTTAATTTGTCAATTTTATGTCGGTGTCAGTAATTTTACAAGAATATTTTATTTCTATGTTTTAATATTTATATAATTCATAATTACCATTTGTTTCTTAATTTTATTTTGTAAGTAACTAAATCTTATTTAGATTTACACATAATATTTATATAATTTTTACATTATTTTTAATTTATGACCTAAGTAAATGTTTTTGCTTATTATTTACTTTTATAATTTTATTGTTTATTTTTAGTTGATGATGGCCCAAAACCAGGTGCCAAAACGTTTTAAATAGAATAAAGAAATATATACAAATAGTTTTTATTCTGCCTAGAAAAACAATTAATTATAAAATATTTTTGGGCAAAGAATCTTATTAAAATAAATGTATAACTTTTGTTCAATAAATATAACTACTAATTCTATAACTATTCCATTCTTCATAGTGGATATTATATTTCATTTTTCTTAATACTTAAACGCAAGTTAAAATTACTTAAAAAGCAAAATAAATAAAGCAGCTAAAACAATAAACTAAAAAATTTGTAACAGATCCACTTTCAGTAACCTTAAAAACTCCAATATACCAATTTTAACGAAAACTACCCCTGGCCCCTCAGGGGGTGGATTTAGAAAAAATGTATTTAAGATTCAGTTTTAGCATCCTCAAAAACATCAATACATAACTTTCCAAGAAAACTACCCCCCGCCCCTCAAGGGGTGGATTTAGATTTGTTTTTAATATTAGATAAATTTTCAGCAACCTCAAAAACCCAAATATACAAATTTTTATGAAAACTACCGCCGCCCCTCAGGGGGTGAAATTAGAATTTTTTATAGTCAGATTCACTTTCAGCAACCTTAAAAACCCAAATATACCATATTAGAAAGATTTTATTTTCAGATTCAGATTCGTAGACCTAAAAACCCCTATATACTAATTTTTACGAAAATAATAAAAGTATTTAAAAATATTTACCCCCTCACCACCTCGGGGCTGGAGAAAATTTTTATTATCAGATTAAATTTCAGCAACCTTAAACACCCCTATATAAGAATTTTCTATTTTTTGTAAAAAAAAATCTATTTTTCCCCATCGACCGACCGACCGATCGGCCGAGCCTCATTTTTTTTTGCTTAAACTGATTTATATCGACATAAAACGTCATAAAACACAAAAATAAGCAAACAAAATTGGCATGAATACAAGGCTCTCCCGAAATTTTAAAAACTTTCAAAATGGGAAAGTAAAAATTGACGTATGAAGCTTATTTATGGTACTTAGAAACTTTTCTCATGGGCCTTTTTTTTTTAGAAATTCATTGATAAGTACCAATTAACGCTTCATATTTATTTTTTTAAAAGGAGAACAGGATGCCAAAAAAAAAAATCACAAATCCCATAAAATGTAAAAAAATCACTTTATTTCGATAAAAGAGATAATATTTAGCTAAAAAGCATATGTACAAATTGCTTTGAAATGTGTTTATTTTTAAAACTGGGTGTTGCGGATTTTTTTTTCAGATTTTTAAAAATAAACGTCTTAAACATTAAAACTTTAAATTTAAAACTCTATTTAATGTGTTTTATTACATAATATAACATACTACAGTTGATTTCAACAAAACTGGAAAAGTGGGGTTAAGTAAAATTTCATGTTTTCCATAAAATTTAGTTGTGTGAATGTGGATTATTTAAATGGGGTTATGCCTGTTTGAAAAATAAGGTTAGTTTAACCATGTCAAAAATCATATGTTATTCTGTGCATTTGTGTTAAGTAAATACTATTTTGATTTTAAAGCGTATCTCTATTGTTAATATTCTTCTTATTGTTAGTATTCTTCGAGTATTCTTGTTTTTCTGGTTTATCTCTCCCAATTTTAAAAAAATACACCAACATTTTTTGACTTTGACATTGATGTGGCAATAACAATATTGACACTAAATTTATTAACAAGTAAACAAATATTTGTCAAATGAAAGATAGTTCACAATGTATTTTTTTTAATAACCCTTTTCCAGTTTTGTTGAAATGAACTGTACAAGGCATTTTGAAAACATTTTTTATTTATTTGCAATTTAATGCATTTTTTTAACTTTTATTGAGATATATAATTATTTTTTGGACACCCTGTACTTTTTTTTTCAAAAAAGTAAATACCCTCAATTCGGACATTGATGAATACCCTAGAAAAAAAGGACTCTTTGGAAAAAATTCTAAGTGCATTTTTTTTAAGCCTTTATTAACCTCATGTGTCAATTTTTATAATTTTTACCCCATAAAAAATCCCTTTTATTTTTGTAGAGGTGCATAAAAACTGAGAATATTCCTTTATTATCCAGAAACACTTATTTGTTTCATAAACGTTCAATGTTTTCATATCTTTAAAAGCCCTTCACATGATTCTCTATTTAAAAAAGCGCGGGCGGAACCCCCAAATATTTTTTTAAAAATCTAAAAAAGTTGTTTTTTCACTTAAAAGAATAATTTTGAGGGGTGGGACCCAAATAGTTGCGTAGGTCCTGGGCAGCCTAATGAGTAGTGATTAGCTACTTTAAATAATTAATAATATGTTAAATTGTTAAAATTATTAAATACAATAAGTTATTAATTTCAATCCATGAAGATATATAATGCTACGCGTTCCATTATATATAATTCACAGTAAATAGGATATTGCATTTCCCAAATACTTATTTTTTTTTACAAAGTATATTCTGTATTAAAAATAAGATAAGTAAAAACTTAGGTAATAACATTTAAAATTAAAATATAAAAAAGTAAAATAAACTATAAAAAGAAAAGTTCTTCCAAGTGTAATGTAGATGGCAGTGTACCCATAATACTACCCGCCTTTCCAGTTTGAATTGCCAAACTGTTTTTTTCTACTAAAATTTTTCTTGAATGTCTTTCAAGTGTTGAAATAGAGAGCTTTTTCCCACAGCACTGATGGTCCCAGGGTCTCGACAGAGAAAGGAACAAAAATATATCCATCATCAATAAGGTGTCTATATTTTCGTTTTTTTCTCGAAGCTGCATTGTTTGCCACAATTTTGGACTCTTTTGAACACCCATTTTTAAAAAGATCTCCTTTAAAAAACGAAAAATTATTGAAAAAAAAATTTTTTTTTCAAAAAAAAAGTTTAAAAAAAAACTTTTTATTGTTATTGTTATTAATTTTTCTTTTTGCGAAAAACGAAAAAAAAAAACAATAGGGATCTTCCCCTCATAGAACTTGATTTTTCCTGAAAATTTCAATACGATCGGATTATTCGTTCTCGAGTTATAGTTATCGGACGGATGGACAGACGGACGGACGGACAGACGGACGGACGGACGGACGAACGGACGGACGGACGGAGAGATGGACATTTGAAAAAAATGTTTTTTATTTTTTCATGAAACAAATTTATATCCAAGAATTTTTTGTCTAGCACTATTTTTGATTTTTTTTGAGAATTTGAAACTACCGTATATTACTCCAGCGCTGGAGCTGTGAATAATATAATAACGATGAAACATACGAGGTAACGTAGGTGACGTACATAGCTATCAACTATCGTTTTTTGTTTTTTATAAGAAATTCTAAGGTAACTAAATTTTATGTTTAAAAAAAATTAAATATCTATTATTAAAATACATACATACATACATACATATAGCTTTACGCACAAATATGTGGCTACGGTAAATATGTTTGGAATGTGTGTGCAAGTGGGAGGCCTGATGTAGGCACGCACACCTCATACGGAAAGAAGAGAGCGTGAATGAATGCTCCCCCTTACGTCGGAGACTTTTTTTTCATGCGGATAACTATAAATGCATTGTTTTTGTTTAATGTTATATTTTTTGAAATTTAACTTAAAAAATATTAACACTTAAAACAAAAACAATAACTGACTAAAAAAGTTGTTTTATTGTTGATTTTTCTTTTTTTATTTATTTTTAATAGTATTTTTTTGCCAATATGAGTATTAATCTTTCAAGAAAAATAAATGTGATTTAATAATACTACGGTACCAGTACCTTCCCATTAAAAAAATTGAGTTTTATTGAAAAATATGATTTGCCTAGTTTTAAAGATATCCAAATTGGTTAATAATTAAATAAAACGTTGTCTCATATTTTTCCTAAAAAAAATTACTTAGCCGAGAATAATGTTGCATATTCTAAAGCCAACTAGATTTAAAATTAAAATTAAATTAAAAAATGACATTTTCTGTTAAAAATTGACAAATTATACATGGTTGTACTCAGAACTCGATTTTGAATCAAAATATGTAAAAATATACAAGTTGTTCCCTTTAAAAATTAAAAGTTGAGTTCATTTCCGGCGAAACCGGAAGTGACAGAATATTTTTTACAATGTAAAAAAGTGCTGTTTATTCAGTTATTTAAAACCTCTCAATTTCATTTTGACAAACAAAAAAATTATAGGGTTACACCCCACCCCCACTATTTTGTGGCACCCGGTATATGCCCTTGTCAGTGTTACCAATTTTTTTTTCACCTGGGTGATAAAATTTAAAGTGCTATTTCTGGCACACAAAAGTTGGTATAACATCAAGATTTTGACTTATCTACAAGTCCTTTGTTGATAAAAAAACTTGAAAAAAATAGGGCTTTTTTCATTTATCTTAGATCAGAATCCTTTCCAAAACCCATTTTTATTTATATCTAATAGTTCCTAAAAAAAAATAATCTGGTGTTAATTTTTTTTTAATTCTGAAAAATAGGGTGGTTATCACCCTAGTAAATAACTTTGGGGGGTAAGACCTTTAAAATTTAAAAAAAAAATCAGAACTCTGGTCACCGTAATGTACATACTTACCTACATATGTATTTCTATGAAATATTTACGAACTACAGCAACCGATATAATTCTTTTAAAGTGTGTATGTATGTATCTTTGCCGATACGGCAGCAGCGATCAATGTAACTAACAAGTAATTAAATAAGCTATAGCTGATATTTGCTTATAAAATAACAATTAAAAATATACAAAAAAATATATATAAACAAACAAAAATCAAAAATAAATAAATAAAATAATAATAAACCTAAACTAACTAAAGTGACTATCTGTTTAAAGTGTAAAGAAGTTAGTAATTAACTCGGTAATTAATAATTGCGATTCTAAAACAATTACTTCCGGATCTTGATAACTTTTGATTGGCCTAGAATAAATGAATAAAGGATATTAGAATTAGTAGAGGTTTGTTACCGTTTCGAAATGGGGCGAAGATAAATGGAAATAATTTGCTATAATTTATTATACATTTAACCTTGAAATTTAAAATAAAACCAGCTGTTTTGATTGAGCGGGAACAATTTTTCATTAAAGCTGATTCAAAAAGAAAAAAATATTTATATAAAAAAGTAATTTGTCGAAATTTATATTCTTTTGTTACTTTAGGTTTTGACATTTTAATGTACAGCTTTAATCAAACACTTTTAGGGGAGACTCGTGTCAATTTTACACCAGCTTTAATGATAATAATGATTAACTACGGATCTACAGTGCGGTCCAAACGCCACCCACACCTTAACTTTTGAACTAGTTGAGATATAGACTTTAAATTTAGAATACGTTAACTATCTTTTTTATCTTGGCGATAAGTATTCGATATTTTTAACTTTTAAAATTTGGTCAGGGGAGATAGTGTAGGATTTTTTAAAAATCGAATGGGAATCGTGTGATACATCATTTTAAAGCAAACCACATGTTCTTTTCAATATATATTTTTTAATATTTTAAACATTTCTATTAAAGTTTTCATTTTTCAGTTTATTTGTTTTTTTGTAAAATGTTTATATCATTTAAAAATAGTTTAATTAAAAAATTTTTTTTGATTTTTTTAAAGATATTTACGAAAATTCCCATTTTCAACCCTATTTTAAACTCCCAAAAAATGTCAGAAAAAAAAATCGTGGTCAAATAGAAAGAAAAGCTTCAAAAGGATGCATCACACGATCCACTTTCTATTTAAACAAATTGCCCCTATACCCCCTGTCTACATTTTAAGATTTGAAAATATGAAATATATCTAAAAAGCTACTTTAAGTTATCTTATTTACGTGTTCTAAATTTGAAGTCGATATCTCAAAAGAGAATATGTTATGTATAACAATAAACATTAGGTACAGAGATTAAGGTGAAAAGCACCAAAATTTATCCAAAGGTTAAAAGACTTTCATACCGAAGTAGGAAGTGCACATTTCATGTGAATTTGATGTGATGTCATTATCGGTGAACGCGAGTTAGTTCGACCAACATGGCCAAAGTTCAGGTGCTGTGAAATGAAAAAGCCTCACATCCCATTGTATTAGAATCGCTACCCTGGAGGTTTAACGGCTGGAGATATAAAACAACTTTTAAGGGCACAAACAACACAAACATCAATAAATCGTTTAATGTTACATGTAATTTTATAGGTGAGCTGATATCTTAAGAACCAGAGGAATATAAAATAAACTAATTAAAGCACAAACGTTCATATCATGTCCTCTATCGAACAAGTGCTCGAAGTTGGCTTCCCAGTTCACACTTCCATAAAAAATATGGTTTTACCACTTTTTGCCCCTTACCCCACATGTAATATTCAACTCGATACAACACGATAAAGTTTCCTAACAAAATTGCCAACATTTAATTTTTTACTTTTTAGCAAAAAAATCTAAAAAATATATCTCACTTATACAGTTCATATAATGAACGGCTGGACAACCAATCAATCCCAAAAGGGTTACGTTTTTAAGGTACGGACCCTGACAACGCTATAATATAAAAAATAAAAAGAGGAACAAAAAAAGGTCATTCATTCATTCATAGGCAATTGTCTAGTACTGCCTAAAGGAAAATCCGGTCCTGACAATATTAGTCAGTCGAACTGTATAAAAAAATACTCAGTAGTAAGTAATATCATAAGTGCATGTTGAATTATCGATAATTTTTTTACTGTATTAAAAAAACAATTTCCTTAAGCAAAATATTTTTTTATATACAGTAAAAAAATTATGCATGAATGGTATTTTGAAAGACTATTTCACAAAAAAAATAAGGAAGTAATAATTTTACAATATTTTAAATCCACGATGTTCACTTGTTCGCGAATGTTGCCAAGTCTAAACTTTGCTCGAGGGATATTTTATGCTTGAGATTATTCCAATAAAATAGTTGTTATCACATATATTAGCATTTAAATATAGATCATTGCTGTTTTTGTTTAAAAAGTTTAGTTTTCAACTGAAAAGAAATAAAATAACGGGTGTTTCCATCCATAAAAAAACAATTTCCTATCGGTTTCTAATAAACTTTGGCAACGCTGTACTGGTACCAGCGCATGATGTTTTGATTTCCGTAATTCTTTACTGCAAATATATTTTTAATAAATAAGTGTTTAAATTAGTCTTTAGTGGCCTGTTTTTAATACCAAGATTCAATTAAATAAATTAAAATTTATGAATATGAGTGATTTAAAGCTTTTAAGATGGAAAGTGCATAAAATATAATATATTATCTGAAATTAATCAGGGTTTATACCTAGGATGTTTTGGTAATAAAATAAGCATTTATATTCCTTATCAATAAAAAGAAATCAACTAAAGGTAAGCTTCACAAATTAAAAACACATTTTGTAAAAATACAACATTTATTAACAGTAACTGTCAGTTTCTTGTTTCCATAGTAACCAAGTGATAATTGCATTGTGCAAAAATTATTAGATTCATTTTGAAACGATTGGCCAAGAAACTAAAAATGCAAGGTTTTGATTGGCCTATATTTTGTTTGTGAAATAGTCTTCGTTAATTATAATTAGAGAGCCTAAATGTGACGTTTCCTGTCAAAATTTCTTGACAGAAAACGTCACATTAAGGCACTCTAATTATAATTATTGAAAAATATGAACTGATAGTAATGTAAATTATTTTTTCTCACTACCAACTAGGTAAGTTGACATTACTTAATCAGAAAGCCGACAGTAATGGAAAGTACTACATGTATGTATATCGAGCACACTTAATAATAGATGAAATCAATACAAACAAAACTGTAACTAGATAGAAAAAATGATTTACCGCTAAGGGACACGAAGTGTCCGACATTTACCTAAGACACAAGACACAAGACTACTATTATTAATTTTAAAGAGTGATTCCATAAAAAAATGATTTGTTGAACTGTCAGACATATAAATGTCAAAAATATTATTAATAAAATACGATTTTAACTCCTTGGTAGTGAGAAAAACGTAATGCGCTACTCGTAGGTAAGTTTTTTTTCTGTCTTCGGTAGTAATTATGGACCTCAGCTCCGCTTCGGTCCACAAAATACGACCTCACACAGAAAAATTCACTTACCTCTACTAGAAGCGCAAATAACTATTTCCACAAAACCTTTGGTATAGACCCATGTCAATTGTAACAGGTGTCAAATGTAACAGTAAATGTTGATGTAAACTATAAATTATTCTGTCACTTCTTCTATACTGAATTCTATTGGAGACACTTCTACGCATCTCCTTCACTACAGAAAAAAATCAATATAACCAAATTTATTTTAACCAAACAGTAAATTTTGTTTCAAATTTTTCACCCTGCGTTGTAATTATAAAATAATGACAAGTATAATTGTCGCATATAAATTTACATAAAACGTAATTTAGGCGCATTTCATTATTTAAATTTTAATTATTCTGTAAAAATGTAAACTGTAAAGATAACCACCAAAAAATATTAAGGTATAATTAATGAGGGTTTATTGCTATAACGCCATTCCAGCGCCACGGACAAAATATTCGCACACACTCTTATACATAAGAGAATGTAAGAGAATATACATATTTCTAGATTCTCTTTAAATTCTTTGTATACCTTTAAATAAATGACAATATGCTTTATATGGAGAAAAGTACTATACTTCAAGTACATTATATTATGCTGTTAAAATTCCTCGATATACTTCCTAAAGAACTTTTTTGAGCTCGTGCGCGTTTTTCAAATTTTGAAAGTTATTACAAAACATATTTTAAAACATCTTTAGGTAAATCGGTTTTAATAGGATTTTATTTCGGCTAAAAAATTTGGAAGCAAAAAAAAATACATTTGCTTTAAAATATAAAAAAGCCTTTCAGCATTTTTAGCATGTATGCTGATTAGGGTGGCTCATGAAATGATATCCACGAGGTCCAAAATTTGTTCTTGGGGAAAGAAAATAACCCTCTTTTTTTCAGATTTTTTTCGAAAATATTTAGGGCTATTAAAAAAACATGTTTTTTACTATTTTTAAATTTTAAGGTACAAACAAAAGTATTGGATTATTTGTGCATGGGATATTATTAAGCAATCGTAAAACGGCAATGAGTAAAAATTTCAGAATAATTTAAAATAGATTTGCTATGACCAAATTCAAAATTTTTCATTTAAGCTATAAAAAAGGTTCCATAGATTTTTTTTAATCAAAAACTCAATAATAAAATATAAAAATAGTTTTTTTATTCTTAAATAGTTTCTACACTGATAAAACAGTTTATTTGTGTCAACAAAATATTTGGTTGGACATGGCCAATTAAATTATTTGGTTGTGAAAAATAAATTTTATTTCTGTCAAATAAACTATTTTTTTCCCATTAATAAATCATTTTGAAAATAAAAATTTGTTTACATGAACTAAATATTTATTTGACTCAAATAAAGTTTGTTACAACCAAATAATTTAATTGGCCATATCCAAATAAATCCTTTTTATCAGTGTATCCTTACGGACAAATAGAAAGACAGATAGACAAATTTAGTTAAATATATATATATATATATATATATATATATATATATGTGTATGTTATGATGTATAGAGGGTGTAACAGAGTCGCATGTAGATATTTTAAGGAATGATTCTACATTAAAAAATATGAAAAAAAGTTCCTATAAAGGTTGGTCCGGAAATGAGTCCTAAGGGAGCTACGGCTCTTCGAAGATGACATATAGAATGGGAAACAAAAAAAAAGCATCAATAAAATTTTAATGCTGCAGGGTGATTCTTCATTTAAAACTAAGCAAAAAAGTATTCTTCACCAAAACACCTAAATTTAATATTAAAGGAGTAATGGCCTTTTAAAAAGTAACGTTTTTGGTGGCACAAAATGTTACTTCCTCCTAATTGCATTTTTTTTATAACGGTTGCTCCTACAGTGTTACACTATATGACATTTTTTATGTATTTTTACTGAAGGAATAAAAAAGTTTGGGGCAAAAATGTGTTAAGCCTCACATATTTTGTCCGTCTAGGCACACCTCTGGATAAATTCAAAAAATTAATTAACACAAACTTATTGCCCTTATTAATACTAGTATACGTGCAAAAGCTTGTCGCTCTAGCTGAAAGGATACCAGAGTTATTAAATAAAAACCTTATTAATATTACAATTTTAAAGGGCCGTAGCTCCCTTAGGGCTCATTTCCGGACCAACCTTTATAGGAACTTTTTTTCATATTTTTTAATGTAGAATCATTCCTTAAAATATCTACATGCGACTCTGTTACACACTGTATAATACATATCGTGTAATAATAATTTTTCTTCATTAGAGTTACTTCGACAAAGTCCGGTGGTTCTAGTTTAGATTCGGACTCTCTATGGTATAACTTAAAAGTTGACTTAAGATTTAATCTTAAAAACAAATATTATTTATTGTTTAAATGATAGTTTCAAATGTCATGGATAGTAATTATCCTGTGAATTTATTAGATTTCGAGTCTTTGTTGGACTAATTAAATACAGTTGACTTCTTTGAGAATGTACAATGTCATATAAATTTTACATTAACTTAATTTATTGTTTTAAAAATCCCGAGATTCATTCAGTTTTGTCCAGTGTTTCTTTGTGTCAACTAAAAAGTGAAAAGTGAATATGTAGTTTCGGTTAGGAATAATTTTGTGAATTATTCTTAAATTAAAAAAACTTTTCGCAAAAAAAATTAACCGACTTCTAGGTCTCTAAAAAGTAAAATATAAAAAATACTTAAGTCGGTGCCAATTTCACCATTCCCTAAATAAATTAATAACAATTTTTTTTTATTATTATATTATTGTTTGCTGTGAAATTGACTTGAGTATTTTTTATTTTTTACTTTTTAGAGACACAGAACTTGTAGATTTGTAATGTCATCTAAGCTAAATTATAGTTGTCCTTCCATCTCGGTAAGCTGTTGACGTCACAACGTCATTATCTTAAAGATAAATTTCTAAAAAATAAAAGTGAGATTTTTATTTCAGCGCCCAAGAGTCCAACGAACCTTATTTTAAACGAAATACTAAAGAAAATCTTTGTTAAACTTTAAGCGTTAAGTAATAATCAAATAACGCTTTATGGTAAAATCACAAATTCATTTCCTCTTGGTATTTTAATATTACAGGTCCAGAAAATCAAGGTTTAACGGCATTTAAAAGATTTTTAGTCTTCCGTAATATTTGAGTGACCCCTTAATCAAGTTATCCGGCTAATTCTTATCCGATATTTCTCTAAAAATTTGATTAGTATTAGAACCAAATTGAAAAATGATTAGATTTATCTTATTATCCGGCTTACCCGGCATTATCCAAGCGTCAAATTGACCACCTCATGAATGCTCTCTTTAAGTTGCAAAAAGTTTCATCAAATTCCGTTTATTCGTTCCAAAGTTATGCGGGAACAAAAATAAAAAAACAAAGTCACACGTCGAATTGATAACCTCCTCTTTTTTGAAAGTCGGTTAAATAGAATCATTTTAAGGCACTATTACCATCTAGAAGGCCAAAAACAAGCACATTTAAAAAAAAATGTTCTCATCTCCTTTATTAAATATACTTACAAAACTTTATTCAAAACATTATTTCATTGAGGAAACAATTTTCTTTTTCAATTTTGATTTTTTTTTCTAATTTATAGAGGGCGCCATAGTTGATTGCTCCAAAAATCCTTGTCCCATTGCGGACAGTTAATCTCAGGATTGGTAAGTCTGAAATAAAAAAATCCAAAAGTTTCTTGAAGAGGAAGGTTTCGGACAGGGTAATTTATCACCATTGATGAAAAATCGATAAAAAAATGGTGGATGATTGAAAAAAAGTGTGAAAAAACGACTTTTTTTTCATAGTTTTTTCCTTGCAATTTTTTTTCTTTTTTTTTCGCCAAATTGTGGTAAATTACCATGCAGGGCATCCTAATAAAAAAACAATAGATTTATTAAAATCTGTTCAGCCAATCCGGAGATTAACTGTCAGCATTTTTAAAAAACTTCATTTGGAGAAAATCGCGTTTAAAGTTTTTACACCTGCTTGGAGCCAAGACGCGCGCTCTCACTAAAAGTTGTTATATACCGTATAACTCTCGATTCGAGAGTCTCGAATTACTAAACAATATTTTAGGAGGCTATTTTTAAGGCATAAGGAGTTGAAATTAAAAAAAAAATCAATTTTTTGATAATTCTAGGTAATAGTACCTTAAATATTTTTCGACATAAAGTTTAAATTTTGGGACTAGAGTTACTAGAGTTAAAAATAATTACAGTATTTGGACACTTATAAATATTGTTAGTATGTACGCTCATATGAATTTTAGCGAAGAATTAGACTGAAAATTATTGTGTACAGTTGGAATCTCAAATACACAATGATTTAGTTTAGAAGTATTTAATGGTAAACTACTACTTATATGGGACAGTTACCTTATAATGAATATACGAGAAAAAATAAGAATGTATAATCTTTGCATGGAAGTAGAACATGTACTTGAAGAATTTAATCACAATTATTTAATATATCATTCTTAAGCTAAGAAGCTATTGTTTTAATCCATTTCCAAAGCTCCATCACACTAGAACTTACAGATTCCGAATAAAGTGGTAACTGGTAGTTAAGTACATTCTCCGCTCGACTATACGATAGAAGATTGGACAGCTAACCAAACTGAGTAAGTTATAAACAACCGATCGGCTATAACTGATAAAAATCCACTTCATAACATGTATAAATAGTTTAAATTATACCATGTATAAATAGTTTAAATTATACCAAAAGTACAAAAATAATTAAAGTACCTACGAAATTAATCCGTAGTTTTCACTCTATTTTAGTAACGAAAACTATTAAAACTTTAAATTACTTAAATTTAATTAAAAATTTAACCACTTTATATAAACTACCAAACTTCAATTGAACCACTTAATAAAACAGTTTATTAGAGCAAGGTCAACTCCAGGATACATTTTCGCCGCCTTTTCATGGGAAAGCAAATTATTCTTTTAAAAGCTCCTTTTCATAATGTGACTACAGCATAGTTATATGTAAGTATACAGTTTTTAAATAATTCTTCTATTTCACCTTTTTAGTTTCTCCTAAAGAGATCTTTTTTAATAGTTATTTATAATACAAGGGTAAAAAGTTATTATTCGATTAAGTAGATTTCCAAACGCCGCGGCGCGCCGGGGGCCTCGGGCCCCAGGGTTATAAAGCTACAAAATCAAAATTTAACTTTTCCCCGTGTATAGTTTGACGCACGGATCTTTGGCTACGGTAAATGTGTTTGCAAGTGTGAGGCCCGATGTAGGTACGCATGGCTCTTGACGGAAAGAAGAGAGCGCGAATGATTCCTCGCACTTACGTCGAAGACTTTCTTTCATGCGGAGAACTATATTATAACTAATTATAATAAATTACACAGGTACACCAAAAAAAAAGGTCTGGTTCCCCAGACGAGACAAACATTTCTATACGTTTTTTTAGTGGCAGAATCCGAATATGGGGTTGGTTTGATTTGATCAGGTCGCATTTAGTTTCACACAAGGTGTTCTTAAACTACATAAAAAAAGTGTCGCCGTTATAGTCAATCGAATAAAAAATTGTTTTCCACCCTGGAGACGTATTTTTGATTTGTGGGGAGTAGAAAGACTGACAGAACGAGTCTGAGGCTGCGATTCTACTCTGTTGGTTTGGACATAATGCGTCACATTCTAAGCGTTGTTCTATCAGTCGTTTTACTTCTCAAAAATCAAGAATACGTCTCCTGGAGTCTAGAGTACTAAAGAGTGTTCGGCAGTGTCGGACTATCGTTAGCTGGCGAACCCCACCAGGGATACAAAGATTAAAAATGTCTTACGTAACTTCAGCATCATCATGATCAGCATCATCTAGCTATATTTTCCAAATATCTTATAATTTCATAAAATAATAAGTCTATTTAAAATTTTATTATATATTTAGCGCCAAGAGGATTATTTTTGAAAATTTCAAAGTCTCGTATTTCTCATTAACATTGGAATTAAAATTTTCCATACATTTGGTTTGGTTAATACTTTTTTGCCGTTACGGGGGCACAGATGTGGTTTTGGGCTTCTGATTACAGTCCGGCGCCGCAGATAATTTTAATAAGAATATTCAAGGTTACGTATTTATTAAAAACTGTGTAGAAGTGTATCAGGGTGGAGTAAAAAAAAAACAAAAAGTCGAAACAATTATCGCTGTAGTGTTTGTTTAATAGACAATAAATTAATATTTTGGAGAGAAAACATTTTTTCTATGGTTTATTGTAATAATTATTCATAATATTAAGATAATTTAACTAAAACAAAACAAGCTTGGCTTAGTTTGCTAACACAAATCTCTACTCATCACATCTCTACTCAAGCACATCTCTACTCACACACATCTCTACTTACACATATCTCTACTCACACACACAGACACATATCTACATGACTTTATGTTAAAAAAGTCTAAACAATTATCGCTGTAGTGTTTGTTTAATAGACAATAAATTAATATTTTGGAGAGATAACATTTTTTCTATGGTTTATTGTAATAATTATTCATAATATTAAAATAATTTAACTAAAACAAAACAAGGTTGGCTTGGTTTGCTAACACAAATCTCTACTCATCACAACTCTACTCAAACACATCTCTACTCACTCACATCTCTACACACACATATCTCTACTCACACCCAACTCTACTCAAAAACATCTCTACTCACACACATCTCTACTCACACATATCTCTACTCACACACAACTCTACTTAAACACATCTCTACTCACATATATCTCTACTCACACACAACTCTACTCATTGTCATTAACGTCGATTGACTTTGACATTTATTTGTTTGTTGCAAACAAATTTTATTTAATTTCCTATTACTAATAATAATAATAATAATAAACTTCGTAATAAATTGAGTTTGCAATTTATAAACTTATTAGCCGAATTACAGAAAAAAAATATTAAATTAATTTAGATTAGTGCTTTGTTCCGCCATGGTATCTTAGTTTCAATCAAATAAATGCCCAGGTCAATCGACGTTAATGAAATTAATTAGAGTCAAGTGTGAGTAAAGATATGTGTGAGTATAGATGTGTTTGAGTAGAAATGTGTGTGAGTAGAGATGTGTGTGAGTTGAGATGGGTGTAAGTAGAGATGTGCGTGAGTAGAGATGTGATGAGTAGAGATCACATCGTGAGTAGAGATGTGTGTCACCCAAATTCATAAATTTTAGTGTTAGGTGAAACTTTTACGTATTTTCGGCACGGGTTAAAATCTTTTGATCATTTTGAAATTTAACGCATAATTTTGTATGCTTAAAAGGAAAAAAGTAAGATTTTAAGCTCTTTAAATTTTTCACTTATACAAAAATTACAGGCAATTTTTAATGATTTCACCGGCACACAAAAAAAAAATTGTCTGTACACCGGGCGCCACCTATCTACGGGCATGTTTTTCGACCCGCTGAATACGAATTTCAAGTCAGTTTAGGCCGTCCAGCCTTCAATTTCGAGTAAATTGCAAAAAAACCCAAAAAATAGCGAAAATTCGATGTTTTGGCAAGAAAAAAAAATTTTTACTCGAAATTGAAGGGTGGACGGCCTAAACTGACTTGAAATTCGTATTCAGCGGGTCGAAAAACATGCCCGTAGATAGGTGGCGCCCGGTGTACAGTCAATTTTTTTTTTTGTGTGCCGGTGTTTTTTACGATTTATGGGTAATTTACGAATTTTAGGAGCCTAATTAGGAACCTTAGAGAAGTTTGATCACTCTCATATTTTCAGAATATTCTAGTCACACCTAAATGAAAATTTTTAGATAATAAATAAATATAAGGTCCACCTTAATGACCCACATTAAGATTCTAAAAACAAATTGATTTCAAATTTTATCAAAATTGACTTTAAAAAAATGGACAATGGACTATTTTTGTTTAAAGATTATTTAATATGATGCTTAAAATCAGTAGTGTAAAAAAACCCTTATGAAAAAATTTTGTTTTATTTTTGTACCAGACTCACAGAACACACACCAGGCTCGTCTTAAAATTATCTCTAAAAATATTTTGATGTGATGAGAAAAAATCTTGGAAGAAAGAGTTGTGCGTGCAAGGAAAAGTACGAAACAAGTATAAACCAAAATAAAGGTCAAATAATTCTCTACAAAAAATATCATATACAAGGTGTATTTGAAATAGGGTCAGAAATTTTAAGGGAGTGATAATAAAATATGAAAAAAAAGTTCCTATAAACATATGTCTAAAAATGCGTCGTAAAGGACCTAAGCCCCTTTGAAAGTTGATAAAAAATCGGTTTTTATTTAATAACTCAAGAACCCTTTGAGATATAGAAACGAGGTTTTGAACGTGAACTAATCTTAATAAGGCTTCGTATGTTAACTTCATGTACTTTTTTTTAACCAGGGGTGTGCGAAACGGGGGGCCTTATCAGTTTTTTGGGCAAAATTATTTTCTGTGTGACTTTTTTGTAATTTTATTTTTGAGTAATGATTTGCCAAGTCAAAATACATAAAAAAGGTACTCTTGTTGGTATACTGTAGGATTAACAGTTTTCGAGACAAAATCATTTGAAGGTGAAATTTTACGGTTCGAGGACGAAAAATTAAATAACAAAATATCAATGATGCAGGGTTATTCTACATCAAAAACTAAGAAAAAAGTTTCCATACATGTAGTTCGAAAAATCGCTTTTAAAGCTACTATGGCGCTTTAAAAATGGTGCATTTTTAGGTATGGTCTATGCATAGCTCCCTTAGGATTGATTTTTGGAAGTACCTGTATATAAGGTTTTTTTCTTAGTTTTTGTGGTACATTTACCCATCATCATTTAAATTTCGGTTTTCAATATTTTAGTATTTAATTTTTCATCCTCATACCGTGAAATTTCACCAAATTAATTTTTCTCGAAAACGGTTAATCCTATAGTATTACAACAAGAGTACTTTTTTTATATATTACAAAACTAGAATCACAAAAAAGTTACACAGAAAAAAGTTTGGGACAAAAAACTGATAAGGTACCCCCGTTTCGCACACCCCTGATTACATTAAGTACATGAAAATAACATACGAAGATGGGCTTCTTATATGAAATACATGTTACCTTTTTTTTATGAAAATTAAACCCAATTTTTGTATTTAAAAGAAAACTATGTATTAATTCACGTTGTATTCATTTGTAATATAAAATATCTACAATATATAACTAGGGACAATAAATCAAAGATATTTTATTACACATATTTTTATTGCAGGTACAGGTTTATTTCATAAAATTTTTAAAATAAATCGTCAAAACTGTTTCAGAAAAGTTTTATGGGTTGTTAAAGTCGACCTTTTGTTTAAAGATATTCTTGCCAGATATTAAGGAACATTTATATTTTCAAAGTATATAAGTAGTATAAAATACCACGCAAAGTTTTCCGGGATAAAAGATAAACTGTTCTTTATACATCACAAGTTTAAGACGGGTTTCATATGGATAGAAATATTATCTCCAAATGTACTACACAAGAATCATTGCCGTACTGGATAGGTGGGCAAGTCGAGGTGATGAAAAATGGGCCACAGGGCCCCGTTTTGACTTTTAGTACAGACTAATAGTAGGTCTGTTCTATAGGAGAGTTCTCGACTTACTATTAGTACATGTATACAGGCCCAAGTTTTCATTACTTCGACCTGCCGACCTAGCCTAATAGTAGACTTTACCTTATATGGGAGATTTAGCTCAGCGGTCTAAGGCATCGATATAGCATTGACACTGAGCTAATGATCGTAAGTTCAAACCTCACTGGCGCCAACTGCCTTTTTCAGTTAATTAATAATTGAAATTTGGCGAAGGCGTACTCACTAGATATATTGGTTCGAAAGTCAATTAAAGCCGGTGGTTCCCTCTACTACTAGCCCACACAAGTCCTGGACTTAGGGGATGCTTAATTAAGTAGAATAGTACGAGGTAAAAAAAAAACAAAAAACAAAAAGGATTATCCACTGACATTAATTGGACAAAAAATAATAAAAGTGTTTCGAGAAAACAGCAAAGAAAAACTACTTAAAAACCATTGATTTTTATTTTTTTTTGTTAATTAAAAATTTAACAATTTAATTGTCAATAAAGATAAATTATTAACCTTAAGAAAGGAACTAAACCATTTAGAAAATGGCATATTGCCTTACCTGTTTCGACGCCATATTAGATCACCATCGGATTTGGTTCCAGCGACCTCAAAAATAGTTTATCACTAATTTTCAGCAAAAAATATTGATTTTTTTTAAATTCCGACGCCATATTGAATCCTTCATTATGAATTTAAATTTTTAACAACGGAATAAAATTTTGGACCACCCTAATGGGCGCGGATTTTTTTTTGAAAATTTTCGTTATTTTATTTAAAATCAGCGGTATCAAAAATAGTCGTAAGCAAAAATTCAGATTTTTTTCCTTGTTTTTTTTTCCTGGCCCACTGTGTGGTTGTTCAAAACTATTTCGTGATGGACAAAAACGGAAATTATATTCGAAATCATAACATAACATAACTAAATTAACCGAAATCAGCTGTCAGATCCAAATCAACTTTCAAAAGTTTGTTGGCCTGTGTAATTTTAATTCTCAGGGTAATTAGGCAACACTAGAAAATTTCTTACGGAGGCACATTTTAGGGGCGGGCAAATTTTTATTTGACGGCCTTTTTTTTGTTTATTAAGTGTCACATGACTAAAGTTTGCTTCATTTTTGAAGGCGGAATATATTGTCTAGGTCAAAAGCTTTAGTAAAGCCAGTCCTGGTAATATTATACACAGAAATTAAATACATATGATAGAAGAAATATTTTACTCTAAAAAAGTTAGAATATTTGACCAACTTTTTTATAGTAATATTTTACATTGACAACAATTAACACTAAGTAGGGGTTAAAAACATTGATTATTTTATCCAAGATTTTATCCTGAAAAAAGTCGATCCAGTTTTTGAAATGTGTGTGCAAGTGGGAGGCCCGTTGTATGCACGCGCGCCTTATAACGCTCTTGACGGAAAGAAGAGAGCGCGAATGATTCCTCCCCCTTTCATCGGAGACTTTCTTTTATGCGGAGAACTATATATGACTTTATTTAACTACCTCAAAATCAAGCAAGTTATCGCAAAAATTAAATTTTTTCACCGTTTGTCCCACTTAACCCAAACCTGTGTTTAAAATTTTAAGCCTTAATATTAAACCATTCTCAAGTTATCGCGCTCCAAATTTTACGTTTCAAACAAAAAAAAATGCTTTGTGTTCGATGCGCTTCTAGTTAACCAAAGAATTTTGAATTTTTTTTTAACTTGTTTTTTTGATGTGGTACAACTTTTTTTTGCTATTAGATCTTAATTTAAAAACTTTTTTTGTGTTTCGATCCACTCGATTCTATATCAAAAAATATAAAAAAAAAGTTCCTATAAACATATCGTCGGCTTACAAGTAAAGAGCACTAAGTCCAAAAACATGGTTTTGAGATATTGACAAATTTAATTTTCATTGTTGTTTTTTAATTTTTATAATAATTGTTTTTGGGAAAAAAACTACCGCAAATTGCAATGACATGTTTGGACATAATTATGTCCCATTTGCAGTTAAATAAAGAAAAATTGAAGTAGTTTAATTCAACTAAATTTGAAAAAAGACATAGACTTAGTGCCTTTTACTTGTAGGCCCACGACGTCGGCTTACAGGTAAAGAGCACTAAGTCAATAAAATAATATATAAAACAACTATTTAAAATTAAAACCCTTCTATTAATTAAACGTATAACTATAAAGTAGAAAACAATTACATACATTTTCAAAAACTAGATTTTTAAAATAAGGGGTTGGACTTTTTGATTGTTTAAAGAAAGTTTCCATTTTGGACTTTAATAAAATTAATTAGTATTAATTGAAACTATGCCAGAACTAAGACAGTTCTTAGAGGCCATCGGCTGTGCCGGCAAAGAAGCATCTCCTAAAGTCAATAATTATAATGAATCATTATTAATGATAAAACACTTCACGGTGCAATTCTAAGGGCTGTTTTCCGAACTTGCCGCGAACTTTAGTTTTTTTCTTATACTCTTGTTATTTATGTAGTAAACAAGGATTTAAGAGCAAAATTAAAATAATCTATTAGTTAAAATTTGAATGCGTTTGTCAGTACAATAAATAACGCGATATTGTATCATATAAATGATTCAAGCAATCATAGTTTTATAAATTAACTCTTTTTAGAAAGTAGCTTAGTGCAGAAACATTTGAAATATTCTACAAGTAAAACGCACTAAGTGCACTAAGTGACTTAGTGCCTATTGCCAGATAAAATTTTAATAAAAATCAAATTGGAGCGTTTTGTATAGGGGGTAACTCCCTTGGCAGTCCACCTAGAAGTTAGTTCGGTTTACTTATACATAGATCATCAAAAATTAACTACAGTGCTATTAAAATCCCATTTTTGCAAAAAAGTGACTTAGTGCCTTTTACTTGTAAGCCGGCGATATAATTTGGCCAAAAACGCCTCGTAACTTTGCAAGGTCCCTTCAAAAGGGCTAATTTTTTCTAAGCGAAGCTTTCACATTAAACTCTGCACAGAAAAGTAAAAGAGAAATATAAAAAAGACCATTATGCTCAAATCATGTTTTTAAACGAATTTATCCTGAAAGTTAAAGTTTATATTACCTGCTTGGTTAATAAAATCCAGTTACTACTACCGTAAAAATATTCCTGAAATATGAAAAATTCAGATTTTTATTTTACTAATATACTTACTTACTACACTACAGCCTTTCTAGGAGAAAGAGTCCTACGTTTTGTTTGGAAAACTGTAAATTTTAGAGTTTTAATTGTTTTAATTTTTATGTATTGTGATCTAAATACTTAAAATTTATTTTATTTTGCTTACGGAGTTTTTTATAATTCGTGTAACATTGTATGTTACCAATGGATGTCAAAATTATTTTTTTCTGAATTTAGGAGTTAAGTAGATTCTTTATCCGTTGATACTGTAATAGAGCGATATTAGACATATCACATATCACAACAACACACTTTTATTTGGAGACGTATCAAATACAAATAGCTATATGTTTGGTATTTGGGTAGTGTGTCACCATAACATATGTTCACATATATTTGATTAATATAATGAAACTATTTAAATACTTATCTCTTATAACACTAACACTAATATGCGAAAGATAAAAAACTTCAAATAAATTTTAAATTATTAAGCCAAATTCTAAAACTTGCCATAAACTTTAAGCATCTGGACAAACAATTTTTGTCACGAACTTAGAAAAAAAATAAAAATAAAAATAACTAATACATACAGGGTGATCACACTGTTACAATACCTAGTTTATGTCTGGAAAACACTATGAAGTGGTAATATTTCTCGGTTAAATGTTAAACAAAAGGGATTATATTGTTAACAAGTTTGATTGTCTGCAATTTTTTACCCAGTTCCAGATTAACCAGAAATTTGAACCTTCATAAAGTTGCACACAAATCCCACAAAAAATGTAAAAGGTTATCTACGAGCTCCAACCCCCCTTTGAGGGATGATATTTTTATTCTCTGATTATGTTTATGAAAAATGGGATACTTATATTTTGATAAGTTTTAATGGGATCCAAAGCCTGTATAAAATTCCGTTTATAAAATAACCCACTGCCTCAAAAACGGAATGGCGGGCCATTTGACGGGTTATTTACAATAACTTTTGAAGGGATAGTTTGGAAACTTGAAATATGGAATTTAACTTTAATAAAAAATTATAATCAAGATGGCGGAAATATCAAAAATATTTTTACGATAACTTAAACATAAAAGGTTCTGGGGCGTACCACGGAAGTTAGGCATGTGGCGCGCCATGGCAGCATGACGGTGCGCCGCGACAAGACAAGAACAGCACAAGGGAAGGCGTGGGCACAGAACATGGATTAAATAAATTATTAGTTTAAGAATTTGGTAAAGATGCTAAATAGTAATAAACAAATAAACACATGTTGGGTGGGGATTGAAATGTACCAGCACGGTCTCTATGTTAGTATGACAACATTTTGTGTACAATACTCACATTGCAGTATTTAATATAACAAGTAAAGTATTAAATACCAATGGTGGCGATATATATATATATATATATATATATATAAAATATGTATTAACTAACACATAACATTCAGTATTAAAAATCCAACGAAATTATTGCCACGTTAAGACATTTTATTTTTTACTGCATTGAAATTTTGTTGTAATCATCTGTAACTTTACTAGATTAACAATAAACATATCTTTATTCCACAGGGTAAAAAAAATTGCAAGAGCTTAAAAAAATATTGCTTAAAAAAAATGCATACTCACAATATTAGGAACTCATGTACAAAAAAAAATAAAAACTACAATGATAAAAAGGATTTATTTGGATATGGCCAATTAAATTATTTGGTTGTGAGTAACAAATTTTATTTGAGTCAAATAAATATTTAGTTCAGGTAAACAAATATTTTAATTTCAAAATGATTTATTAATGGGAACAGAAAGAAATAAAATTTATTTTTCACAACCAAACAATTACCAAATAATTCAGTTGGTCATATCCAACCAAATATTTTGTTGAAACAAATAAACTGTTTTATGAGTGTAATATGAAAAGATTGTGGCACAATAACAATTGTAAATGTTGTTTAGGTACAATTTGGGCACTTAAATAACAATTTGTCATTTTTAGTAAGTCCCACGCACAATCTAATATCGGCCTGGAATAAAAAGCAGAACCAAGATTCAGAACTCTCTGATTCTTGGTTTCTGTCTTTTCTTGTTGTTTTTTGTTTTTGTCTTTTTTTGTCACCTACTTCGCATGACAACATTAATAACAAAGCTACTTAGACAACAATCGCAAAAAAATACCTTTTCGCTTCTTTATTGAGCCAAACACAATGTGCCGAAAAAGTGCATTTTTGTGCCAAACTTATTAAGTTCTTGTAGTGTACGCCATTACCATTACCAACTGGTAAAGCCGTCACAATTACTATAGGCTATTGTGCCTCTCACTTGCACCCTTGCATCCTGCCTTGTGAAGCTTAAAGCGTAAAGTTGAGAGCGCGCTGGCCTATAGTGAAAATTATTACTATTAAAATTTTATTTCTTGTTGATTCTTACCCAAAACCTGTTTAAGTACCAACCAAAAGTAAAGTTTTTAGCAACTCAATCTTTAAATGTGATTTTCTCAAAACTTTCTTTTTATAAGTTTAAGCGTTGAAAGCGCCCCCAAAAAAATTAGATGGGTGTGAACCAAAATAGTTTTAAAAGTTAAAGATCATGTCAGTACCTAAATAACTCCATATCGACAACAAGGCTCCTTTTCTGGCAGGAGTTCACGTATTAGCCAACATAAAAGGATAAATCAAAACTCGTAAAATAATAAATTTCAGCAATATTGAGCATGACAAAAATTATTCCCATAATACATAACTCTTAATTAAATTCTAAAGCTCTACTTTTTCATTTTATCCAATTTGTTTTGCAAAGAATATTTATTATATAGGTGTAGATTCACAAAAGTATTGCTGCTTTAAATAACTTCTAATTTTCGAGTTTCATGACCAAAACATGATTAATATAGGGAAAGGCAAAATACATTTTAGGGCGGCCACCCATTGAGGCCACCACATAAATCTATCACCTATAACCGCCTTAAGAGAGAGATAGCAACTATATATCGAGAATGCGAAATATAGGCGACCAACATGAATACTTTGCAATATTGTTACCCCGGCCGCTTAAATTTAAATTTATAACCTTATTTTGTCTATTTCTAGCTGTTGGTTATAAACAACACTTATATGAATATAAAATTCCAAAATGTCTTAAAAAACAAAGCAGAAATGAAGAAAATTTATAGAAAAAAGTAAAAACTCGAAAAAATATCCCACAAACGTCACCTTAAAAGTAAACAAATCACTTGTCTAGACAGCGTTGCCGCTGGTCGACAAATTTTTGTAAACATGTATTATTCGTCCTTACAGTTAGAAAGAGAGAACAACAAATTTTGAAGAAGATCTGGCAAATTGGATGAATATCCTGCGCCAAATAGGTAAATCCCGTTATAGAGATTTAACTAATGTGGCGGCCAGAGGCCGCCAGTGCTGTCAAACTGTGAAGATTTCTCCAAATTGCGGAGATTTTAAAGCTTCGTGGAGATTTTGTGGAGATTTAAGAATTGTGGAGATTTAGCGGAGATTCCAGGTATATAGTGAAATTAAAAAACAAATTGCGTAATATTACGTAAAAAGTAATTCGTGAGAAAGTTTTAAATAAATTTCATGCCGTTTAAGAATATCCACATAAAAAAGGGACCAAGCTATTTATATTTACAGGTGAGGGCCTTTTTTTTAGTCATTAAGATATTTGCAGGGGTAAAGTTTTTTTCATCGACACAAAATAGTCATCAAAATTTTTGCAGAGGTAAAACTTTTTTTTCATAGACACAAAATAGTCATTAAAATTTTTGCAGAGGAAAAATTTTTTTTGTTATAGACACAAAATAGTCATCAACATTTTTCCTAAGGGTAAAGCGACTATAGTGCCTTTTAGAATTTAGAGCTAAGGGGCCTTTTTTTTTAGTCATCGAAATTTTTCTTTTTTTCATAGACACATAGAATATATACGTTTTTATGCTTTTAGTTAATTTATATGAAGCCATTCAGAGTCGTAGATTTTGCGGAGATTTTTCGGATTAACCAGTATGTTACTCTTTCTCTGTTTAATTGATGAGTTAAAAAGAGAGAGAAATACATATTCCCCTAACTTGGTTAGTAACCGCTGCTCCACAAAAAATCGCCAAATGTTTATTGATAAATATATATTCATTAAATTTTACACAAATGTTGTTATATTTAAATAATAATAAAATTTATAATCTTTGGATCACAATTGTACTATATGGGTATAGAATATGTGTTTAATATTCATTAAAAAACACCTAATTTTACTCTTCAGTACAGCTAAAAACTCGCAAGGTTTTATAAATTTTCTACTGCAAATGGATTTAAGTTTAAGAGTTCATTACTGAAGAGCCGCACTGAGGTAAGCGAAAAAAAAAATTCGTAGTATACGGCAACTGCACCTTGTTTTTCTCGGTTTTTCTTATATAATTAAAAATTGCTTCACCATCCATTATAGCTTTTGATCATCGATGATCCTTTTTCGGTTTGATATAAGACAAACAAAACATTTCTTAAGAAACAGATCTATTTCTTGAACTGTTTTCACTAAAATTAAACCTCATCCATATCTCCTAATACTAAGAACGACTGAATTTTTTTTCTCTTAAATTTCCACGATAAGTAAACTTATTTTAAATTAAAATAAAGATAAAAAACACTTTTTTTACAAACTACTTGTATAACAGCAAAAAATAAACAAACATTTGATATATTTTGACGTTTTTTAGCAAATGACACAAGACCCACTATAATCTATGAAAAATTGTTTGACCCGATATTTAATGCCACTGTACAATTTAAATTCAAATTTTATTCAAATTCAAATATATTTATTAATACCAATTAATTTTAACAAAAACTAATATTTAAGAAGGGCTTGTGTGTGAACTCACTAAAACACTTTTTTGACAATTATAGGTATATGATTTCGTCGGCTTACAAGTAAAGAGCACTAAGTCCAAAAACATGGTTTTGAGATATTGACAAATTTAACTTTCATTGTTGTTTTTTAATTTTTGTAATAATTGTTTTTGGAAAAAAACTATTGCAAATTGCAATGACATGTATGGACATAATAATGTCTCATTTTCAGTTAAATAAAGAAAAATTGAAGTAGTTTAGTAAAGAGCACTAAGTCAATAAAATAATATAAAATACAACTATTTAAAATTAAAACCCTTCTATTAATTAAACGTAATGTATAACTATAAAGTAGAAAACAAGATGTTTAAGTTTTCAAAAACTAGATTTTTAAAAGAAGGGTTTGGACTTTTTGATTGTTTAAAGAACGTTTCCAAAATTAATAATAATAATTAATTAGTATTAAGACAGTTTTCAGAGGCCATCGGCTGTGCCGGCAAAGAAGCATCTCCTAAAGTCAATAATTATAATGAATCATTATTAATGATAAAACACTTCACGGTGCAACACCCCTCAGAAATGTACCGAGACTTTGAACTTAGTGTGAAGGCTTCAAATTTAGTTTTGAAATATTATCTGATAATAAAAAAACCCATGCAAATGAAAATTAAATTATTACCTACACATCGAAAGTACACGTAAAAAGCATTGTCATTTTACAGGTAAAGATCTGTTTCTCTGTTCTGTCTCTATTCCATCAACTTTAACATAGCAAAATTTGAATGCGTTTGTCAGTACAATAAATAACGTGATATTGTATCATATAAATGATTCAAGCATTTAGAAAGTCGCTTAGTGCAGAAACATTTGAAATAATCTACAAGTAAAACGCACTAAGTGCACTAAGTGACAGTGCCTATTGCCAGATAAAATTTTAATCAAAATCAAATTGGTGCGTTTTGTATAGTGGGTAACTCCCTTGGCAGTCCACCTAGAAGTTAGTTCGGTCTACCTATACATAGATCATCAAAAATTAATTACAGTGCCATTAAAATCCCATTTTTGCAAAAAAGTGACTTAGTGCCTTTTACTTGTAAGCCGACGATTTATATAAATATAATATAAAATATAAAAGTAACTTAAAACAAAAAAATACAATAACAATAAATGAGATTTCATTATTTTATTTTAATCTTATATAATCTTTATGAAATAAAATGAGGTGGAGGGGTAAATATGAAAGTAGAGCCAGGGTAGATAGATAGATACATATTTTACACAGGTAATTAAAAATAAATAATAAATAAATAAAAGTACACAAATAAGTGTAAATATTACGTTTGGACTTATTATAAAATTTAGGACCGTAGAAATTGCATCCATTTTTTCTAGACTCTAGACGAAAGTAGTTACAACTAATAATATGTTTTTGTCTTGTGTTCAACGAATGTATATTACTTTGCAAGGTAAGATTATTTCTATTTTGGTGAGTATACAAAAGGCATAAAAAATATAAAAGGCTGGCAATGTTAATATTCGCAGTTCTTTAAATTTTTCCCTGCTGTTATCTCTATAGCGAAGTTGTAAAATCACGCGTACTACCCTTCGCTGTAAACCGAAGATTCTCTTCACGTTAGCTGCGTGACCCCAATTAATCAGACTATATGACATTTGGGAAGCAAAGAGTGCATGGTAAGCTGTCATGAATACGTTCAGATCCACCAACCTAGATAATTGCCTGATCACATATACATTTCTTGCCAACTTGTTGGCCAGGCAATCTATGTGGCCATTTCATGGTAAGGATGGATCCAAGGATACTCCGAGAAACCTAGCCTTTTCAGTATTTTGAAAATCACCAGTCTGACGATGAGTAAAGAGCATTGCATTGTTACAGTTTTGTTGTTATTAATAGTTAATAGACTATTTGAGTCAAATCATGTTTGTGCTTTTGACAATGAGTCGCTCATGCGCCCCTGAACAAGACACAAACTTTTACTTTGTAGTTGTAAAAGCGTTAATGTTTTTTTCCAAAATATTTTGATTCTGTTTTAGAAAATCTTACATGTATACATGTATACCTTTTATTTGAAAGACTTGATAGATAGTAATATAACCTCTAAAACAACGAGTCTACGCACACAAATAACTATTTTAAAGGACCGTATGAAGAAGGCATAGCCAATTATTATTGATACTGATACTGATTATTGATTAATGATAAATTAAGTACAGACCCGTAGTCATGGGGGAAGGGGAGGTGGGCTGTAGCCCCATTTTTGTGTCTTAGCTTTTTAGCCAAGGGCATGTTATGTATTATACATGTAGTTGGAATTTCCGCGAGACATTTTTTTTAGTTTTTTTTTTTAATCCAGATCTTTGGTTAGGGTAAGAATTTTATAAATTGTATATAGTTGGGTCACGGACGACATTAAGGTTTCTGTAATTTAGTTTAATGTTTTTGGTTTATTAATTTCTAAGCGGGGTTGACCTTTTTTTAGAAGCCATATTTAGGAGTCTTATTTCTAGTTAGGGTCCAAAACTTTTTTTTTTCAGTTTTTTTAGGTGCGCTCCCCTTCCCTCTTAGCTATGTGTAACTCTATTTTAAAATTGAACTAAATTGTATGATTTTATTTAATAATCACTCAAAAATGGCTGTTCTTAGGAAGATTTTTTATATAGAATTTAGTTTTATGTTTCATGTATAAATAAAAATGTTATTCATTTTCATTTTCATAAGTATATGACAACAAAAAAATTTCTTCGGAAACTTCTGTATGTATATTTTTTATTAGATTTCGTATATCTACCAGTGTTCCTTTAATAAATAAAATTTTGCATCCTTGTTATATAAAAAACTATTTAATTTACAATTTACTAATCAAAATTATCAAAATTTGTATGAAACCTACAGTTGTAATTACTAAAAAATCAAAAAAATAAGGAATATAAATAAATACCTACATTTTCACATCTTAGACAGATAAAGATACATTTTAATGAACGAAAGCTACGAGAACAGCTATTGTTCGAGAGAAAAAAACATTTCTAAAGTCGTAAAGGAAAATTTATCAGTTACAAGGCGAGAAAAAGTAATGCTTTTTAAATATTACTTTTATCAAAATAGTATATTATGATACAAGGACGAAAAATACTAAAAATACTCTTTGAACTCGGTTGGCAATCTCCGTAATCGCCCTAAAAACAGTTATCGTCCGTGTATCATACACTATTTTTTATTCCATTGTATCTTAATAAATAAATTTTGGATAGCAAAAATTATCTACTTAATTAATGAAAGTTATTTTAGGCTAAAAAATTCATCAAAATAACAATTTTAGAGCATTTTGAATTTTTATTGAAATAAAATTTATCTATAAAAAAAATCAAACTGCCACGGCATGCCACAAAACTATTAATTATTAATAATAAACTGATTATTATCAAAAATTTTTAATGAAATTTAAAATTGGTTGATGAATTTATGCCTAGAATAACTTCCATTAATTAGACCCGTGTAACTGATTAGGTTGATGCCAGCATTAACCCAACGTCAACAAGTTGACTTTAGTATGAAAAATTAAATTTATCACATAACAAGTGGTACTTTTAGATAGAAATTACAAAATTATTTTTATTCGATTGTATCTAAGAGCACCACTTTTTTTATTATACAAATTATAAATTTAATTCTAAATCTAACTGTAAATCTAATTGTAAATCTAATTGTAAATATAATTGTAAATCTAATTGTAAATCTAATTCTAAATCTAATTGTAAATCTAATTGTAAATCTAATTGTAAATCTAATTGTAAATCTAATTGTAAATCTAATTGTAAATCTAATTGTAAATCTAATTGTAAATATAATTGTTTATCTAAATCTGTACAGAAAGTTTGATTTTAAATAAAAAACGAATTCAAAAAAAACTTGTCAATTTTAATTTATTTTTCATTTTCTTTTTACGAAAAATAAAAATAACTTTTTTGTTTTGGGGGGATTTGATTTGATTTGATTTGGGTGGATTTCAGAATTGATTCTTATAATAAAAGTATTTTTTTCTGAAAAAGTTACGTAATCAGAATTTTCTTTTAACTGTTTTCGATTCTTTTAGAAGCTTTTAAGCTTAAAAGCCCCCATAACTTTTTTGTTTTTGGGGGATTATTTTCAAAAACAATTGGGGTCTTCCCCTCATAGAACTTGATTTTTCCTGAAAATTTCCAGTCGAAAAAACGTGACATCGGACGGACAGATGGACGGACGGACGGACATTTTCAAAGTTTCTTATTTTTTCATGAAACACATTTGTATCCAAGAATTTTTTGTCTTTGGCGTTTTTTTTTTGGTGATTTTGGGAAATTCGAAATTACCATATTATACTATTCTAGCGCTACGCGCTGTGAATACTATAAAAATAAACCAACAAATAAATTCACAAAAAAATATATAAAAAATATCGATTTGCTTTTAACATTTCTTTGTAATAGAAAACACAATAAAACGTAAATTTGCTTTGACTTTTATTTCTATGAATGCTATAATTAAATATAAAGCATTTCTAGTGAGAAATTATGTAAATATTGTGGACTCCTGCCAGAAAAGGGCCCTTGCCCTCAACTTTTAAAACTAGTTTGGTTCCCATCCAACCATAACTTTTTTTGGGCGCATTTAAAGCTCAAACTTATGTTTGTTTTTATGTTTGTTTTTAACCTCGTACTATTCTACTTAATTAAGCATCCCCTAAGTCCAGGACTTGTGTGGGCTAGTAGTAGAGGGAACCACCGGCTTTAATTGACTTTCGAACCAATATATCTAGGGAGTACGCCTTCGCCAAATTTCAATTATTAATTAACTGAAAAAGGCAATCGGCGCCAGTGAGGTTTGAACTCACGATCATTAGATCAGTGTCAGGCTATATCGATGCCATTGACCACTGAGCTAAATCTCCCATAAAAAGTACGTTTTGAGAAAACCGCATTTAAAGCTTGTCTAGATAAAAAATGTACTTTAAGTTGAAACAAACAGATTTCGGGATGAACTAGTCAATAATCTAGCCGTGAAACCCGTTGTTCGCACTGTCATGTTATTAGCAATTCCTGTTCTAATGCGTTAGTGAACGTTTAAGTATTACGTACCTCCCTAACACACCCCCTATTTGAGGGGGTATAAATATATAAATATAAAATCTCTACAGCCTTTAATAACGCGAAAAACGGGGTATAAAGTGTATGAATTTTGGTACAATTTGCGTTACGTAATACTTGGACCTTCCCTTATTTAATATATGTGCCCGGTGCCGTCCCATGTGCAGCCTCTATATACCTACCTTCCGTACTACGCCCTAAAACTTTTTAAGCCATCCTGATTTTATTTTTGCATAAAAAAAATATTATAATAATTATCATAATTATGATTAGCTTAGGAACAGAAACTTTGGAATTTAAGCTTAAGTTAAATTCCAAGTTTCTAAGATTTTCCCTTTACGAGTTTTGCAAGTCCGCCATTTTGTTCTTGATTAAATATTCTTACTTTTCAGTGGTTTCGAGGCATAAACTATGCATCCACGGATCCACTAAACTATTATAAAACACAAAAAAGTAAAATGATCAAATTTGACATCAACTTATAAAATTCTTTATAAGTATCTCGTAAACTGTAAGCGACAATATAGGCCCTTTTCTGAGGGGAGTCCATATATTGTACAGCATAAATTATTTCATAATGATTTTATGCGTTAACTTGAGCTTTGCAAAGTAAAATATTGAATTTTATAATATTAATACGAATAATAATACGTAATAATATATTAAATTATAGCATTATAATAATGGGGCGTTAAATAAAAAAGTAATTTCTAGTAATATTAGAATATTAGATTTAACCCATTGAAAAATCAACGGTGTTTGTATTATAGGCATCCCAGTAAACACTTACTGACGGGCCATCAGTCAGTGTTTACTGGGTCAGTTAAAAACTAAATTAGTTAAAAACTAAATTTACACAACATGGATTATTTTTAATCCTGGTTCTTAAATAGTACTGACCTGCTGGTAGAAATGCTTTTAAGCATTTAAAGATGCGATATCAAAAATTAAAGAAGAAGGAATGGTACTGACCTTGAATACCTTGTAATAATATAACCATATTATGGTTTGGTTTTTTAAACTTTGCGCGATCTGAATTATTCCCTTAGAACTAATTTTGCGTATGAGTATTTAATTTTTTTTTTGCGAGGTACCTATCCGCTACTAACCAAGTATTTCTATTTCGTTTGTTCTCAACATAGAAAGGAGCACAAAATTCCGGGAGTTTAACTCACTTGTGATCCAGGATAGCTAAACCACTGGTGATCACGTGAGCATATCTCAAAAAACCTTCCTACAGACAGCAAAAAAAAAGAGAATAGTTCCCAATGTATAATTATAATTCGTTCATTCAAACTTGGAACATAAAAAATTCAAATCTGTTATGCCGCCGTCAGCTGTGTTTATGGAAATTAGCGGCGTTCCAAATCATAAACAACAGTTTAATTTCGGTATATTGCACTAAAAAAACATGGTTTTTAACCTGTGAATAATCATTTTTTGGCTAAAAATATGCTACAGAAGATTAAATCTGTAAGTTAGAGTTCCAGCTCAACAACTATCCGAAGGTGGGACTAGCCTAGACTATTAAAAATGTTACTGGAACAACTCTTAAAGTTGAACACACAGTGTTTCTGGTGTGACGTCAGAATTTTTTATGTGTCAAGTTTGGACGAACGAACTATAGGGTTTTTCACAAAATATGCAGCGCCAGACCCTCCAGACTAAAAGAAAAAAGACATTAGGTCCTTTAAGTCATTTAGTCCTCGGATTGTTTGCACCCTTAAAATAAAAATAGCGTATTCTTATTTAGGGTATAAATGTATTCAAAATTAATATAAATAATATTTATCATCCTTAGCAGAAACGCCTTAAAAGGAGATAGCGCTTTCAACTTTACGCTTTAAGTTTCCTAAGGCAGCATGCGTATTAGTGAGAGGCACAAAAGTCTACAGTAATTGCGCGGGCTATAGTATAAACTTACTTTTTCATGTGTGTAGAAATTTGAAATTTGGCACGAACAAAGAGTCCTACGACCCCAGGAAAAATATGAATATTAACCTTCGATCAGCGGAGGAGCTCTCTAACCCACCAGTTGAAAAATTTAGTTTTGTATAATAAATATTCATAAAAAGTATGATTTTTCATACAATTGCGAAAAGTTAAATAGTCTACGTTGATTGACATGAACTCAAACGTATTTCTTTTTTGTCAAAAATACCTTATTAATTAATATATAACAATCGAATAAAAAATAGTGTATGATGTAATGTAATGTAATCTTTGAATCGAATAAATTGAATTGAATTGAATTGAATTGACGGACGAAAACTATATTTAGGGCAACTATGGTTGCCAACCTCGCTCTCTGAGCCATCTCCGTAATACAGTATTTTTCATCCTTGTATCATAAATAACTATTTTACATGACCTAGGTCGACCGCAAATAACGGTTACTACGGCTTTTTTGTATAATAAAATGAAATCGTTTATAAAAACCTATTTGAATTTTAGATTCCGAATATTTTAATTGTATTAGGATTAACAGTTACTGTTACTTCGTTTGACTAAGTTAATTATAAATTTCATTAATTTGTCTATGTCAGCTCAGAGAAATATTATTATGCTGTAGCAAATTCATCATAGGCTTACTAGGGTTACTCCATCCAGCAGCGTTTATTTGACAACTGAAGAGTGCAACTAACAGGGCTTAACCCTCATTTTTTTCAAAATACGGGTTTTGCTTGAAACGGATACTACTTAACGTACTTTATCGCTCTAGTTAATAAAAATTCCTAATAGGTTACTAGAAGTGGCAAAAAATGCATTAGTAAGTAAGGTTAGGGGTGCAAATTTTAATAATTTGTTGTTTTTTGTCCAACCCAAATATTTACCGTTAACTATTCTTAATTAAAAAATTGTTATGAACCTAGTTATAACTAGAAAAAACAAAATTTTATAAAAAAAACAATTTTATAAGTGTGTGGGACGGCTTTTTTAAAAATTTACTGTTAACTATTCTTGATTAAAAAAGGCTTTTGAACCTATTTAAGACTGGCAAAGAGAAGATTTTACGCAAAAACAACGTTATAGGAAATGTGTGGGTTGAGCCCTTTTGATAATTAAGGGTATTGTTTAGGCCCTTATTTTAAGTTTTTTATTTGTTGAAATCTACATAAAAGGATGTATACAATAAAACACTATTAAAATATTTTTTTGGTATAAATATGACTGGAAAAAAATCAATCACATTTTTGCTTCTGTAAAATCATAATTTTGTGGCTTAGGCCCTTATGTTAGTTATACTCTTCAACTGCCAAGGCGGCTCTAAAGAACAAACTTACAAACAAATTAACAAACTAATATGAAAATATTGTGGCACAATAATAATTTTAACTGTTTTTTTAGGTACAATTTTGGCACATAAAAAACAATTTGTCTTTTTTAGTAAGCTCCAAGCACTCTCGTACGTATCGATTACAAACTTACAAACAACTCACAATCTCATGTCGGCTTATCAGTTCTCTTCGTATAAAAATTATAACTAGAGACTCAGAACTCTCTGATTTCTTCGTTGCTTTCTTTTCTTGTTGTGTTTTGTTTAGTGATTTTTCCTTTGTCAACTACTTCGCATGAGAATATTAAGAACACGGCTACTTAGACAACAATCGCAAAAAAATATCTTCTCTCTTCTTTATTGAGTGAGACATAATATGGGTTAAGAAAGAGCATGTTTGTGCCTACCTTATTACTTTCTTGCCCTACATTAATCGATGCTACGCAGCTTGCGACAGTCAGCACAATTCTTTATAGTGGAAAAGCATGAAATACGAACTGCGTTGTTGCGTACGCCATTACCAACTGAATACATATACATCGTATTAACAGGCATCTTTTCGATATAACACCTATGACACAGAGGACGAACTAACGAGTTTGAGAGGGATGGTAATATTAGGAGCCTGGCAATAATTGGATCACCTACCTTATTAAATTTCTGCAACTTTTTGTTAATAAATAACAAGAACCACTCTTGGTGAATTGAGTAACTAAGAGGGATCTGGCTAATTATCTCAATGAGATAAGGCCATAAAGAAGGAAGAAGAAGAAGTTGGTAAAGTTTTAGTATTTTATTTATTATTTTTATTAACAACCAAATGGGTATAAAATAAAACAATAGATATTATAATTTACTTGAGATATTATTTTTATCTAAGATGAAATTTTGAATCATTTTGACGTAATAAAGTTTAGAAAAAGAAAAACTCAACCATATTTTCTTTGAACATAACCCTACAATAACAATGTTAGGTCTATGGTGTTTCCTTGACAAAGGTAACAGCGTGTTTCACTTGTACATAAATTGTCTGTAACCGTAGACGGTAGCAGCAAAGCTGCCGCCGGATTGAGTGACCCTAAGGCTTACAGTTTCCCTATTGTGAATATTATTAAGTTTAATATTTGACAAGCATACATGGATGTTTAAATTAACAATGTGATATAATTATTCATTACTTATAAAATAAAAGACTGTGTAAACTACTTTCAAGTCCAGAGTTTTCTAGAGTCGCTATGTAAAAGGGCATCAGTTAGAGCTAGTCACTCTAGTTTTTGCTCTGAATTAATATTATACATAAAATGTATTTTTTTTTAAGATTTGAGTAAAAAGAGGTACAGTCGCTTTTAGCATGAGACAGTTACTGGTTTGGACTTTTTGGGTCTTATCGTTTATTTTGTTCGATATATCGATAAATCGCGATAGTGCAAAAAACGTAATAAGCATCACGGTCATTAAGTGCTCTACCGGTTTCGGAGAGTACTGGAGATCTTGACTTCGTCTCGATCTCTAAAATAATTCTGAGCTGCTCAGGCTTTAACAGGTTGAGCGCCGAGCTAAATTAAATAGAGAAAGTATATTATTCCTGCAAAGGATTTATATAACATGTTCCATAACGAATTAAAATCGATTTCGAGCAAAAAAAGTCGGTCGTCATTTCGAATGAGCAGAAGTACCTAGGAAAATATACGAATGTGCAGGTGTGTTATGGGTTATTATGACTTACAATTAGTTATTACGATTTATTATGAGTTATAAATAAATATATTTTTTAAAAATATCTAATTTTTAGCAAAAAGTCGAAAATATCGTGCCTTACTTATTATTATTATTATTATTATTATTATTACCAAACGCAGTAGGCGGCAGAGCCGATGAAACTGCTTCAAATATAAATATAAAAGTATTATAAAAAATATAAACTATTAATATATAAATAAATAACTAACTAATCACATTTAAATTAAATTAATATCACAAAAAAATACAAATATATATGTATATAAAGATAACAGGAAAAGTTTCATTAAGCAGGGTAGTGAATCATTTGATCCCTTAAATGGACAAGTTCCAGGTCAAGTCTGTTTTTAAACTGGTTGATACTGGTGGACGACACAGTTTCTGCACTAAGACTGTTCCACATATAAACAACTCGATTGGTCAAAAAGTTTTTTCGAAGAAGTTTGGAGCATCTTTCCTTCTCTATCCTTTTGTTGTGTCCTCTGAGGTTTAGATTGGTACTTAACTGAAAGATCCGTATTTGAACGCTGTAGAAGTTACTTAAAATTTTGTGAGTCTGGATTAAATCACCTCGCTTTCGTCTTTCAGCTAAAGTAGTTAAATTTAACCTCCTAAGGCGTTCAGGGTACTCTAGGTTTCTTAACTCCAGGGGTATTCTACTCACTTTCCTTCGGACCCTTTCAAGAAGTTCTACATCATGGACATAATAAGGACTACATATAGTTGAAGCATATTCCAAAACTGGCCTCACATAGGATTTATATAGTTTGACTATATTAGAAGCAGAGTGGTTTTTGAATGCAATACGTATCAGGTAGATCAACGTATTGGCTCGTTTGACAGTTTTGGATATATGTGGTTCCCATTTTAGGTCTTCAGAAATAAGTATACCCAGATCTTTCTGCGAGGAAACTTTTCGAATTATTTCACGGTTGAGTGAGTAGTTTACCCTAGGATTATTAGCACCAATGTGCAAAACTGTACATTTGTCAGCATTCAGTGACATAAGCCACCTCTTTGTCCATTCTTCAACGGTTCTAATATCTTGTGCAAAGTCGGCGGCTTGAAGTAAAGGATTACAAAAGAATTTTGTATCATCAGCAAAGAATACTACGTCTGTGAGGATATCGTTATTTAAATCAGATATGTATATTAAAAACAGAAGAAATCCAAAAACTGATCCTTGGATAACACCGCTTAAAATATCTTTTAGTAGGGATAATACACCATTTATCCTGACTCGGAAATTTCTATTCATAAGGAATATTTCGATCCAGTGCAATAATAGACCTCTGACGCCAAAGTGTTCACATTTCATCAGGAGTCTTCTATGAGGGACTTTGTCAAAAGCCTTTTCATAATCTAAGTGGTGCAAGTCAACTTTTTACAATGACACTTAAATCAATTTTTGATCTATGTACAGCTAAATTGCACTCCTAGGTGGACTGGGAAGAAAATTACCCACTATACAAAAGCGCCAATTTGATTTTGCTACAAAGTTAATTTTGTCAATATCTCAAAACCATGTTTTATGACTTGGCCCTCTTCGCTTGTAAGCCCACGATGTATGGTTGAATAGATAATTTTATATGCCCCTTGTTTTTTTTTTTAAATTGCCCCCGCGCGTTCCTGCTCACGTTTTAAAATCTAAAAATATTAAATATGTGAAAGGTGGTTTAATTCGTCTTATTTATGTTTTTTTTTTTAATTTGAAGTTAATATCTCATCTCGTTTAAAAGTTACTATTATTTCCTACCGTACACGGCCCTAAATATAAATCGGATAATAAAAGAAAAAAAGATATAGGTGACATCTTGAAGGTACCAATGAAAAAGATATAAGCAACGAATTCAACAATTTTTTTTTTCTGGAATCCGTGAAACTCTAGCAAAAAAAGTTAATGGTAATAAAAAACACAATTTTTTTAATAAAACCAAATTTTGAATTAACACCGACTAATGAAACGGAAATAATATCCTTAGTTCAAGGCTTAAAAAATTAAAAATTCAATTCAAATTTGGATATTGTTTCAAATAAACTTTTAAAATTAAGTATTCAAATTTTAGCGAAACCACTTTGCCATTTATTTAGCATTTGTCTGAAAGAAGGAACATTTTTAAATAAATTTAAAGAAGCTATTGTTATTTAAATCTGGAGATAAATATAAAATTTAAAACTACAGGCTCATATCTCTTACGTCCAATATTTCTAAACTTTTAGAGAGAATCATTAAATTACGTTTAATTAGTTTTCTAGAGAAATATGAAATTTTATTCAAAAAGCAATATGAGTTTTTTTTTTAAATAAATCAACTTTTGATGCGAGTTTTCATCTTCTAAAAAATATCTATCATGCCATGGATAATAGTATTCCGGCCGTGTGTATCTTTATTGATCTAGCGAAAGCTTTTAATACATCCACAGTATTAATTAGCTTTTGCTAGAAAAATTAAAAAATATTGGAGTTCGTGTTACAGCACTAAAACTTTTAAAAGTTATTTAAATCAGCGCACCCAGCAAGTTTTAATTAATGGAGCAGCAGCAGAGAGGTAAAGTTTGGTGTTCCTCAGGGAACGGTATTAGGGCCGGTATTGTTTACCATTTTTATTGATTTATTACTTCAAGGGACATTTTTAGGCGAGATTATCTCTTTTGCTGATAATATAGTAATCTTTTATAAGGCATCATCCTGGGCTCGCCTAAAAATGTTAATTGAAAGTGGTTTAGTAGATATTTTAGGATGGTTTAACGTTAACGGGCTTACAGTCAATATGGATAAAAAGGCCGACCCAATCACCTCTCTTGACTCTGTCTGACTTTAATTCTTTATCTATTTATGGTTAATTAATTTCTGTTGCTAAAAGTATTCGTTTAGGTATTATTATAGACTGTCACCTCCGTTGGGAAGAACAGGCAGATTCACTATCAAAAAAATTGAGAATGTTGGTTTACAAATTTTACCAATTGCAAAAAAATTCTTGATTTTAAACACTTAAAAATTATTTATTTTTCGTTATTGGAATCAATTTTACAATATGGTATTATAGGATGGGGTAGTCTAAGAAAAATTTTATATTTAAAACATGAAATAATACAAAAAAATAATTAATATTATCCTTAGGAAGCCTCGTAGATATCCAACCGTTCAAGTATATAATGACTTAAATATAATGGAGGTACGTGAACTTTATGTCAAAACCTTACTTATTCATTATTATTAATATAAAACTGAGTTTAATACAATAAGCCATAACCAAAATAGGCGAGCTGCTTCATCCAATGATATTGATTCTACTCGTTTTCACAAAACTGTTGGTCAAAGGTACTTTATGTATTTTATACCTTTATTTGTAAACCAAATACCACAGGAAATTAAAAATTTGCACCAAACTATTATTTTTAAGGAAAGTTAAGCAATGGTAAATCAAAACAAATTGTTAATCGAGTCAACTATACATCCTATTATAGTTATCCGCATGAAGAAAAGTCTCCGACGTAAGGGGGAGGAATTATTCGCGCTCACTTATTTCCGTTATGAGGCGTGCGTGCCTACATCGGGCCTCCCACTTGCACACACATTCCAAACATATTTCCAGTATCCGTACGTCAAACTATACATTCTAATATAATTTTGGCTAAATTATATTTTATTTTATTTATTAGTTTAACGTATATATTTATTCGCTTGTATTCTAAAGTGACATTTTTTGGTTAGAAATTTTACGTTAAAAGGAAAACTTTTGTTAAGAGTTTGTCTTTTGTTTTACTTTGGCGGGCTGCAGTCCGCCAAAGTACTTTTGCTGTCCCTTATGGAAAACTGTCAGATAACTGACTGAACCAAATTAAAACTAATTTTACTTATTATTTTTACTTTTTTTTGTTAAAAATATGTTTACAAGCAAAAAAAATAGTATAATAATAATTTTTCTTTTTCAAATGTTTTTTTATATTCTTTTTCGCTTTTTGACTTTTTTTTAAATATTTCTTTTTAAATGTTATATTATTAACTTTTTATTAACATTAATATACTATTTAACTACTTGTATTTTTTATGTTGTCTTAATTTTTTTTAACCATTTTTAACTATTTTCGCAAATATAAATATTGTTATTAGTTAGCCTCTTATGGTCAGGAATTTAAATTTTCATTTTTAAGGAGTCTTTTTACCTTCAAATTTTAAAAATATTTTATTTTTAAACATTTTTTTTATATAGAAAGAAAAAGATAAATTTTGTAGGTATGTTTATTTAAATTTAAAGAATATTTTTTTTTTTTGATTTTTTACCGTACGTCAGCCATTTTGTTATTTTTTGGCCAAAAAAAATTCTTCTAGATAGGGCTATAGCGATTTCAATACTGAATAATATCCCGTTGTTTTTTTCAGTTAATAGAAACGGCCGAAATCATGGCGATGTTTAAAAAAAAAATTATGGCAAAAAATGGCAGTATAAAAATATAATATAATTTCACAATGATATCTTTGTTATTTCTATATAAAAAAATATTTAAAAACTAAATATTTTTAAAATTTGAAGGTAGAAAGACCCCTTAAGTGACTATCTATACTATTAATTTTTTTCTTATTTGCGTTTATTGTAATGTGTTTTAGCTGTCATCACCTTGTATGTTTGAATTATTTTCTTTTGATACTTATATTATTATTATTATTATTATTATTATTATTTTTATTATTATATTATATTAAATTATATTATTAATGTCCTAAAAGGTATATTTTCAAATTGGTACATTAAGTCACTTAGATTGATGCTTTGAGGCTAAATAAGTACATTAAATATTTAACGTTAAATTTTTCCATTTTAATTAACGCAGAGTTTTAAATTCGTGCATATGTATTGCCTATGGCTATATTTTATACGCCATTGTGTATTTATCACAAAAGCCTTGTGTATGTGTGGTAGGTAATTTTCAAATGCGGTAATAACAGTTTATGTTTGGGGATTACTGATATTAGTTTATTTCTAGTACCTGATTATTAATTAGCTTGCTAATTGAATGTATACAACGAGAATATAAAGGTACAAAGGAAAAATAAAAAGTTTTTTTACCGTACTGGAAGATTAAAATACTATACCTATACAGTTAATTTTCGGGGAGTTTTTAAAAAGGAAAATACAACGTGATTTACCTAAGACAAAAATGCATTTGTCCTTTATTATATTATTCACAGTGCCTGCGCTAGAATAATATTATACGGTAGTTTCGAATTAAAAAAAAAATCAAAAATCGTCCTAGACAAAAAATTCTTGGATATAAATTTGTTTCATGAAAAAATAAGCTTTTTTTTTAAATGTCCGTCTGTCCGGCTGGCTGTCCGTCTGATGTCACGTTTTTTTGTAGAAACGATAACTAAAGAACGAATAATCCGATCGACTTGAAATTTTCAGGAAAAATTAAGTTCTAATGAGTTTGAAAGTAATCCCTTTAAAAACAAAAAAACTTTTTAAAAAATCTAAAATAGCTGAAAGAAAATTCCGATTAACGTAACCTTTTCAGGAAAAAATACTTTTATTATAAGGATCAATTCCAGTAATTTTAAAGTAATCCCCCCAAAAACAAAAAAGTTTTGGGGGATAAACTTTTAAAAATATCGAAAAAAACTAAAATAAAATTCCGATTAACGTAACTTTTTCAGGAAAAAATACTATTATTATAAGGATAAGTTCTACCAGTTTTGAATGTTTCCCCCCAAAAACATTTTTTTTTTAAATGCTGAAGAAAGTTTTTTTGATTTTTTTTACATTTTTTTTAATTCTTCTTTAAAAAAAATATTTTTTTTAAATGTATTTTTTAAGTTTTTTTTTCTTTAATTATTTTTTTTAAGTATTTGGGAAAATGCAATATACCAGTTACTGTGAAATATATATAATGGAGTGCGTAGTATTACATATCTTCACGGCTTGTTTATTACTGCATATGGCCTTAAATGCCTTAAAAGGTAGAAATATTTAGACCACCCCGGGTGGCTGAAAGCAATAATTTTGAAATATTTACAATATTTTTGTGAAAATTGGAAAGTAAAAGTTATTATGTATAGTTAAATGTTACGTTCAAATATTATTTGTACTTAGGTACATACAGGGTGTTCCGTGAGGAAAAGAAAATATTTTAAGGATGTGTTCTAGAGGTCAAAATAAGAAAAAAAGTTCCCATAAACATATGCTCAAAAGCAATCGTAAGGGAGCTACTCCCGTTCAAAGGGGGTTCCAAAAATCGTGCTTATTATTTGCTTTTTAATTTATAAAATATAATTTATTTGTTTATTAATACGTTATAATTAAGAGGCATGTGTATTAAATATAAATTATATTCTCTCCCTAAATATTAATTCGTGATACTAGGTTATGTAAGGATGCTTTTTTTTTTTCAAATTTTACTCATATTAATCCCAAATTTTGGAAAATGCAACTCCTGCTAAAGCAGTCGTTGCATTTTCGTCATTGGGACTAATATTCGTAAAATTTATGTAAAAAACCACCGATACCTAACCTAGTATCACTTATGATATTACCCCTGAGAATACTCTACCATGGCGCGACAAAAATAACCAAATAAGGTAATTACAAAAATAAACCTATTTTGTAATTTACCGTCCATAAATATTTCCTATATTTAAGAAAATATAAATTAAAACTAACAAACCTTCCTAAAATCCAATTCTCGTCAATAAAACATTTTTTTTTTGTTGGCTTTTTTATTATTGATATCACGATAATATTCTTAAAAAGGTATACAGGGTGTATCAGAACTCACGTTAAAAAAATTACATGTGCGCTCATACCGCAATAGAAAAAAAATGAGCAAAATTTGAGTAGGGGGTGTATGTATGAAATTTTGAGATAAGAACGTTTCGTTTTCACCAATCCCAGAAGCTGTTACAATTACCTATAAAAGTGAGTAAATCGCCCAATTGGTTTCTATGGAAACATGTTAACAGTTTATTTGGTTACAAATATTAAAAAATGGTCAAACATGTATCTGTAATTTTAAGTATGAAACTAATAAATAAACTAATAACAAACTAATAAACTTAAACGTAAAAAAATCACACACTTTATACAAAATTAAAGTTTGAGGTCGATCATCATATTGATTAAAAAAAAAAACTAAGATGAGGCTGAGATATTTGATTCAGATCCGGGAGCTCGAAAGAAACACTGGTAAAACAAATTTTCACGTGAAAGTATGACCACGTCCAAATTACGAGTAAAAAGTTCTTTTAAATCCACTGAAAAGTCACTATCTAAAATAGGGTAAGTTATAGATAAGATCCTCACTACTTCTGCTTTCGGAGACACGGGATAAAGCAAGCCGAAAGAGTCTTTGATCATATCCAAGGTGTCTTCTATACTCTAATAGTTAAATGGTATTCTTCTTTCATCACCATCTAACTTTTAAAACGATTTTTTTCTTTTTCTTATATAAGCCCAATTTTAATTTTTTACTTTTTTAAGTAAAGATTAAAGGGGGTTTAAACTATTTTCTTAAATAATATCCCATTTCAGTGTATGTGCAATGTAAAACTTTCAACAGTTCTAAATTAGGACCTAAAATTTAAAGTAGGATTATAACAAAAAAAAACACTTAACAAATTATTACAATAAAGTTAAAAAATCCATAATATTCTGGTAATATAACAGTTTACATCTTAAACAAATATTTAAGACAAATTTTCTTATGAAAGATTTTAACTTGACATTGTCATCAAACTTTCAAAATGCATACCTTTAGCTACTGGTATGTTTCCACAGAAACCGATTGGGCAATTTACCCACTTTTATAGGTAGTTGTAACAGCTTCTGGGATTGGTGGAAAATTTTGCTCAATTTTTTTCTATTGCTGTATGAGCTCACATGTAATTTTTTTAACGTGAGTTCTGATACACCCTGTATATTCAAAAATAAAATAAATAAAAATCGGTAATATATTTTTTGATATAATTTTAATTTAAGGCAAAACACATTCTTGATTTTTTCCCTGTTTAAAACTTTTACAGCACATAGTACTTATATATTCCTTTTTACAAAAAAAATGAACCCCTAAGTCAGCCCTATAAAAAAATATTGAAATTTAAAAGTCGTGTTTTTGTTGAATTTTATGTCAAAATTTGGATACCATTTTAACATATTTTAAATTTTTTGGGAAAAAAGTGTTTTAACAACCAAGAAATAAAAAGTTTCTCAACATGCAAAAATCAGAAAAATTCAAATTTGGAGTGGCCACCCCCAAACGAAGCTATATAAAAATTAAAAAAAAAATGGTTTTAGAGTACACATATATGTGTACTCTAAAACCATTATATATATAGGTAAAACCTATATATATATATATATATATATATATATATATATATATATATATATATATAAATATATATATATATATAGGTTATATTTTTTTCTTGTTTTATTAGAACAGAAAATAATTAAGAATAATTCATGTCATCAATGTCATCAATTTATATTTTTTACTCAATATTTTTTATATAACTTTACAATATTTATTTAACAAGCCCTGAAGATGGCCTTACAATAAAGACCGAAACGTTGGCAAAAAAAAAATACTTTATTCTTAATTATTTTCTGTGCTAATAAAACAAGAAAAAAATATAACATACATTTATAGAACAAGAACAACAAGAAATTATATATATAGGTTTAACAACGCACAAAAAATTAATTTATTTGGAACTGGTCGAGCCCCCAAATAATTGAAAATTGGACGGTTTTCAATAGATTAAGCCATATGTCAATTTAACCGAAAGACAAACAAAATAAACAAGGCTTATGATACCAATTACACTAGTCAACGAATCTCACTTTTTTTCCCCGATCCGAAAGTAAATTTTTCTTACTAATTCAAGGGCATAGAAACCGAATCTGACATTAGAAAAATTTCAGCACCTAAAATTTTCGTCCAGGAAATAATGACGTTTTTTTTGAAATCTTAAAAAAAAGAGTAGGATTTTGAAAATTTTAGGGTATATTAAAAAAAATACGAGGACTTCAAAAATATATATGCCAAGGACCTACTGTCAGAGTAAGTACGCGAAAAAAATTACATAAGAACCATATTACCATAGTAATGATTTTTGACAATTTTTAGCATTTTCCCCTTATGCACCCTTCTCCTTACCCTCCCTACTAAGTTTTGTCACATTATCCATTTTTTTTTAAATATTTTTTTTCATAATATCCCCATTTATTCTACCTATGAATTTAAAGTTTCCATGTTTTAAGTTAGGTATTTTTTAACTAATATTGAGTCGCCGAATCTAAATTTGTCCTCTGAATATTTTTATCTCCCATGATTTTAGAACAAAAGTGGGATAAAATAATGATTTTTTTACATTTTTATCTCATTTTTCTCAGAAAACTTAGGTAATAGAAATATTCTGAGGCCAGATTCGGTTTCAGCGACCCAAAATTAGTTAAAAAAACATATGACTCCAATCAGGGCAAGAAACCGTGTTGACTAGTGTAATTGGTAACATAGTATTTCTAAACATTAATAGATGGCAAAATAATCATGTGGATATAAAAAAGGTATGATTTTCGGAATGAAACGATTTTGTCGAGACATACAAAAGAAAATTAATTTCGATTTTCGGTCCTTTCACCGGCGCGCCACAGATTCTACGAATATAATCAATAAATAGTAGTTTTCTGGTAGTAAAGGAAATAGATATAGCCCTACATTATTCTTTATGTTGAGACCGGAAAGTTTTATTAACATACTTGATTAAAGGAATTCAAGATATTGCTTTAGGAAATATCGTGCCTTATAAAGCCAGATCGTTTATTATATTTTATTTGATTTGTGCTTTTCATTAAATAAATAAATGAAAATAATACTTTTTCCAAATATAGCTAGATATCATTACTAAATTTTAAAATATAATAACTTTATGTTATTTTGTACAACTAGTGTAGAAAGGGTTGCTTTACGAGTTGAATATTGCACACTCGACATAAAAGATTTTAGTTTTAATAGTTTTAGCCTAGTTTCTACAAGAGATAACTGTAACACGCTTAGCTTTCTCAGCTTACATTGGCTCTACTTTTCACTTTTTAACCAATAATTGTTTTATACTTTTTAAACCCATACTACAGCTAGAGCCAAATTTGGCTCTACTATGGCAATATAACAATTTTTATTTATTTAGACGAAAAATGGAAAATATATTTCATTGTTAAAAGAATATTATGCTATACCGGGTATCCCAACCAAGCGAACCAGGCGTTTCTGACGTTATTATTAAAGCTATCAAAATATACTTCATAGCAGGATCCAGTAAGCTATTATTTTATTAAAAGATTGTCACCTAGGTATACTTTTTTATTAGACCTAATTCATCGTATTTAGTATTCTTTGAAATAACTTGTTCAGATCTAAACAAAAAGAAGTATTATTATATCTTTTTTTAAGTTAAATATAATAAATATTATGTTATTGCCGTAAAAGAAAATTTTCTACACAATTAAGAAAAACTTGTAAATTTTTGTATTTTAGCATTTTTAACCTACCTTTGCCCAGGGTTCGTAGCAAATATAGGAGGAGAAGTGAGGATGGTCGGGACTTTTGATGACGTATGCGTGTGTCGCTGCATTGTTGTCAGTTCTTTACATATTTATATATTTTATTTGGTTTTTGTTTTTAATTCTTGTGCCTTTGTTTTTTATATTACATTTTATTATTGTGTGTGTGTTGTATTTGAGAAAAAAAGTCTCGTTTAATTGTCAACAAAATGTAAACAAAGCTAAGCTTGGCAACGTTGAGTAAGATAACCATATAAAATTTAATGACTTGTAAGATATGATGGCTGATTGGTGGGAAACAAAATTTTAGGGAGTAGGTAACCCTTTGTGTTATATTTTCTACGAACTCTGACCTTTGTCAGCAAAAAATGACTATAAATAGCCGTAACTCAAAAACAAAAGACGATGCAACAGACGACATAATAGCTTACCGAGTCCGTAATAACTGTTACAAATTTTATTTACAAAGCTTCTATAATAACCTCAGAAACGCCTGGTTCGTCTTGGCTGGGATACCCTGTATACAAAATATTTATTTATTATTATATTATTATTATATTATTATTATATAACTAAAAAATTTTTTTTGGTTACGTTATATTCTAGTAATAAATTGGTGTTTGTATATGGTATCATTCATCAAGTACAGAGGTGCAAACTAAACCAAACCATTTTTTTTTTTGGAGTTGTGATGGTTTAGTGCTCAAAAAACAATAAATATTTTGTATAAAGGGTATCCCAGCCAAGAAGAACCAGGCGTCTTCTAAAGTTATTGTAAAAGCTATCTAAATAAAATTTATGACAGTTATTAGGGACACACTAAGCTATTATGTCGTCTGAAGAAAACTATTTCATCGTCTTTTGTTTTTGAATTACAGCTATTAATAGTTAATTTTTGTTAGCAAAGGTAGGTTGAAAATGGTAAAATACAAAAATTATGTAACTACCTACCGGCTGCGCCTCGTAAAAAATAAGCACTTTCGTGCACTGAAAACTATGTTAGCATACTCGGTGATTTATATACTATTATCTAACTTCCTTCTTACTGGCCTTAGCAAATTCCCATATCTGCCATCTTTTATCCAAGATGCTTGGAAAACAAAGTAAAGTTTGCTGACAACATTATACTATTAAATTAACTAATAGAAAATGTAGATTGTTTTTTCAGTTAATGTTGGCAACAGAAAACAAATAGCTGTTATGTTTACTTAAAAAAAAACTTTATAGCGTTACTAGGAAACCTCATCGCCACAGGTGTCTTGAATCAAAATAAAGTTTTTTTTTCTGGCGCCAAAAACTCTCTTCACAGATTGAAAGAGGGTTGTCTGAAGAATAAAACCTGTTAATATTAAAATCCTCCCCCGAGTCCTTTTCGAGAAAATGGGGATTAAAAAGGCTTAAATGGGCCTAAATCTAGGGATTTCATAAAAATGGCTAACTCGACGAAAAAAACTGCATTGTTATAAAAGATAGACAAAAAAATTATCTACAAACCACTTTTTTAATGAACTCGCTAGCTCAAACCCTTACCGTTTTATAGCTCAAACAAAGTTGCATATTAAGATAGCTTATTGTCAATCATTTTTTAAGCATGCATATTTTGGGTTTTTGTAAAAAAACTCAAAAACCACAATTCCAACAACAAAAATAGTTATTACATAAAAGATTCTTAGTTAAATTCAACACAAACCAACATTTTGTTTATCTTAATAGCTTTAATAGATCAAGAGATATATAGCTTCAAATGTTATCGTTTTAAATTTCATGTTACAATTTTTTCCTTCATATGCAATAAATTGGTTTTTTGTAAATATCTTAAAATCTAGTAGATAAAAGAAAAAAAATCATATGAGTGAAAAAATAGTTAAGAAAATTATCTAAAAAACGCTGTTTTATTTGTTTACTTAGCTCTTTTGGTTTGCAAACTATAGCTCGTGAAAGTAAGAAAATATTGTAATAATTTTGTATATATATATATAATTTTTTATAATATTAATATGTAGCAAAATGTTAATTCTTAACGTTGTTTGTAATAAAAATATTATAAAAAACTCCTAATTGGGCCATTTTATGCAAAAAGCAACCAACCCACAATATTTAAATATTGTGGGTAGGAATGTAGTATGGACATTTCTAGATCAGTATACGACATTATCTCTTTTTTTTAATATGTTGGCTACTTTTTGCATATGATTTTTTTTCTTTTACCTACTCGATTTTAAGATATTTACAAAAAACCAATATATTGCATATGAAGGAAAAAATTGTAACATGAAATTTAAAACGATAACATTTGAAGCTATATATCTCTTGATCTATTAAAGCTATTAAGATAAACAAAATGTTGGTTTGTGTTGAATTTAACTAAGAATCTTTTATGTAATAACTATTTTTGTTGTTGGAATTGTGGTTTTTGAGTTTTTTTACAAAAACCCAAAATATGCATGCTTAAAAAATGATTGACAATAAGCTATCTTAATATGCAACTTTGTTTGAGCTATAAAACGGTAAGGGTTTGAGCTAGCGAGTTCATTAAAAAAGTGGTTTGTAGATAATTTTTTTGTCTATCTTTTATAACAGAACAGTTTTTTTCGTCGAGTTAGCCATTTTTATGAAATCCCTAGAAAACTAAATTTAGGCCCATTTAAGCCTTTTTAATCCCCATTTTCTCGAAAAGGACTAGGGGGAGGATTTTAATATTAACAGGTTTTATTCTTCAGACAACCCTCTTTCAATCTGTGAAGAGAGTTTTTGGCGCCAGAAAAAAAAAACTTTATTTTGATTCAAGACACCTGTGTCGCAACCATAAATTGACTATATTAAACTGTCAAAATGAATGAAAATTTTACCAAATGTTTGCAATTTAGACTACGAGAGAGCGGCGTTACTTAGGCTATTTTTTCTTTGCGAATAACTTCTTAGTAAAGTTATATATTTTTTTAAACTGATAATTTACAATTATTTACATACCAAATGTAGGGGGAAATACCCATGAATAGTACACTTTTTTTAAAACAGCTGCCAACATTTTATTTTTAACCTTTCATACGTATTTTTTTTTTAGTTATCATATCTGGAAATAAAAGAAAACAGTCCAAGTGTTAAACCTGAATAATATTTATTTTTACCAAAACTACAACCTTTTCAAAAAAAAAAAAACGTAACTTGTCTCAATCATAAACACTATTGATTGAGACACACATACAAAATTGGCTATTAAATCATAAAAATAACTATTATTATAATGTAATTTCATAACAAAAAAATAGATGTTAAATTCTTTTTTTTGCATAGAATTTACTTTAAATAATTTTACCAATATTTTTTTAAATTGTTGTATGAGTACCCTAGACACTTTATGCCCTTTTAGAGTCATTTCTTATTTAAAAGAGATGGATAGGAATGAAATATGCAAATTGTCCCATTCAATAATACTAACAATATTATAAAAAAAAAATAGGCTAAAAATATTTGCCTTTATAATATTCGATTATTTGATACATGTTTTGTGTTGTTCTTGACTATTACATAAACCAAATTTAAACAGTTTCCTTTTGCCTTTCGTCAATAAAACATCATTTTAAATTATTAAAAAAAGTTACTTTTGACTTGGTAAAACTGACTTTTCGTCAAAAAACCAGATGCCTAAACTGCAATTTTGTATGATTTTTTAACTGCGCATCTAGGTTTGGACATCATGGCAACAAAAACCAAAAAATTACGAAGCATAGCTTAGAAACCAGGGTTGTGAAAAAGTACTTTTTTTTAAATTGTCTAGGCCGGTGGACAAAACCGGGCAAAATTGGACAAAACTGGAGAAAATTGGACAAAACTGGAGAAAAAAAAAAGTCAAAAGTCACATAGTCACGGAAAAAATATTTCAACTTTCAACTGGGGTCTGACTAGTCTTAGACTAGTACTCTAGTCAACTAGATGCATATAAGAAATACACTATAAGAGAAAGTCAAATGATAGAGATAGAAAACTATTGTACCGTCATTAGCGGTTGTTTTTTAAAATTCACTAAATTCACGGTCAACGACAGCCGATAATACAGATAACCTACGGAAGTCGGTAATAAAGATTACTATTGCTTTCCCAAATCAATTTTGTAAAAATGGGGAAAAGCTCTGTATTTTTATTTAAAACTTTAAGTTTATTCACCAAAAGATAAAACAAATTTTTAAAGTCTAACAAGTGGGTTATCTAACCCGCACATTAATTAAAAATAACAATATATGAATCGAAATTTTAATTAAATGTAAAATTTGTTAAACTTTAAAAATATGAAATTTTATCTTTTGCTAAATAAACCTATACTTATAATTAAAAAAAAAACACTTTGCTTTGATTTTTATATATTTTATTTTAAACGTAAATAGGAAATTTAAACAATTATGTCGTACTTTTAACAGTTAACTTTTTATTATAAATAAATATATATGGGCCACTTGCACCAATGATGATTTAACTTTAAACTTGGATTAAATTGACGGCCGACCAATCATAACGCAGCATTTTTAACTTAAACTCGGTTTGGCTGAGATAATCCCGTACCAAAAGTTGGTGCAAGTGGCCCTATGAGGAGTACACATTTGCCTTCATATATAATTGAGTGTCATACACAATATACCTACTGCCTAAGACCAGAGCACATTTGCAAAGTTTTTATAATTAGTATTCCTACATTTAACAGATAAACAATATGAATCAGTTAAACCGATAAGCTTCTCTGGCCAGGGGCTATCCCAGCCCTAAACAGCTGTTTAAGGCTAGCTCAGTCAAACTGATAAGCTCTTTTCGATAGGGGCCATCCCTGCCCTAAACATATCAGTAAAAATGGTAAGAAGCTTTTTAGGGCATTTGTCCTAGCCCTAAACAGCTCAGTCAAATCAATAAGTTTTTTTGTGTAGGGGCTGTCCCTGCCCTAAATAGCTCAGTCAAAATAATAAGAAGCTTTTCAAGACAGGGTTAGTCCCTGCCTTTAGTCATTTTATTTAACTTGGCACTATTAATGTTTTTGACCCACACATTAAATAAGTTTGCATCACTAGGAAAACGGTGACGTTTACTTAACTGATCCTTGCAAAACGGTACAATACACATTTTGTATTAGACATCACAATAAAAGTTCGGTATAAAAGCACAATAAATTGCAAATCACGAGTAAAATTTCACGAGTAAAATTTCAATTGTTTTGACAGATATACCACCCCTCACCCCACTACCACTAAACAATCAAGTTCATATACAGCTGGCGCCATCGCTCAGTCGTACCTAGAAGCCAAAACACAAGTCCTGAATACATTTCACGGTCACGTATTTGACTTTCTCTTATAGTGTATTTTTTATATGACTAGATGAGTGCGTGTGCGCCGCAGCCGGCATATATAGGGTCCCGCCGCCTTTACGGCGCGGCGCAGAACGCCCTCTGGAACTAAAATAATTCATTTGGAGAAGCTTTAAAATTATTTCGTAAAACTGCACAAACACTGCCGCCGTGAAAATTTTCGCGGCGCACACCTCTAGGTATGACATATACTATTCTTATACACTTTGAAGTGCTGACTCCTAATCTGGCTTCAGAATTTGCCTTTATACTACGATTTTAAGAAAAATGGGCCTGAATATATTAAAAATGATCATTCTTGGTTTGGACTTTACCTTGGAAACCAGACCAGATAGATTAAATATGGTGAATTTAGCAGCTTAAATTTAAGCCTGTGTTGGATTTAGAAAACAAAAAGTTTGATACTTTGTGTTTTTTGTTGTTTTTATTCGTGCTTTACAACTTATAAATTAGTTATGGAAAGGGAACCACGCAACAAATTTAAGAAAAAAAATCAATTTTTAAAATTTATAAATAAGGCTTATTTGCAATATAGAAGTATTTCAACCTTATAGATTATTAGGTTAACTAACCTAAATTTTGTCACAAAAGTGCAAACGAAAAATAACAAAAATAGTTATTTTTTGTTATGTTTTATGTTTTGTTTTAATTATTTGGGTGTTTTTTTTTTAATGTTTCTATGTATACGTATACGTATTTAATAAAAATAATTACGTGTTTAAAATTTAATATATATTTAATTTTGATTTTGTCCAATTTGTTTTTAATGTTTCTATATACAAATACGTGTTTAATAAAAATAGTTACGTGTTTTAAAATTTAATATTTAATTTTATTTTGATTTTGTCCAATTTTTTTTATTTCTATGTATAAATACGTACTTAATATTTATTTAAAATTTAATATTTAATTTTATTTTGATTTTGTACCATCAGTTTTTTTTATTTTGTTCAGTCCGCCAAAATTACTTCCGTCCAGTTTTGTCCACTCGGACAAAATCAAACAACCCTGTTAGAAACAGGTACTGTCCCATTCAATAATATGTCCCATTCATGGGTATTTCCCCTTACGTAACTAGCAAAATTAGCATACATGGAGTATTTATGCGGCAAGTCAATATATCCAGGTCATCATGACCCTCACTAAATTAAAATGTTGCGTTCTTATGCTTACATATCCATTTCTATTTCTTTTCATAGAACTTAAGATCTCCTAAAAATTTCGAGTCGATCGGTTTTTTTGTTCTTGAATTATCGTGTTTATAAAAAACGCGACATCAGACAGGCGGATGGATGGATGGACAGTCGGACATTTTACTTTTACCTGTTTTTCATGAAACACATTTGTATCCAAGAATTTTTATCCAGGACGTTATATACGATGGAAACTTCGAAAGTACCATAATATTTGTTTCTAGCGCATGCCGTGGAGATATGCAACGCTTCGCATTCCATCCCAAAATATAATTGCTTTGATCTGGTGCATTATACAGTATTTTTTTTCAAAACTAGTAAGAATATTTCCATTTACCAAAGGAATCTTTTCTGCTAATTTGGAGTTTATCGGACTTCCTTTAAATTTTGATATTTATTTGAATGAATTTTTTATAAATTGCTAAAATTGGTCCTTATAAGAAAAGTAATTTTTCCTGAAAAAGTTACGTCAATCCAACTTTTTTTTTTCAGTTTCGATTTTTTTAAAAGTTTAACCGCCATAACTTTTTTTGTTTCTGGGAGAATTATTTTCAAAAGCAGCATGGATCTTCATTTCATTGTTATCATATTTTAAAAACGTGACAGACGGACAAATAACACTAGGCAACACGGTTTTTTGCTCTGATTGGAGTCATGTTTTTTTGTTAAACTAATTTTGGGTCGCTGAGACCGAATCTGGCATCAGAATGTTTCTATTACCTTAAGTTTTTGAGAAAAATGAGATAAAAGTGGTAAAACATCATTATTTTAGCCTTTTTTTTCCTCTAAAAGCATGAGAGATAAAAATATTATGAGAAAAAATTTGGATTTGGCGACTCAATATTAGTTAAATAATACCCAACTCAGATTATGGAAACTTTAATTTCATAGGTAAAAAAATAGGGATAATAGGGAAAAAATATTTAAAAAAAGATGGATTCTGTGACTCAACTAAGTAGGGGTGGGGGTAAGGAGATCATTCCTCTAAGGGAACAAGCTTAGTGCCACGTAATGCTAAAAAACGTCAAAAAGCATCACTAGGGGGTCAAATGAACTAAAAATATGTTACGTAAAAAGATCCTTATGTAATGAATTAACATTTGTATGATGTAGAACCATTAAAAAAACGACAAAAAATACGCAATATATTTTTTTATAAATTATTTTTAAATTAGCATAATTGCCTGTACTAAAATTTAAAAAAAATACATGTAGGATTTTTTTAAGGTCAAATTCGGATTCTGAGCATAAATTAACAAGTAAAATATATTCTTTGCCCCCGGGAAAAAAGTTTACACTGTGTGCTTTAATTTTATATATTTTTATTTATTTACTTTTTACGAAAAAAATACTTATAATACATGGTTAAATTTAGAATAAAATGTGCTTTCATATTCTTTAGTAAAAATAGGTGGGTGCTATTTAAAAAAAAACAAAAAAGTTGGGGGTGGTTCCAAGAGGGTGTGTAAGTAAGGGGTAGTTTTGCATAAGTCAGTAAATTCTACTATGACTCGCATTTAATTTTTTTTTTAATTTTTTTATCTTTTTAAAAAACGGAGATATAGCGCGTCTAAAACCTGGTGGGACAGTAGGTATTATTAATAAATAATAGTTTTTATTTGGAGCCCCTTTAAGAATGACACTACTTATAATACATGGTTAAATTAAGAATAAAATTTACTTTCATATTCTTTGATAAAAATGGTTTATTGAAGTTGGGGGTGGTTTCAAGTAGGTGGGTAAGCAAGGGGTGGTTTTGAATACTTGAATAAAAACTTTAATGGATCCCATTTAACGCTTATAAAATAAACTACGCAGTATATTCGCACATCGAATATTCGAATCTGTTTTGAAAATATTCACTGTGCGATTTTTAATTTGCTATCTCGCTTATAAAACAGACCATAGCTTAAAATTTAAGGTTGATGTTTCTTGTTAAGCGAAGTGTAAGCTTTTAGTAAAGAGCTTTACCAAGTTTACAATTTTAACTTTGGGAGATTTTAAAACCGTTTGGTATGCTATGTCAGCCATCTAGTTTAATCTTTTCTTTTCAAAACTATTTTTTGGTAGAAAATATAGTATTTTTAGAAACCCTAGATATGATGACAGTTCTGTCACCAATGGTGATAAACCACATAAGTGACAACTATCAGAATATAGACAGATCTCTAGGTATTTCATGCTGAAACTGTCACTTTTTCAAGCACAAACCAAAAGCAATATACTGCTTTCTGCTTTTAAATTGCAAGCAGGACCGGACATTCGGAAAATCTTTCGGTTATTTTTAGTCCCCATTTGCGTGTCCCTACTTCAAATTGGCGTAAATTATTCGTGATTTTAATGAATATGTGGGACTTATTAAGCTGTATTATATTAAATTTAAATTTTCAAACCCCTTTTTGTCTGTGTAAGGTCGTATTTTGTGGCCCAAAGCGGAGCTAAGCTCCATAAACACGACTGAAGACAGAAAAAACACTTACCTACGAGTAGCGCATTACGTTTTTCTCACTATCATGGAGTTAAAATCTTATTTTATCAATAATATTTTTGACATTTATACGTATGACAATTTAAGAAATAATTTTTGAATGAAATCACTCTATAAAATTAAAAATACTAGTCTTGTGTCTAAATGTACCCCTGCGGTAAGTGTCGTACACTTAGTGTCCTTGCGCGGTAAATCATATTTTCTGTCTTTAGTTACGATTTAATTTGTATTGATTTCATGTATCACTAAGTGTGCTCGATATAGTACTTTCTATTACTGTCGTATTTTTGATTAAGTAATGTCAACTTACCTAGTTGTTAGTGAGAAAAAATGTTTAACTACAAAATATAACTAATTAAAAACTGTGCCCTTAGAAGTACGTCAGTTATGTGACAGTGTCTGTTAGTTCTAATAAAGATTTACAAAAGACATCTATTTTTATCATGGTTAGTTCTGTGACGGGCTATATTCTTTTTTTGCAAGCAAAAATAAAATTAAAAAAATTAGACATTACGCACAATATTTTTTTTTTAAATTACCGTTTTGCTTTTTTCCCGTAGAAATTTATTTACATGTATACAATGTATACTATACATACTACATTAAGTTTCTGACGTACGTTTATATTAAAATAGTACTAAAATCACCCCAGGACAGATTTAAGTCCTTTCAAATTTTCTATGGTAGGATTAAGTCAAGACCTTGGATTTTATTCGTAGACACTTTTTATTATCTGTGAATGTAGAGGAAAATACAAAAGAAGAGCAGCATACTTGATATTATATATAGTCTCCGCAACGTCAAACCATATACTCGCCTTATTCTCTATGGCGACCATACACTGTAATAAATGGGGGTAAAATTAGAGAGTATTATTAAGATTAAATTGTATCCAGTGCTCGGAGTTTTTTTTAAACAGATTCGCATTATGGAAAACAGAATAATTTTATTAAACTCAAGATCATCTTAAATATATTATTGAAAGTAACAAAAATACACTATTATTGTTATGTAATTTTAGTTTTTTTTTTATTATTTTAAAGTAACACAATTAATTTTACTGTTTTGTCTATTTTTATTATTTGAGGAAACCGCTTGATTACCTACTGAAGTTTAAATAAATGGAATATTAATGACAAAAATAATGTTACATCAATAACACCAATTTACAAACTCAGGGCGAAATGTTTTGGCAAAAATATTTCGCCCTGAATCCAAATCTACCGAGAAAAGTAATACCGTTTCGAGGAGATACCGGCATTTCAAGTTAATATACAGCCTGTTCCAGAAGTCACGTACAGAAATTTGAGGGTATATTAAAAACCCTCTGGAAAATACGAACAAAATTTCAAAAAAAATCCATCTTTAATACTAATTAAAAAGGAAGCTATTTAATCTGACCAATCCTGTTGCTGATGTTAAATTACCTACAAATTAGTTTTTCCCTACTTAACTATGGTTTGGACTTGCAATTGTTGACGCGTGCATTGTTTGAGATTTTCAACTTTAGAATCTTTTTAGGTTATTATATTTTGACAAAACCGTCAGAGGCTATCAAATATTCTATTTTTATAGGGTCACTCCATCCGGCGGTGTTTTTTTTTACATTAATAATTATTTATTAATGACATAAATATTGAAATATTAATATTTAAATATTTATGTCACATTTATCACCACGTCAACCTACAGTACAATATGTACCTGCAATAATTAAATTTGCTTTCATAGCTACAAATTCAACTTTTAAAGGTAATTTAACATCAGCAACAGTATTGGTCCACTTAAAGCGTTCTTATTTTTGAGTTGAACGAAGATGGATTTTTTTTTGACATTTTTTCATATTTTCCAGAGGGTTTTTAATATACCCTCAAATTTCTGTACTCGAGTTCTGGAACAGGCTGTATACAGTTGTACAATTTAACAAAAATACCCTGAAAGTCGCAGAAAAGAAACATTTTCAATACATTTTATGCTTTTGTAAACCAGTTTTTCTATGATATTATCATGTGTTAAACACAAAAAAAATAAATAAGTCTTACTTTTAACCCGACTTTATTTATTTTTTTCGTATTTTTGTGCTCTGAAAATGATTGATAGTAAAAAGCTTGCTGAACCCCAAATTTTCGAAAAACTAAAAACATTAAGTAATATTGGACGAGCTAGCCCAAAGAAACTTTTGGCTAGAAAGTCAAAAGCTATAATATATCCTATAAAGATAAAAAGTACGTGAATTTTTGACATTGGAAATGTCTTATGGCTCGAAACCCATAATTTTTTGTCAAAATTGTCACGATTTTTGATGGCATTTTCCTCTCGATTTCTCACGATTTTATAACAATTATCACGATTTTTGTTGGGATTTTCCTCATGATTTCTCACGATTTTGTTACAATCATCACAATTTTTGTTGGGATTTTCCTCACGATTTATCACGATTTTGTAACAATTGTCCCGGTTTGGACTTTTTTATATATATTTTTTTTCTGTATCTGCATGAAGGTTTTTACTCCTGAGCAAGATTCATAATTTTTTTAATCTTACCCGTATACGGTATATTTTTCAACTTTTATGGAAGCATGATAGGGTTGTTTAGGAAGTTTTATCAGGAATAACATTTTCTGGGAAATTGATAATAAAAAAGTTTTACATATGGTGCCAATTTTCAGCCGCATCTGTTTTGATATTTTAGTACTTTTTTTAACCAAAATATATATGTGATACTTTCATGTAATTTAAAATAACTTTTTGCTTTAAAACTAGTCGGAGTATAATGCACTATTTTTTATTTGATTGTAAAAACATGTATTTTTGACAATTTTGTTTCATGAAGAAATAAGAAACTAATCAAATAATATAACTTTTACAGTCAATTTTTAGAGAAACTAGATGCTCGACAAACTTTATATTTACCTTCCGGAAGGAATTCTGCCCAACGCGCAGTGCTGCCCTAGGCGCAGTGTTGCCAATCGGATGGTTTTTACCCGGTTTGCGGGGTTATTCATACAGTCGCAGCGTGTTCTTTGTAAGAGACGGATGTGGCCGCTTTGTCGGATTTACTCCTACATCAGCCTGCTATCGTAGATATGCACAGGACTTGATTTATTTTATTTTATGTTGTTTCGTGAAAATAGTATTTTAATAGTAAAGTTTTAAGTTAATCGTGAATATTTATGTTTTTTTATTGTGATGTTAAATTTTAATGTGGAACTGTTGAACATGTAAAGTCAATTTTTTTATAAATTTTAAAGATAATTTTTTTATAAGTTGGCGTCTGCGCAAACATCAATACAGAATGAGACGCTTTTGCGTAGGCCGAACATTATATTAGATTGAGCTGGCAAACTATCCTATGGAAAATGCCATTATTGGAATTGGAATTGGGTTATTCATAGTTCGGATAGTAATTGAATCGGTCCGTTAAAGAACAGTACTAGTCCAAAATTGTTGTTTTGAGATAAACACAAAAAACCTTTTATTTCCGTAAATTTTCTCTATAATGATTATAATTATCAGTGTTTGCATGCATTACAAAGTTGTAGTGTCTAACTAGACGAATACATAGAAGTGCAATTTATCGGGAAAAAGATATTTGAAGAATGAATTACAGAAAAAAATAAACCGTGGGGATGTTCCTCACCTGCATTTTTGTTTCCGTTTTTTCTTTTTTAAAAATTTGTTTTAGTTTTATTTAAACTATAGTTAATAATAAGAAACATTGCAAATAACACGTTCTATTACATACTCTTACATACATACTACAGCAATATCACAGCAATAAAGACAAATATTTCAGAAATCTTCTTCAGCATTTGTCTTTTTGCTTATTTGTAAAAGGGATGTCGATTTTTAATCTATTCTTTTGAAGATAGATACTTTTAATACAATTAATCGATTATTTGAGTCGATTTTTTTACTTTCGATATTTTATTATAATTTATTCTTTTTTCGTTGAATCGGTCTTATAGATTCAACCATGCTTTTTGTCCGAAGCATATCATACACCACGTGCACTGCCGATATCTGACATCGTCAATGCTAAGCTTTGTCTTTGTCTATTTCTTGACTTATAGGTTTGATTAAAAAAATTATTAAAATTATTAAAAAAAAATCACTTTTTTAGTTTTGATTTTGAAACGATTTTTAGAATCAATTATTTTGTATTACTGTTCTTCAACTGACTGCTGTTTTTTCAAAAATCCTTAAATTGCGAATGGTATGTTATAGAATCCAAAGCATTTACGGCTTTTTTAATTAATGTATTGCTAGTAGTAATAGTAGTAGTAGTATATTACAAACCGAGAAATAAAACATTTTAAACAAAAATATAGCATTTTTATATTATTCCAGTGTAATAAATTAAAAGATAATATCTTTTCTTTCTGCACAATTTATACATATATGCGGCAGTTAAGAATAGTGGATAGGTGCATAAAACAAACCTATCACCATAGACTCTGATACTTTTAAATTTATCCGAATACTTATTTACTTGATGGTACCTAGCTGGTTCGGGAAAATTAAGGATTTTTTTCAAGTATGTAATCATAACTTTATTCTAACGACCTACGAAATATCAAATAGTATATGTTTCGATGTGTTTGTGAAAATTTTTTTATTGGAAAATTCGGAAAATTGTGGAAACCATGGACCTTGCCCCGAAACGCCTTTTTTTGCGGTGACCACGATTTCTCGAAAACCAATTTACCGATCCATCTGAAGTTTTTGGGTGTTGTTCCTAATTACAACAGCTAGTTCCTGAATAAAGGGATTGGCAAAAAAATTGCGAAATTAGCGATGATTTTTCCAAAAAATTGATTTTTATGTTCCGGCCGGAAAATGTAGAAATTCAAATAAAAATCCCTTCGTTCACGGACTAGCTATTGTAGCCAATCTAACCAATTTTTACAAACATCGAAACATATACTATTTGATATTTTGTAGGTCGTTCGAATAAAGTTGTAGCTATCAAAGTATTAGACCTCTTTAACTAAAATTATAAACATGAAGTGCTGATTAATCTATAAGAAACCCCACGCTTTTAATTTTAGTTATAAAGGCCTGATACTGTGATAGCAAAAAATATTACACTAGGCAATACGGCTTCTTGCCCTGGTTGGAGTCATATGTTTTTTAACTAATTTTGGGTCGCTGAGACCAAATCTGGCCTCAGAATATTTCAATTACGTGAGGTTTCTGAGAAAAATGAGATAAAAGTGGTAAAAAAATAATTATTTTAGCCCTCTTTTGTTCTAAAATCATGGAAGATAAAAATATTCTGAGGACAAATTTAGATTCGGCGACTCAATATTAGTTAAAAAATACCCAACTTAGAATATGGAAACTTTAAATTCACAGGTAGAATAAATAGGGATAATATGGAAAAAAATATTAAAAAAAAGGATCCTGTGAGAAAATTAAGTAGGGGTGGAGGGTAAGGAGAGGGGTGCATAAGGGGACAAGCTTATCGCCACGTACTCATGCTAAAAATCTAAAAACCATTTTAAGGTCAAATTCCGACTCTGTGCCTTTAAATTAATAAGAAAAATATATTTTTTGGGCTCGGGAAAAAAGTTTACATTGTGTAATTTAATTTTATTTCTTTTTCATTTATTTACTTTTTACGACTAAACTAAGCAAAATAAAAAAGTAATTTTATAAATATTTTTGTAAAGAGTTTTATAATCTAAAAATTAAGTCCTTTAAAATACAAATAAAAATTAGACAGTTTTGCCACAAATGAGCAATTAAGTAAACTCTTTCATTTTAAGATTTTTATTTTTTTTTCGCGTACTTACTGTGAAAGTAGGTCCTTGGCATGTAGATTTTTGAAATAATCATATTTTTTTTAATATACCCTTAACTTTTTTTAAAATCCTACTCTTTTTTTTTTAAGATTTTGAAAAAAAACGTCATTATTTCCAGGACTTATATTTCAAAAATTTTAGGTGCTGGAATTTTTCTAAGGGTAGATTCGGATTCTACACCCTCGAATTAGTAAAAAAAATTACTTTCCGATCGGGGCAAAAAAAAGTTGGGATTCGTTGCCTAGTGTTATTTTCTACATTTTAGTGAATTTATAGATCTAATAAAAGCATACCGGGTGTCCCAACTCTATCTACCCAGCGACTTTCTCGTAAACTAAAAGAGATAATCAAGTTCTGAGAAAACCGTTTTAAATAAGACAACTTCAACTATCTTTTAGCATATATTTGATACTTTCAGCTCTTGAAATATACAGAAACATTTTTTTTAATAAAAAGGGGGGTGGTGTGACATTTTAAGAGCTGAAAGTATCAAATATATGCTAAAAGATAGATTAAGTTGTCTAATTTAAGATGGTTTTCGCAAAACTTGATTATCTCTTTTAGTTTTCGAAAAAATCGCTGGGTAAATAGAGTTGGGACACCCGGTATATTTAAAAACCTTTTTTATAACTTTTATTTGATTAGCAAACCCAATCTTTTTCAATAGCAACCCCTCGATATTTCTCAAAATCTAATATAACGTAAACAAGAAATCTAAAAGATTCATTTTCTCACTTTTCGTTATTTATATTTAGGGCATAATAAAATATTTTTACAGCCATACTCGAAAGCATTTTTATTCGATGCTTATTTTTTAAAGAAGGAATTCTTTCGAGTCAATTTCATGCGTATGAACCGAAAAAATAAATAAACACATCTACATCATGGTAGGCAAATTTATTTACAATGCCTGAATATTTTGCTTAATATTAATTAATTGATAAATAATAAGAGGGGCGGCACTATGTCGTAAACGGGCCAAAAAAGTAACCATAATTATTTAAATGCTAAAATTCAATGAAAATGTCTTTTTGTGGAATAAAAATACATTTTTTTATATTTTTAGTCACTAGTTAATTTTTAAATAAGCCATGTGCCAATTTTTTAATACCATACCAAAATATTCTTTTTGATATAAATTTTTGTGGTAAATGTATTTTATAGATAAAAAATAATTAAATTAAGTAATTTTACGATTTGTCTAAAAGGGGCTATGCTCCAGTTTTTAAATATTTAAGTAAGACAGTACAGATCAGGCGGCAAATGCTTTCTTATCAGATAAAATATATTTTGACACTTTTTATTATTCGTTCTAAAAGGTTAATGTATAGAATCACCCTGCAGTACTGAAATTTTTATTGGGGCATTTTTTTAGGTCCTATTTTTGATTCTCAGAACGTGTAATTGCGTATTTAATTGTAATTTTGTAATTTTCTCGAAAAAGGTTGGCCCTACAGCGTTACATAAAAAGTAGCTTATTTATGTATTTTTAATTAAAAAATCATATTTTATTAATAAAATGTCAAAAAATCGACACATGAAAAAGTTTGACACAAGAAAATTACATAAATATCCTTTTTCAATGTTAAGGCATTTGGTTCCAGAGATATTAAATAAAATCTATTTTTTAGATGTACCCTAATAAGGGACCAATTTTTCTAGGAACTTTTTTTCATATTTTTTAATGTAGAATCACGTTTAAGAGGCGTACCTCATTAAAATTCTCAAACTTATTTCTGAATAACCCTGTATATGTTTATTCAATACTCCTCATCTTTGATCTTTCTAGGACAATAATAAATTGTGGTACTTTTACTATCAATGATCTTTATTTGCATGCCAAATAATATTACTATTTGTTTTATTATATTCGAAATACTTTAAAATAAAATTTTAAAATGCTTAAAAATCATACTTTTGTTGATCAAAAAACGCTTAATTTTAAGGAGGTGGACCAGAGCGGGTAAAATTAATGATATAGGTCTATTCGGCATGTTTTTACGAACACTTTGTGGTGTCGCTTAGCACCATAACTTTTTTAAAATTTTGTATCTCAACAACACGTTAAAAATAAGTCGTTAATTTCCAGCACGGTATACCCACTTGAATTGAGCATAATCCGTATATTTACGATTTTATCTCTAAACAGTTTTATTCCAAACTTTGTTACAAATTATAGCCCTCCTAGAAATCAAATTGTAATTTTTATTCCAGATTAAGTAATCTCGAATCACAAAACGTGTAAAATCGAAATTTCTGCACCGTTAGGAAAAATGCTAAGCCACTGCATTATAAAATAAATACATTTAAAAAAATTAAACCTAAGGGCATATCCACAGCCTCGCATAAGAACATAATACATAGCAATGCGATGCCGTGATTGGCTTGATGTGACGCCATGTATCTTGTAAGCCAATCACGGTATCGCATTCTTATGTTTTATGTTCTTATGCAAGCTTCTGGATAGGCCTTAATGGAAAATACTTTAAATAGATTTTGTGATCATATTTTATTTATTTTAAAGCTACTATGGCCCTTTAAAAATGGTGCATTTTTAGGAGACCATAGCTCCCTTAGGATTGATTTTTGGAAGCACCTGTATATGAGTTTTTTTTCTTAGTTTTTATTGTACATTCACGCTGCATCATTGAAATCTTGGTTTGTAACATTTTAGTATTTAATTTTTCGTCCTGGAATCGTGAAATTTCACCTTCAAATTAATCCTAAATTATTACAACAAGAGTACCTTTTTTGTGTATTTTGTCCTGAGGAATCATATTCCGAAAATAAAATTACAAAAAAGTTACACAGAAAATAGTTTGAGACAATAAACTGATAAAGCCCCCTCCTTTTGGAACACCCCTGGTTAAAGTAAGTACATGAAAATAACATACGAAGATGGGCCTTATTAGGATTAGTTTATGTGCAAAACCTCGTTGTTATATCTCAAGGGGTTCCTGAGTTATTAAATAAAAACCGAATTTTTTAATTTTTTTTTAAGTTTAAAATATCAAAACAACTACATTTTTTACCGATTTATAAAAAAATTTGTTTATATATATCTTGATGTGTTAAGTTAACGAACATGTTTACTTTTTCAATACTAATAACTGACTTTTGGCCAAATTTTCTGCTCTTCTGGCCCATAGTGCACCCATAATATTAATTTTTATTAATTATAAATGTAATATTTTGTAGCTAAGTGCATTTTAAATCAGAATAATACTGCAACTGCAACTGCAACTGAAAATGTAGTATGTTTTAAGCCAAATATACTTTACGACGATCGACTTAAAATAAAAGGCTATGTTTATTTGACTAAATAGGCCCTTCTGAACTCAAAAATGTTATTCTACTAATATTATTTAATTATCTAAAAATTCGATTTTATGTAACAGCGTAATTTCGATTGGAATAATAAAGTGGTAACTGGCAAATATTGCTTTTATGCCAAATACCTTCTGCGGTGCTGGACTCATATATGAAAATTGATGTTTTTGTTGAATTTTTTAATTTTTTTACGTTTCTCGACGTTTTATGTGAAAAAAGGTGATTTCAGTAAAAAAAAATCTCTCTGTCGATCTTTCTGTCTGTTCGTCTGTCTGTCCGAGAAGATTATTTTGGTTAAAATCGGGGTGGGTAAGAGGATAAAATGGGGTAAAAACAAGTTTTTTCATGAATATTTTTTTCCATTCATTTTTCGTTTTTCGAAAAAGAAACTATTTTTGAAACAATTTTTTTTTCCATCCAGAGGATTGCATAACCATAATACATAAATTGCGCATAAGACATAAGGATTTTAAAAGCACACAAGTCAATGGCACAATCTTCGTACTAACACAACACGACATATTACACAAGAAAAATAAAAGTTTCTATGTACGTCCTATGAGTAGTGGTCTATGCTAATCACATTTCTTCTTCTTCTGTTTTTTCTGAGCGTTGTTTTTAAAACCAGTTTTGTTTTAACAGCGTTTAATGGTATAACCTAACTTACACAATTGTGATTTAAATCTACTATTACACATAATATTAAACATAATATTTAGCCAATAACGACACCAACTGTCAATAAATCTTATGTGGTTATGTATAGCAAGTGGATGTGTGGATAAGTCTTTATGTTTTATGCCGTATGCAAATTATGACATTATGTTATTATGCGTTATGTTTTGTTATGCAAGCCTGTGGATATGCCTTTAATTACATTCGTATATCGCTTAATATACTTCTGAAGTACATAATATTTTTACACGAGATAAAGTTTTTATTTATTTATTTATTTATTTATTTATTTATTTATTTATTTATTTATTTATTTAAACGGAAAACCCCATTACAAGTTTACATAAATATATAAATTTAACAAAACTTAAATATAAGAAAAAGAGTACTATTTATAAATCTATAAAAAAAAGTTGATACTACCGACCAAAAAAATGCTAATAGCTTATTTTTTTTTCAAAAAATGCAGTTACAGCTTTATTATTCTGATGCGACGTGTTATTAACAAATAAAAATATTATAAAAAATATTAACCCCTACCGATCCCATGCACATGTATGACTTTAAATAGGTTCTATAAAATTAATTATTCATTATATAATAATTATAAATATTATTATAATAACTTTTTCAGAAAAACACGTTTTATAACTTGCAGACGTTTCCTCAGGGAAGAAAATAACTTTTTCGAAACGTTAGGGAAGAAAATAACTTTTTCGAAACGTCGGCAGGTTAAAACGTGTTTTTCTGAAGGAAAAAGACCTATACCCACCATTTTAAAAGTTATTAACCACCAATAAACTTATTATTATTATAATCAAATCTTTAGTGTAGGAAACAAACAGGTTTATTTTAATACATTTATTTATTAGCATATCCAGTGTAAAATGTTTGATAAAATTTGTTTCCGTAGTAACTACTGAACGTTTTTGCATATATAGAACCTCACTGATAGAAATGTTGTTGTAATATAGGCGCCAACCATATTTTGTAATATGTTATAACATAAATACGTTATACGATACAACAACAAGTTGTAGAATTAAGAGGTTAACAACATAAAATTGTAATAAATACAACCACAAATGTTATCTTATGTCATAGTTAGTACTATGCTATCATAGACAAAGAACATAGATGAGCTGTCATCTCAAGGTTATATACAAATTTACGAGTCCTCCATTTTGATCGGAAGTTACGTCAGAAATCAGCCGGGAAATTTAAATTAGTGGGTAAAATGTAAATAAATAAACGACATAACCTTACTTTTTAATGTTTTCTTATGTTATATTAAAAAAAATCAAACTTACCTAAAAAATATGATACTGCTGTCTGCAGGTAGCAGTCGTTTTATGTTTCTACAACTTTTTATAAAACACGTCATTGCAAAGACTTTACTAGTTCTTTGAAAAAGCACTATAAAATATACAAAAAACACAGAAAGACTTTAAAAGTTCAAAAACGCTATTATATAGTCTATAATAAAATAAAATGTTCACCCTTCTAGCACAAAACACCAAACGCGTAGAAAAAAATAACAGAAAAACCTCGAAAACAAACTCAAAACATACATAAATTAGGTTATGTTAACCTGTTGCACGAATATGTTAGAGGTGTGTGCGAAGAATTATATTTTTATATTTAAATTACTATATAATAATATAATAATAATAATAATATTTATTGCATTTAAGTTTCACAATATAAATAATAAATAATTTGCAACAAATATGCTAATATGCACTAAAATTTACAAAGTAAATTTGAATGTGCGTATATAAAAAAAAAAACATAGAATACATCAAATACATAATATTAAATACTACATTTTATACATAAAACAAAATAATTATAAGTGTTTGGGGAGGTAGATTGGGTAAGTATACACTTTAAGTAATGCTGTAGAATTTATATAGACAGAGTTATAAATAAGAATACATTTATTTTTGCTTTTTTATTTATTTTTTTTTTTTATTTTTTTAAAGGAGTGAGTAATTTTACCGAGTTAGACATTTTTCAGATCTATAATATTATGGACGTATACTCTAGGTAAGTTAAGAATATAGTTTTTACATGTTGTTTTAAATGAATTTAGTACTAAAATATTTTTTATTTCAGGAGGAAACGAATTATAAACCCTTGGGCCCAGGTATTTGCTGCTTCTTTGACCAATAGTCTTAAATACTTTTGGAACAAGTAAGTTTTTATTATTTCTTGTAACTGTCGATCTAAATTCTTTTTTTGCAGAGTGCATATGTATACTTAAGGATAGATAATAAAGCTGCCTGCAGTCCATTCTTCTTGACAATGAGAAGATTTCATCAGACGGGTAAGTATAATTCTTTTTGTGAATAACTTTAAGTATTCTTTTTTGGGTTATTTCCAGATCTTCTAAGAAACTCCTGTATACCCCACCCCAACCTAGTATACCATACCTCAAGTGAGATTCTACTAGAGCACTATAAATCATATTGAGTTGTTGAAGATTAAGAATTTGATTTAAAATTTTAAAATAGGGAATAAAACATCTAATTTTACTATTAATTTGTTTTACATGCAAATCCCACCTGAGGTGCTGATCTATAGTGATTCCCAGGAACTTAGTAGATTTGGTATTTTTTATGGAGAAGTTATCATCTTCAGTAAAAAAAGTAAGTATATCCAACTCTGGTATACTATTTGAGTAGCATCCGAATGTCATAAATACGGTCTTGTCAAAATTTAGTGTTAAAATATTGTGGTCAAACCAGCTCTTGATAAGAACAAAGTCAGACAGGACCATACTTATGAGTTCTTCCCAGCTAGTACCCTTATATAGTACAGTGGTATCATCAGCGAAACTTATGATTTTGCCTCTAGTTTTTACTAAAAAGAGGTTATTTATGTATAATATAAATAGTAGTGGCCCCAATATAGTGCCTTGTGGTACACCAAATTCAGGTGAAAGTGGGTCACTCATGTGTTTTCCTATTTTAACAAACTGTTCTCTATCTTTTAGGTAACTTCTAATAAGTTTTAACAAGGTACCCCTTATACCCAACCGTTCCAATGTATTGATTAACTTCTCATGACAGACAGTATCAAAAGCCTTCGCAAGGTCTAAGAATATACATAAGGTAGGTATACCTTTATCTAGAGAGTCATAAAGATCATTAATTAGATCAGTTATAGCATGTTGCGTAGACTTACCCTTTTGAAAGCCGTACTGCCTGTCAGAGATAATCAAATACTTTTTAATAAAATTCTCAATTCTGTTTTTTACAAGTGTTTCAAATACCTTGGTAAAGTTGGTTATAAGGGATATAGGCCTATAATTGACAGGGTCCAGTTTGTCACCTTTTTTATAAATTGGCACTACTATTGAGGTTTTAAATGCCTTCGGACACACTCCTGAATCAAATATTTCATTCATAAGTTTCGCCAATGGATACTCTATAGAATTTTAGATATTCTTTATTATTTGACTGGAAATTTCATCAATTCCTACAGATTTCTTATTTTTAAGGTTTTTTATTACTAAACTGATTTATTTAGGGCTGGTGGGCATTAAAAACATAGAATTAGCAATTTCTAATTTATTCTCTTTATAATTGTTAAGTTTTTTAATTTTTTTAGCTAGTTTCCCTCCCATTTTAATGTAGTGCTTATTAAAAATATTGCAGATTTTCTCCTTATCTTTGACTATATTATTTTTATGCCGTAGTTCATTAATTTTATTTTTATTTTCGCCGGTTTTAGTGTTTTTAAGTTCGTTTATCGTGTTCCACATTTGTTTGTTACTATTGCTATTTTGAATTTTATTTTTATAATAATCGCTTTTTGCTTTAGATATTATTTTGTTTAATTTATTTCTAAAGGAGTTGTAGGTAGCTTTAATATTTTGATCTTTTGTAACGTAAAACTGTTTTAAAAGATTATCCCTGTTTATTATGGAATTAATAATTCCTTGAGTAATCCAAGGCTTACGTTTAACTTTTTCTTTCCTAATTTTTTTGCAAATTGTGTTTTTAACTATATATTTTTTAACTGTATTAATAAAGTTATTTGTTGCAGTTTCTACGTCACTATTGAGAAGAGAGTCCCAGTACTGGTAAAAATAAATACATATCTGTGTAGTATAACATATTGATTTAGTTTTTACATATATAACAAACTGTTGCAACAAAAGAACGACAAAAAGAAACTTTTACTGACTACTGGAGTGAAATGAAAAGACACATCTCTAACAAAGAAAATATTCCTATCTAACGCAACACAGTGTTACCAACATAAAATATATATTTTTTGACTTTATGTTGGACAATTGGAATCAAAATGGAGGACGCATTTAGTCGGGACGCAGAAGTATGCGCAGACGGTCAAAAATCAATCTATTTGTTTATTTTGTCTATGTATGCTATAGAACAATTTGTGGTTGGCGCATATATAACACTATGTTGTTGTATTAATAACGTTATAATTCTATCAGGGTAATATTCACTGGTTGTTAAACTTACCAGAACTATAACAACGTTAAATATTACTGTAACAACTAGTGAATGTTTACTAAACTTTCGTGGGTGCAAAAACGTTTAGCATTTACTATGGTAACGAATTCTCACTGAGAATTTCTCAGTGTATTCCTAATTTTGCATCCCATAAGCATTATTTACATTTAACACACTTTTTTTTATCAAATGTATTCTTTACAAGATATATTTTTCTTTAAAATTAAGTAATTGTAGTAATCAAAGAAAAAAAAATTTTAGTAAAAATAAAAAAAAATAAAAAGAAAATATACCTACTTTTTTTATTTTGCGACCAAATGTATATTAAAATGTACAATGTTCGCATATTTTTATAAATATTTTCAAAATTTTAAATATTTGTTCATATACATACAGGGTGTATTTGAAATAGCGTAGGAAATTTTAATAGGTGATTCTACATGATAAAATATGAGAAAAAGTTCCTATAAACATATGTCTAAAAATGCGTCATAAGAGAGCTACGCCCCTTTGAAAGTGGCTAAAAAAACGGTTTTTATTTAATAACTCAGGAACCCTTTGGGATATATTAACGAGGTTTTGCACGTGTATTAATCCTAATAAGGCCCATCTTTGTATGTCATTTTGACGTACTTATTTAAACCAGGGGTGTGCCAAACGGTGGGGCCTTATCAGTTTTTTGTCCCAAACTTTTTTCTGTGTAACTTTTTTGCAATTTTATTTTTGAAATATGATTCCTCAGGTCAAAATATATAAAAAAGGTACTCTTATTGTAATACTGTAGGATTAACCGTTTTCGAGAAAAGTTTATTTGAAGGTGAAATTTCACGGTTCGAGGACGAAAAATTAAATACTAAAATGTCGAAAACCAAAATTTTAATGATGCAATGTTATTGTACATCAAAAATTAAGAAAAAAAGTTTCCATACATGTAGATCGAAAAAACACTTTTAAAGCTACCATAGCCCTTTAAAAATAATGCATATTTAGGAGACCATAGCTCCATTAGGATTGATTTTTGGAAGTACCTGTATATGAGTTTTTTTTCTTAGTTTTTAATGTACATTCGCCCTGCATCATTAAAATTTTGGTTTTCAACATTTTAGTATTTAATTTTTCGTCCTCAAACCGTGGAATTTCACCTTCAAATGAATTTTTCTCAAAAACGGTTAATCCTATAGTATTACAACAGGAGTACCTTTTTTATGTATTTTGACCTTAGGAATCATATTTCAAAAATAAAATTACAAAAAAGTTACACAGAAAAAAGTTTGGGACAAAAAACTGATAAGCCCCCCCCGTTTCGCACACCCCTGGTTGAAATAAGTACATGAAAATAACACACAGAAACGGGCCTTGGTAGGATTAGTTGACGTGCAAAACCTTGTTGATATATCTCAAAGGGTTCCTGAGTTATTAAATAAAAACCGATTATTTTAGCCACTTTCAAAGGGGCGTAGCTCCCTTATGACGCATTTTTGGACATATATTTATAGGAACTATTTGTCATATTTTATCATATAGAATCACCTGTTGAAATTTCCTACACTATTTCAAATACAACGTGTATGATTTATATTATATGTAGGTTTTAAAATTTTACACTTAAGAAAAACAGTTCTGAAGGAAAATTTGCCGTAGGTTACGAAGAGCCTAAAAAACTACCAGTGATACATAACCACTGCTTGTTTGTAAACTTTGTTGTCATTTGTGAAAGTTGCCTCAGGATGTGGACATTTCTTGCGTTGCGGATATCTCATAAATATAGAAGGCCACTGAAGCGAAGACATTTTGTGAAAATTATTTTCGTTCGTTTATGAAAGCGAAAAGAAATATTCCATGATTTACATAAAATTTGTGTAATTTTCATTAAATGTTTTCTAACACCCAGGGGCGCCCGCAGGATTTTTACAAGGCTATTCGGCTTTACAACTTTATCAACAAAAAGTTTTTGTCAAGTTCCCAAAAAGGGGGAAGGGGTTAATAAGAAAGAGATTGAGTGGCATCACCAACACAACATTTAGAACCGAAGGTGAAATTTTTTAGGAATCGTGAGTTAACTAAAATAAAGTAAAATTCTAGAAATAAAAAACGCATAGTCATAATTTAAAAAAAAATGTTATGTAATCAATGTTCTGCGGTATGTCATACCTCAACCGACTTCCACAGAAGCGACCAACGCTAAATAGGGAGCGGGATGCATTGCGAGGCGCATACTTCACTTATTTTGATTTTTCTGTTGATTTTACCTGTGATGAGGTATGTCATACCCCACAACACTGACGCGGGATTAATAAATATTAATTTATACAAAATTTATAATATACATATTTACAAATAACTATTATTGCACAAAATTTAAAGATTTGTGCAAATTTTAGGAAGGTCAAAGCGAAAGTGACAAAGGGAGACAGGTGGATGGGTTTAAAAATTCTCTAAATTTCGGAATGTATTTTGGAAATTCCGGCACGTGCCTCTAGCCCGTACGTAATAGTAACAATAATCAATTATAAATGTAAAAGTGCTACAAGTGCACTTGTACTACTTATTCACTATGAATAAAACAAGTTTTGTTTAGACATAAATTCTCTGCACACAAGATGTCGCTTTCAAGCATAACTAACACTTGTATCAATTTTACTTTAAACGAAACTAAAAATTTACTATGCAGATTTGTACTTAGATTGATTTTGTTAAAAAAGTCACTTGTACCACTTTCACTCATATTAGTGCGTGGAATAAGCGGAAAAAACATTTCAGTCTATGAGACCCATAGACAGGGAAAGACCTCCAAAGCCGTTGCGGAATACTGTGATAAATGTGCTTAGCGCATCTAAGATAAACTTGCACATGCGCACTACTATTGTTGTTTTTGACGAGTATTTTTAACCTTAGTTTTGTGTGTCAAATAAAATTTTTAAAAAATCAACAAAAAACAATAAATATCTACGAAGAAACGTCGAAATAGTTTTTTAAAATTATTTTATAAGAATTTTTCGAGGTGTGTTTGAGTTTCGGGATTTTGTACATCTACTTTGAGTACACCAGGGATTGACCATTTGCTCTTCATAAAGCAACAATACAGGTTAGGTTTAAAGTTATAAACAAATGCAACAAAAAAACAATTAAAACACAGTACAATCGACGATCTGACAATATAAACAAACTACTAATAATTCGTCACCCCAGTATTGGTTTGCCATATCTCTATTTTTTGACATTTTAGGAGTTTTACTGGGGGATTTTTGGAGATAAGACAAATGAATACTGAATTGTTTTACGACCGACAGCATTTCACAGCTGATAGAGATGCGTACTGCGCAAGGTCAGATATATTGCGTTACGTCATTTCGCTGCCCCGTTCTGTCACAAAATAATCTTGCGCAGGCTGGACTAACGGTTCTCTTTCCATCTCTATGATGAGACCGCTACCAAACTTTCAGGGCGTCTTCCGGACACATTTTTCATCAAAAATTCACCGGGAGCCACTCTGGCGTGATATGACGTCATCAAAATGGCGGAATTGTTACTATTGGAGCAAAGTTTTATTATTTTAAATATCTCAAAAACTAATCAATCGATTTTCCAGTTTTTGGTCTCATTTCAAAGCTAAATGATTACCTTTAAGCCGATCTTGCACACTTGAAATATTATAATCTCGTATAAATTACAAACGCGTAATCCAACGTGAGCCACTCTGGAAAATGATTGGTTCTCGCTATCGTGACGTCATCAAAGCCAACTCTCAAATATACACGGTGTATTTGAAATAGCGTCGGAAATTTTAACAGATGATTCTACATCATAAAATATGACAAAAAGTTCCTATAAACATATGTCTAAAAATGTGTCATAAGGGAGCTACGCCCCTTTGAAAGTTGCTAAAAAAAATCGGTTTTTATTTAATAACTCAGGAACCCTTTGAGATATATCAACGAGGTTTTGCACGTCAACTAATCCTACCAAGGCCTTTTTTTATGTGTTATTTTTATGTACTTATTTCAACCAGGGGTGTGCGAAACGGGGGGGGGGCTTATCAGTTTTTTGTCCCAAACTTTTTTCTGTGTAACTTTTTTGCAATTTTATTTTTGAAATATGATTCCTCAGGTCAAAATACATAAAAAAGGTACTCCTGTTGTAATACTGTAGGGTTAACCGTTTTCGAGAAAAATTCATTTGAAGGTGAAATTCCACGGTTCGGGGGCGAAAAATTAAATACTAACATGTTGAAAACCAAAATTTTAATGATGCAGGGCGAATGTACATTAAAAACTAAGAAAAAAACCTCATATACAGGTACTTCCAAAAATCAATCCGAATGGAGCTATGGTCTCCTAAATATGCACCATTTTTAAAGGGCTATGGTAGCTTTAAAAGTGTTTTTTCGACCTACATGTATGGAAACTTTTTTTCTTAGTTTTTGATGTAGAATAACATTGCATCATTAAAATTTTGGTTTTCGACATTTTAGTATTTAATTTTTCGTCCTCGAACCGTAAAATTTCACCTTCAAATGAACTTTTCTCGTCCTTATGACGCATTTTTAGACATATGTTTATAGGAACTTTTTGTCATATTTTATCATGTAGAATCACCTGTTAAAATTTCCTACGCTATTTCAAATACACCCTGTATGTTTGCTTATATCTTAAATATTTTCAAAACTCATGCAAAAATTTCATTGTTTCTAATCTCGTTTAAAAAACAAACGATTACTTTTTATATAACTGCGGCTAAGTTGGAACATATCTTTCCCTTTTCAGTTCAGTGTGCGCAGGAAAGCAAGTTTTTTTTTCGACTTTCAGACAACTAATATTTTATTTCATAATTCGTTTATGTGAGTCCAGAGAAGAATTTTAAGGCCAAAATTAACAAAATCTATTAACCCGTTGTTAAGAAAAATGAGTTTCATTAGTTTTTTAAAAAAGTGATGATATGAAAAAAATAAGCTTAAGATTTTACGTAAAAAAAAATAGAAAAAAACATTATGAACTTTTGCGCTATCTTGAATTTTAGGGGTGAGTTGCTTAATATCCATCTTAGGGAACGTTTATGTTATTACGTAACGCAACTTTTGATCATTTTGGACCCCCCCCCCTTGTAACGCTATTTTCCTATACCACTAACATGGACGTAACACTCCAAAATGACCCCCACCCCCTCCTAGGTGCGTTACGTAATACTTGAACGTTCCCTGATGCGAGTTATTTCTCATTCCTGTAAAGTTGTCTTTTTTGAGATACGACGATCTGAAATTTACAAGACGATTTATTATTTGACTGCACTAAGACCTTTAATTAATTATATCTTAAGAAAAATTAGAGTTATTGTGAAATCGCACTAAATATTGATTCCAGGCTATCGTGACCCATTATCTCGAGAGGCGCAAAACCCCTAGGCCAATCACAATGTTCCCTGATACTTGCGTGTTTACTCGAGGCCAAACAATTTCCTAATGCCAAATTGTTAACAATACCTTATCTATGGTCTTTAATTAGATAATGAAAAAGAAGACAAACCGTGAAGATATGTCATGCTTCGCATTCCATAGTACTTTTCGTATATTTTTTTATAATAGTTATTTTTATAATTTTGGCCAATTAATTAACCTATTAATATATACAGGGTGATCAAAATGCCAAAATTTAAGAGGTGATTTTACATTCAAAATTATAAAAAAAAGTTCCCATCAAGGTTGTCCGGAAGGGGCTGTCCATATATTACGTAACGCAATTTTTCAAAAAAATTGACCTCCCCCCTCCCCTATGTAACAAACTGTCACATTTACCAACACCCCCCCCCCCTGTGTAACGCGTAACAATATAAAAATTTTGTTTCGCAATAAATTTAACTGTATTCTCACTATTGATTCGTTTTTCTCGACAAAACAAACATGAATCTAAAATATAGTATAACAACCTTAAAAAAAATTTACACGAAAAAATCACTCAAACTTTAAAAAAATATTCATAATCAATATTACTCAGGGAAAAAATACTAGGTACCTCTTTTTACACTGAGTGTCACATATAACACGTATATTGTTTATGCACAGGTACACAAAATAGTACACACATTGGTGTTCTGTGAGTACACATTCCTCGCGAAAATGTATCATCGCCGATGATTCATCGGCAAGATCACGCAAGAACAGGGCCGTAAGATTTTTTTTAATATCAATGTCAACAGTTTTTTTACTGATTACAATATTATTTAAATATGCATAGTTTCGTCAATTTTTGTGTGAAAAGGGGAATTATGGGCCAGTAAATAGTAATTTATGTTGAAATAAAAATACATCTTTCAAGCTTAGGAAATAAACATTAAATTTATTAAATTCCGTTGCGTAACGGTTACCTAGACCCCCCCCTCCCCCCTGTCACAAACTGTAACAAGGGCCCCCTAGGCGCGTTACGTAATATATGGACCAAGGGAGCTACGGCCCTTTAAAATTGTAATAAAAATAAGGTTTTTAATTAATAACTCTGGTACCCTTTAATCTAGAGCGACGAGCTTTTGCATGTACATTAGTATTAATAAGAGCAATAAGTTTTTGTTAATTTATTCAGAGGCGTGCCTAGACGGACAAAATATGTGAGGCTTACACATTTTTGCCCCAAACTTTTTTATGTGTAGTTTTTTTGGATTTTTTGTAAAAAATATAGATTTCTTGAGTAAAAATACATAAAAAATTTGATATAGTGTAACACTGTAGCAACCGTTTAAAAAAAAGCAATTAAGAGGGAGTAACGTTACTTATTAATGATATAACATTTTGTGCCACCAAAAACGTTACTTTTTAAAAGTTCCTTTAATATTAAATTTAGGTGTTTTGGTGCAGCATTAAAATTTTATTGATGCTCTTATTTGTTCCCCATTCAATATGTCATCTTCGAAGGGCCGTAGCTCCCTTAGGGCTCAATTCCGGACCACCCTTTATAGAAACTTTTTTTCATATTTTTAGATCTAAAATTACCTCTTAAATTTTGGCATGGCAGTTACTGATCACCCTGTATATTTCTTTAGTTAGTCTTTTTAAAAATGATGAAACTAGTCTACAAATTTCAACTTTTTTGGTGGCGCACTCGGGCTTTTATATTTTTAGTAAAATGTTCTGAATCCAAATTTGGCAAAAATAGTTTTCGAGATATCGGCCTCTGAAATTTAAAAAAATGGACACAAAAATACCCTAATAGTTGCAGAAAAGAACTATTTTCAATAAATTTGATGCTTTTGGAATCTTGTTAATATTTTTTCATAATAATCGGATCATTTCGATCAAGTTTTGCAAAAAAGGACTATGCCACAAAATGAAAAAAAAATTAATAAAAATAAATATCAAAAAAAAATAAATCTGGCATTTTATTCGATTTAAAACTTTTTTTTATTTATCGTTTTTTCGGTATTTTCATAAATAAAATTACTTTACCCTTGAGCAGGATTTATAATTTTCGATCTCCCCTGTACACAGGATTATTTGCTTTAACTTTTAAGGATGTATTTTAGAGTATGGATAATACATTTTTACCAGGAATAATAATAAAAATGTTTTCTATATGATGCCAATTTTCCGCCGTAAGAATAAAATGTTTTGCGAATTTATTATTAATTTTTTGTTATGATGCCAATTTTTGACACACCCTATACAGGGTATCCCAGCTAAAACAGATCAATCGTTTTTTGGCGTTATTTTTAGAGCTACTGGAATAGAAAGTAGAAAACTTTTGTTTAGGCACACTTCTGGCTTGTTGTATATTGACTGACATAAATTTTATTTCGATAGTTTTAATAATAACGTCGAAAAAACGATTGATCTGTCTTAGCTGGGACACCCTGTATATTATATAACTTGGTCCCTTTTTACTTATAATGTTTAAATGATTAAAGGAAGATTTTTATAAACTACCAAATATAGGTAAAAGGTTTTTGCATTTTTTTTCTTTTTTTATTTCTTGTAATTTTAGGGCAGATATATAGAAAACGATACTACTTTCAAAAATATTGTATTCAGGACAAAAAGTGTTACTAGAAAATTTGGATATATGAGTGCGCCCGAAATCTTGTAAAATAGTGTAATCCATCCATCCATCAACAACAATGAAAGCTCGTTACCGTAGTAAATACTAAACGTTTTTGCTTATATGGAACCCCACGAAAGTTTAGTTAACATTCACTGGTTGTTACAGTAATACTTTTATCGTTCTGCACGGTAAAAATAAATTACATTAGATTACATAGTCCGTAATTGGTAATATGTTGCCATAGACCGTAATGGTAATATTTTGCATAGACCGGAACAGTAAAAATTACATACTCTATAATGGTAATATTTTGCATAGACCGGAACGCTAAAAATTACATAGTCCAGAATGGTAATATTTTGCATAGACCGGAACGCTAAAAATTACATAGTCCAGAATGGTTTGGACTTTTTTTTACATAGATACTTGAAATTTGAAAAAAAATATTTACTACTTAGAAAATGTTTGTTCCAAATTACAAGTCTCTGTGTCAAAGCATTTTTGAAATATCGTAGCGTAAAGTTCATTTGGTTTAATAAACCAAACGATTTGCACCCTTAATAGATATATTGGTTGATAAAGATCGTAATTTATAATGAAAGTAAATTTTAGGCCACAAATAAAGCATTTAAATATCGTACATAAATAATATTTACCTTTTTTTACACTTTTAACACTTTAACCTAGCAGCATGCGTCGCTATCTCTCTAACAATAACAATATTAAACGGTCCGTCTTATGTTGCGACGCCTTCTTGGTTATTGTCCAAAGCGCAAGCGCGTCTTAAAATAACATAGCCCGACATTGTAAAATCATGTAAAAATATGTAAATCGATGTAAATATATTTTTTTACATTATTTTACATTCTTTTACATTATTTTACATAAATTCATGAATTATGCATAGTCCAGAATAGTAAATTTACTATTCCGTACTATGTAAATTCATGTATTTTTACATTATTTTACATGCAGTTTTTACAGTGTGGAAATTATAACAACCAGTCACTGGTTTACTACACTTTCGTGGAGTTCCATATAAGCAAAAACGTTTAGTATTTACTACGGTAATGAGCTTTCAGTGAATTAAATTAGTTGTGTCTTTTAAATATTATATAAATATTTTTATTCAAAACTGTAATATTGGTTTTTATATAAGCTGCAAAAGCAATTTAAAATTATTTTGTAGCTAGCTTTAATACAGAAAGTTCAAACACATCTTGTCAGACTTTAGCCTTGCCTCTTGTCTTACTTTAGGCTTATCATTTAAAGGATAATAAGTTTTATCCAAATAATTTTAATAAAATGCAAAAAGTTCAAAGAGTCTTCAACTTTTAAAGATTTTGCTTAGTGCTTGAATTTTCAGCACCGAGGAAACTGTTTTATTTTAAAAAGATATATACAACGCGGTAACCCGCCCCTCTTAACTTTTAAAGGAGTTAAGCTATTAACATCAAATTTAAAACACGTAAATAAGACAACCTAAACTATCTTCTGGCATAATATATTATATTAGATATTTATAGCTTTAAAAATATGAACAGGGGGCATGGGGGCAATTTTCTTAAATGGAGAGGGGGGTCGTGTGATACATCATTTTAAAGTTTATAAAATTCTCTATTTATCGCACACTCAAAACAAACCGTCACAACTAAAAAATAATAAATTTTTGGTTCCTTGCACTCTGTATAAAAACTTTTTATTAATTAATAATTAATTAATATTTCAAATATAACGTAACTTATAAACTAATTGGAATACTTAATTAGAGTTTGTATGTGTTATCATTCATCACGTACAGAGGTAATATAATTAGTGAAAGGAACAGAAAATTGAAAATTTTTGAGTTGTGATGGTTTAGTTTTCAGTTTTCATACACGGTGTATTTGAAATAGCGTCGGAAATTTTAACAGATGATTCTACATCATAAAATATGACAAACAGTTTCTATAAACATATGGCTAAATATGCGTCATAAGGGAGCTACGCCCCATTTTCACGTACTTATTTAAACCAGGGGTGTGCGAAACGGGGGGACCTTATCAGTTTTTTGTCCCAAACTTTTTTCTGTGTAACTTTTTTGCAATTTTATTTTTGAAATACGATTCCTCAGGTCAAAATACATAAAAAAGGTACTCTTGTTGTAATACTGTAGGATTAACCGTTTTCGAGAAAAATTAATTTGAAGGTGAAATTCCACGGTTCGAGGACGAAAAATTAAATACTAAAATGTTGAAAACCAAAGTTTTAATGATGCAGGGCCAATGTACATTAAAAACTAAGAAAAAAACCTCATATACAGGTACTTCCAAAAATCAATCCTAATGGAGCTATGGTCTCCTAAATTTGCACCATTTTTAAAGGGCTATGGTAGCTTTAAAAGCGTTTTTTCGACCTACATGTATGGAGACTTTTTTTCTTAGTTTTTGATGTAGAATAACATTACATCATTAAAATTTTGGTTTTCGACATTTTAGTATTTAATTTTTCGTCCTCGAACCGTGAAATTTCACCTTCAAATGAACTTTTCTCGAAAACGGTTAATCCTAAAGTATTACAACAAGAGTACCTTTTTTATGTATTTTGACCTGAGGAATCATATTTCAAAAATAAAATTGCAAAAAAGTTACAAAGAAAAAAGTTTGGGACAAAAAACTGATACGGTTCCCCCGTTTCGCACACCCCTGGTTTAAATAAGTACGTGAAAATGACATACAACGATGGGCCTTATTAGGATTAATTCACGTGCAAAACCTCGTTAACATATCTCAAAGGGTTCCAGAGTTATTAAATAAAAACCGATTCTTTTAGCCAATTTCAAAGGGGCGTAGCTCCCTTATGACGCATTTTAGACATATGTTTATAGGAACTTTTTGTCATATTTTATCATGTAGAATCCTGTTAAAATTTCCTACGCTATTTCAAATACACTCTGTTTATTTTTTTTATTTTTTTTTATACATTTTTGAGTGGTTTAAAATAGGGTTAAAAAGTGGATTTTTTCTCAAAATTTCTTAAAAACAAAATTAAACAATTTTTTAAAAATTGTTGATTTCGAGGTTAATTCTATGAAAAAAAAATCCAAAAAAAATTGAAAAATAAAAACCTATTTTTTTTAATTAAAAAATTCTGGTCGAATAGAGAATGTTGTTTGATTTATAATAATGTCTTCTTTAAGTGTTTTAAATGTTGATATCTCCACCCGTTCAAAAGTTAAGAGAAGAAGTGGCTTTTGGATCACATTTTATAAAAATATATCAAATGTATAGAAACTGTTGCTATATACAGGGTTATTCAGAAAAAGTGTCATTAAAAAAACCCATATAGGTCCATGTCAGAGTTTAATTTTTCCAAACTAAAACAAAAAATATACGCAGTCGTTTAGTAGATTTTTTTTAAAGAAAACACTCCTAAAATGAGTATGCCACTGGCTAGAAATTAATAATCAGCGCTGTTGCCAAATTGATTAATTTCGATTACGAATATTTATTTCTAATTTAAAAACTGAAGAAAAATTCTGGAAGAATGATTCTGCTGTTAATATTGGCTCATTATTTAACTACATAAAAAACAAAAGGGTTACTTTTTTATGATTTTAGAAATCGCGCGTCTTTTGCACAAAAAACTAAATACTTATTCTGATATAACATATTTTTTTCAAAAATGTTATAGGTACTCACCATCTCACTAAAAAATATTTTGTTAAAACAACAATACATTTATTTGTCCATGATTATACATTCAGGCATTCAAAATAACCACTAAAGATATAAGCTTTTTTCTTCAAGTGTACTAAAATGCTCATATTTTATAACTGAACACTTTAGTTAGAAGTGATCTATTTGTTTACAGTAAAAAAATGAGTTCATTGTTGTACGCCGTAAAAAAAAGTTAGTTTGGACCACCACTGGCGGCAGCACTCTTTGACTTTGATGACAGCCATACCTCAAACTTGTTGGTTTATTATGTAAACAGGTGGTTGACTCGAGATTCTGTGAAAAAACCTTGTGTGAAATTGATTAAAAATGATTGAAGAAGAATATATATACACTCAAGGAAGATGGCGTCCGGGTCGGATATTAAAAACGTAGTCTTGAAAATTAGTGAATTTACAAGTGATATAAGTGGCCAAAAATGCAACAAATGCAACAAAAAGGTTGTAAATGGTATAAAGTGCATACTGTGTAATAAATTAGTGCATCTTAACTGTGCAAATCATGAAAAGGATAACAATCCTAAGTGTAATACATGCGCCACAACAAACTTAAACGACTCGTTCTCATCAAATGAATCGATAAATACCGTAATCAGCAACACTGAAGACCCAGAAAAAAACAGCCATAAAGTCTTTAATGATATTCTACAAGAAAACTTAAGATTACAAAACGAAAATAACCTGCTAAAAAAATTAGTTGAAGAAATGGGAGAAAAAAACGAACTATTGAAATTTAAAATCGACATTCTCGAAAATAAGCAACTGCCGCCACCTATAACTCACCAGACACAGCCCTCTAGTAAGTCTATTCAACCACAGAGGGCGCAAAAATCCAATTCGATGGAAAAATTGACAGAAAATCTGACGTTTAGTAGAAATAATAAACATGATCACAAAAACAAATACAAATTCACAGAGTTTGATAGATTAAAAGCAGCCACGAGCACTAAAATGGATGAATTAATTCAATTAGGATCATATGAACATCAAAACCCCGTTCCACCTCATAAAATAATAACGAAATCTTCTATCGCCGCGGCACCAAATGTCAATAAAGCAATTATGAAACGGAACACCGATACCGTCGTGGGAAGGAAAGAGAACGACGAGTCACTGAAAGCAGCGGTACCAACAAAAACATTTCATATCTCAAATCTTCATGTAAACACCGACGTTGAAAAAATGACATTGTATATAAACAACCTCTTACCGGACCATCAAATACAAGTGGAAAAATTACCGATTAAATATATGTTTAGCTCATTTAAGGTGACAACCCCTAGTGTCTGTAGTGATGTAATACTGAATCCAAATAACTGGTCCGAGGACATTAGAGTAAGACTATTTAATTTTAAACAAAACAGCCAAAAACCAGTAGGTTTTTTCAAAGACAACGTTATTAAAGTAATGCACTTCAACATAGAAGGCCTAGTTACCAGTTCCCAGAATAAAATACCTGTACTCGAACTAGAATTAAACAAACTAAACATTGATGTTGCATGCATATCTGAGCATTGGCTCACTGAAAATGAAATAAAAAGTTTCCAAATGTCAAATTATTACGTTGCGGCCTTCTATGCTCGAAAAAATAAAATTAGAGGTGGTGTATGTATATTGGCAAAAAACCATATAACACTGAATAAAATAGATTTCAACAGTAATATCGAATGTCATTTTGAGTCTTGTACTTGTGAATGTACCTTCAATAATCAAAAATATGTGTTCAGCTGCATCTACCGTACCCCAGATTCTAGTTTTGACATATTTACAAAAAAACTAGCATTACTCTTAAAAAGCATTTATAAGAAAAACACAAAATACTTTATTTGTGGCGACTACAATGTTAATATTCTTCAAAACAATAAAAATAAACATGAATTCTTAAACTTATTTTCAGAATATGGCCTAAATCACTCAATTAATCAACCAACTAGAATTAAAAAGAAGTCTGCAACCTGCATAGATAATATTTTCACGAATGATACATGCGATAGTAGTGTCCACATGAACTGTTGGTCTGACCATACATACCAGGTAATTAGCGCCTCGACAAAAACTACCAGTAATTCCGAATTTATTTTTAAAAGATCATTCAATGAATTCAATATACAACTTTTTAAACACACAGTAAAAAATTCTGAATGGGAATTTAATAATAATGACACCACTGATAATAATTTCAATTTATTTTATTCAAAATTTACCACTATTTTTAATAACTGCTTTCCCATAAATAAAATTAAAATTCAGCAACAAAAAAAGCTTCCTTGGATTAATAAAAACCTAACAGAAAATTTAAATTTGTTATCTGAGATGGCATCACTAGATAATCACATTGAAAGTGAACTATATCATAATAAATTAATAAAATTAAAAAACAAATGTAAAATACAAATTAACAACGCTAGGCGCACATATAATGATAAACGTTTAATAAATGCGGAGAACATATCTAAGGAAAGCTGGAAAATAATAAACCAAAACAAAAATAGAAATAATAAAATAGAGCTAGAGAAAGAGAATAAAATAATTACTGATCCTACGATTATATGTAACCTGTTTAACGAACACTTTATAAATATAGGACTAAACGCAGTATCTGAGTCAAAAAACATAACACATAAAAGTAGTATTAAAAACTCATTATTTCTAGCACCCACAACCCCCTCTGAAATCGAAATTATAATAAAAAAGGTGTGTAAAAAGCAATCAAGCGGTCTAGATGAAATACCTGGTAAAGTAATAAAAGAAGTATGTGATATAATAAGTGAACCACTTTCCCTTATAATAAATCAATCCTTCAGAGAGGGTGTATTTCCTACATCTTTAAAGCAGTCAAAGGTAGGCCCAATATTTAAAAATAAAGGCTCAAGGAAGGATATTTCCAACTATAGGCCAATTTCGGTCCAAAGTCACTTCAGTAAGATAGTGGAATATGCCTTTTTTGTAAGACTTTACGACTTTTTAGAAATAAATAATCTAATAACCCCCGCCCAGCACGGTTTTCGAAAAAAAAGGTCAACCTTCACTGCTCCAAATGATGGAATCTCTTATATCCAAGAATGTTTAAATAAAAAACTTAAAATCATTGGAATCTATTTTGACCAAACGAAAGCCTTCGATCTTGTACCTCATGATCGTTTATTGGACAAGATAGATTCGATGGGCGTTCGAGGAGTCTCTAATATGTGGATCAAATCATTTTTGTCCAATAGGCAGCAAAAAGTTGTTATCGGTCAGCACAGCTCAAATTTGAACAGCTCAAATGTAGGGACACCCCAGGGAGGAATCCTATCGCCGCTATTATTTTTGTGTTTTATTAATGATTTGACGCAAAACTGCAATAAAAAAGGCAAAACACTATTATTTGCAGACGACACAAAAATGATGGTGGCAGATTCCAACTTGGATGTCACCCGGAATTTGGCACAAACTGCCATAAACGAAATGCATTCTTGGTGTAAAAACAATGGCCTCCAGATAAACAGCTCAAAAACATGTTTTATACACTTCTGTACAAAAAATACTTCCATAAATAGTAGCCTATATTTAAAAATAAACAATAACTCTATATGTCAACAAAAATGTACAAAATTTTTAGGGTTGTATCTAGATCAAAAATTCACCTGGTCGCCTCAAATAGAGTATTTGTGTAATAAGCTAAGCTCCGCCTATTTTTTGTTTAGACAAATAAAGAATACGGTATCAAATGACGTACTGATTACTATGTACTATGGTATTGTACAATCCATAATTAACTACGGTATCGTACATTGGGGCTCTGCAACAGATGTAGACAAAATTCTCATACTACAAAAGAAAATACTAAGATGTATCGTGGGATGTCCTAGTAGAGAATCATGCAAACCGTTATTTAAAAAATTTAGAATCTTAACCGTGCCTGCCCTATATATGTTTAACCTAATTATGCTGGTTAGGGAAAAAAATATGGAACTGAAAAAAAATGAGGACATTCACAGGTACGAGACAAGAAAAAAAGAAAACATATATCAGCCATTTTCTAGGATAAATGTAAGTAGAGATAACTGCTATAATAAAGGTATAACATTCTATAATAAACTACCACGTACAATTTTAAGCATTAGTAGTAAAAATCATTTTAAAACCACACTAAAAAATTACCTAATTGAACTGGTACCGTACTCAGCTGAGGATGTACGTTTTGTTTAGTGTTAATATGATAATATGCAAAAATACAAACTTAAAACCTTATTTTAATTGTGATGTATATTAATGTATGATGCATACATTATTATATAGTTTAAACTACTTATTCTTAAATTATTATTCTTTTAGACGTATCTTGTAACATGACTAAGTTTATATAGTCTAGAACCTACTCTGTGTACTCATATGTATCATGTTATATTGGTAAATAAATATATCTATCTATCTATCTATCTAACAAATCTCTCCGAAATTGCAAATGCTACATTAGACAAGTTACCATCGAAATCACGAAATGTGTACGATTTAGCCTACGAAAAAAATTTAAAATGAGCTAAGGAAGGTTAAAGTTTGTTTCGAAAGGGTTTTATTGGCCTATTTTAATAAAAAAACAAACTTTATTACTGAATAAATTAAATTGAAAAATTAATATTAAAAAAATATATACATAGGATGCTTGAAGAAAAAATAGTATGTTTCACTCAGAGGATTAGTGCTTTTTTTACTCGTCTATAGTTTCTGGACTCCGCTTCACTTTTCCTCTTAGTAAAACAATATATTATTTTAACCCACTTAAAAACTTTTATTGCTCACATTACCTTTCATTACAAGTACCGTTTATTATTATTATTATTATTTATTACCCAATTACATTATTTTAACAATACACAAACCATTAAACTGTGATTTTGTTCAAATTAAGCGTGTGACTGACATTAAAATGATAAGCGTAAGAAATCTACTAATGACATTGTCTCGTAGTACTTCTCTTATCAGAAGAAAATTGAATACATATAGTTCTGCGCATCAAAGAAAGTCTCCGACGCAATGGGGAGAAATCATTCGCGCTCTCTTCTTTCCGTCAAGAGCGTTATAATGCGTGCGTGCCTACAACGGGCCTCCCACTTGCACACACATTCCAAACATATTTCCCGTTGCCACACATCCGTGCTTCAAACTTTTTTTATATCACGCATGATACCAAGTCTGAAGCTGTTCTCACACACACACACGGTGGTTTGAGTTGAACCTCGAAGAGCTCAGAGCATAGTTCTCTCTTTATCTCATTATCACTCATCGGCGAATTTCCAGTGCTCGCATAGGCGCCGCGTCGATTCTATCGTTGACGCGAGGTTTTAAATATTTACATTTTTATTTTCTTCGAAAAACACCGATATATTTACATATTTATAGTTAACATGTATATTCAATATTGTTGTGTGTAACAAATTAGTCGTCAAATGTTTCGATTTAGTGACCTTTATAAAAATTTCCCTCATAATTCGGCAAAATTATTCCGTAAGCCTATGTTTCTGTGTTTATTTTCAACGTTGATGAGTCATAACTGAATTTATTCCGATTAATGCTAATTATTTTGTTTAAAAAGAGAGGTAACTATTGCTGCGAGCGCTCCGAGCTTCAACTCAAATGACCACACAGTGTAAAATTGAAAACTGGTCACTGACAGCCGTAAAAAGCTTACTTAGTTCCGTCGGCATGGCCGTTTTTAATTTTATAAATGTAGTGTAATAAATGTGCATATAAACATTTTACCAAACCTCGCTCATTTGTTTACCCAGGTTGGTTGCTTTATAATGTGTTCTTGCAATTAATAATGTTTTATTAAAGTTGTAATTTGAACAAATGAACTATTTTGTGTCATTTTGAGTTAAAAATTGTTTTGTGTTTGTTTTGATTTCTTCAATGATGATGAGTTGAATCTTAAAGTTAATTTTTTTTTATATCTATTATAATAAAATCGGCTCTAAAATCACACAAACAAATTGTTTTTCAACCTTGGTAAATTTGGCAACCTGCAAAGCTTTAAGCGAAATAGAAAACCTGGAAAGCGAGATAGAAAAGCAAGGTAACGCCACAACCTCACGAGTACCTCGGATAAGGGTTTTTATTTTAAATAAAATTTTTGATTTTTTTTTTTAATTTTTTTAATTCTTGATCGATTCCTGGAAGCTTTTAGCTTTTGGTTTCTATTATTTATTTATTTATTTATTTATTTATTCATTGATACTAAAAGTTTACTAATTTTTAGTTTAACAACACTTTAAAAAACGGCCTAAACCAACGTTTTTAGGAATAAATAAAAAATATTAAATATCTACATAAAAATTTCTTACGGTAGAATTATAATTTAAAATTTGAACATAGTCAATACATAAGCATCGCCTAAATTATAAAAAAAGTAAAATTTTGGACCAAAATAAAACATTTTATTATTAGGTGACAAGAGAAAAATTGATAAATTATTTATTTATTTATTTATTTATAGTTTACAATTGTACTGTAGCATGAGGACCCCCAATAAGCATGAGTCTGTGCCGGATTTCTTCATTAATTTTGAAACGTAACCAAAAATTCAGAATTCCGATGTACAAGTTTTCTTATTTTCGATTAGAATTTTTAGTTTGATTATTCCATTATCTCTTATATCAATGTAAAATGCATAATCTGATTATTAATTTTAATAATACAAAATATTTTTAATTTTTTTAACACAAATTTCGAAAATAAAATTGACATGACATGAATTAACTTTCCATTGCTCGTTAAGTACTTGTTAGTATATCCTTAAAGCTGCTGTCGATAAGTTAAAGTGATGAATTTGGTTTTGCCTAGATTGAAACTAAGCAGACTACTTTTCAGCCATTGTTTTATTTTTACAAGATCCGATTCTGCTTTACCGAAGACCTCCTTCCACGTTCGACCACAGAATACTGCCGCCACAAATAACCGTAGAATTTCTTTTTAAAAATCGAATAAAATTTTTATATAGATATCAGTCCCACTATGATCCGGGCGATACTCAAAAATTGCATTAATTCGGCTGTTTAAAAATTGGTGCAGGGAGGTGTTTTAGAGTGCTAAAACCGAATATGGCATTAAAAGTTAAAAATTCAAAATGGCGGGTCCAATATAGCCTCTATAATAGTTAAATTTATAAATAAAGTTTTACTTTAAATTGGTAATGTGCTTTTTGGGTTGCTTAAATTCAATTTGACAGTAAAAATAAAAAATATAAAATGGCGTGCTCAAAATGGCGTCAATAATGCTTAAATTTTAAACTTTTTTATTTTTTTGTACACAAATATATATTTTTTTGGTTACTGCTTTATCTAAATGTTTCTATTTTATAGATTTTTAATTATTATTAATTACTTACATACCAAATTTCATGTTTCTACGACCTCCAGTTAGAAAGATATATATTTACAGGTCGGCCATCTTGTTTTTTGATTTTTGTTTGTCATTATATACCAAATACATACCAGTCTACATACCAAATTTTAAGTTTCTACGACCTCCCGTTCAAAAGATTTGACTTTGACAGGTCAGCCATCTTGTTTTTTGGTTTTGTTGATTTTTGTTTTTCATGGTGCCCCTAAATAGCGAATATCAAGTTTCTACGACCTCCAGTTCAGAAAATGTCACTTTGGCAGGTCCGCCATCTTGTTTTTTTGGTTTCGTTGATTTTAGTTTATCCGAGGGGTGTTTCACCGCCAAAATTTTGTACATGTATTGTCAAAAATGCCAAATATTGTCAGTAATGTCAAGTAATGTCGAGTAATGTCGAGTAATGTCAAGTAATGTCAGGTAATGTCAAGTAATGTCACGTAATGTCAAGTAATGTCGAGTAATGTCGAGTAATGTCAAGTAATGTCTGGTGATGTCGAGTATAATCAAGTATTTTAGGTATTATTTATAAATTTTTATACCGAGCACATTACTTTTGAAGTAAGCTAATTATAATTATAATTATTATAATAATCATTGTTTGTTAGTTTGCCGTATAGGTACTATAGTAAATTCAAGTCCAAGGTGCAGTGGAAGTAAACAAAAGAATCGCGCAGGCGGTAGCGGGCGCGTTTTGTTTTTTGTTTGTTTATTTAACCTCGTACTATTTTACTTAATTAAGCATCCCCTAAGTCCAGGACTTATGTGGGCTATTAGTAGAGGGAACCACCGGCTTATACTGACTTTCGAACCAGTTTCTAGGGAGTGTCTGTTATTTTATTGGTTAAAACACTCGAATCTTGCGAGAGTAGGGATGTAGAAAATTAAACAAGTCAGTACGTGAGCACTTGCGGTGAAGCGTACAATGCATTGCAATGGACTTTTCATATAGAAATATTCTGTTTGGAGTTCTACCCTGTCACTAAATCCGTTGTAATTACATACGTTTGTTTATTACTACTGCATCTTGAAGTACAATATACTATATAGTATGCTGTGATTTAAAATCCAAAGTAATAAATTATGACTATAAATAAAACTATAATAATAGAGATATTTCGATTTAAAGTCCAAAGTAATAAATTAGGACTATACATAAAACATTAATAATAGAGATATTTCGGTTATTTTTTTGTAAAAAACAGCCTTTTTTTTTAAAAACGTCGTTTGTCTTAAGAAGTCCGAAAAAATTTCCGCTAATTAGAAACTATCCTTAAATGTCCGAAAAAAATTAAGATCCGCTAAAAATACTCATAAAAGTGTCCGCAAATCAGATTATTGTAATCCTGCAGTGTTGTCGATTGGTGAATAATTATCCACTAATCGGCAACACTGCAGGATACAGAAAAATCTGATCACAGTTAGAGGGAGAAAGCAGATTGCACCACCTGTAATTTCACAGGGTTGAAATGGCTTGATTTAAATATTTTGCACTACGAAACTAAGAACTAAAGGGTTTAAAAGAATAGCAAAACTTCGGTGACATATTTGTAAAACAGGTCCCAATTATTAACTCTTTATTATGGTATTCAATAGTAAATAATTATTTGGATATTTAATGACAATACCGTACGTACGGTCCAAAAGTCACCTCCCTCTTAACTTTTAAACGAGTTAAGGTATCGACTTAAAATTTGGAACTCAGAAATAAGACAACTTAAACTAGCTTTTTGCATATATTTAATATTTTTAGCTGTTAAAATTTGGGCAGGGGAACCTAGGGAACAATTTTCTTTAAAATAGAGGAGGTCGTGTGATACATCATTTTAAAGCTTATTATAGTCTTATCTATAATGTTAGAAAAACAATTATTTTTAAAGTTTGAAGGTGGAAAGTTATTCTTACGTTAGTATTTTGCGAATTTTACGATGTAAGCACTACACTACACATTCGCCACTCAATATAATATTTGCGCGCGATATTTTCACGCACGTAATGTCTACGCGCAAGCGTAAATAGTAAGTACTGTCTACGATTAGGAGATAATGTCTGTACTGTCGAGTAATGTCAAGTAATGTCGGGTAATGTCAAGTAATGTCATGTAATGTCATGTATTGTCAAGTAATGCCACGTAATGTCGAAGTAATGTCAGTCAAAGCGTACATGTATTGTCTAAGGTGAGACACCCCTCGAGTTTATCATTGTAACCCTACATACTAAATTTCGAGTTTTACGACCTCCTCTTCCAAAAATGTAAGAGAAATGCATAGTCCATTTTTTTTATATTCAGCTGTGCATCATTTTATGTATTATTTTTTTTCTTGGAGAAACCAAAAAGTCGCCAAAAAGCCACCACTTTTTAAGAAACGGCTTAATGTATATTAAGCTAAAATTTGGTGCAAAAAAATCTAAAAAATCCTGTGGAACTTCGAGGAACTTTTAAACGAAAGTATGCCATAAGCTAAAAAACCCAAAGATCAATAAGGAAATAGCCTAATAATTAAGTACACAAATTCCTTTTTATATATATTATTACGGTAAATTATAGTTCATATAATGTTGTAACTCTAAAACAAAAAGAAGGGGAGGTACAACTATTGCGTAAGAGTATATAAAATTTACAAAATGAAAATTTTAACGAAAATTTTTAAATAATTTTTAAGTTTGAATAAGTCTCAGGCATCAAGTACTTAATAAAATTATTTCATATTTATGCTAAACATAGTTTAACTATCCATAATTATAAAGATATAGTTGTTAAGTCTTAGTTTTAAGTCGAATTAATGCGAAAAATGAGGGCTTTCCGGACCATAGTGCGTCTGCGCACTGTATCTTGAGAAACGCCGCATATAACTAGTAAAGAATCACGGACTCAGTCTTTATATGTTTGCTTGTTTATATGTTTGTTTATATGTTTGTTTGTCTAACCTCGTACTATTCTACTTAATTAAGCATCCCTTAAGTCCAGGACTTGTGTGGGCTAGTAGTAGAGGGAACCACCTGCTTTAACTGACTTTCAAACCAGTTTATAGGGTCCGGTTCACCTATCGCCCTCGCCAAATTTCAACTCTCGTTACTCGGCTTGTCATGTAGACGCGATA
>OY294044.1:80145272-80523403 GCA_958510825.1 Brachypterus glaber
CTCATCTATAACGAAAAGCGTATGTTTTAAATATTGTAAGCATTTTAGTAGATCCATTATTTTTGATATACACATTGGTACCTAGTTTTGTTACCATTAGAGTTACCATGATAGAAAATTAGATAGAAATCAAACTAAATATATAGGTATATTATGTATATAAAGCAGAAATTAAACTAGAAACCTAATTAATCAAACAAAATTTTAGCTAGTGCTACGAACAGCTGGCACAAGTAGGTTGTGCAGCAAGATATCTGGAGGAACTAGTTCTCCAGTCATTTGGCTGTGCACTACTAGTGTCATATTCAACCCACTTCATTATTATATTATATAACAAATCAACATCAAGTTTTTCATCTGAAAATATTAATTCCCTAATTCTTTCATTATCTTCTCTTATTATTCTTAAAAAGCCTTGTATTGCTAACTGATTCATTTTAAAAATATGTGAGGTTATGTTTCTAAAATATTTTGGCGTTTGTCATTCTGTCCCGTTTTACTTCTATGGATAAAATTCGCCAAACTTTTCCTTCCGGCGACAGTAGAAATCGACAGCACCAAAACGCAATAATCATGGACAACTAACAAATTTTCGTAAAATACTAAACTAAAACTCTTTAAGGCAAACGTTATACGGAGTTTAAACAAAAGACTATATTAACAGAAATCAAACGTTTATAAACAAGTGCCTTAGGTTTATATTTCGTATATTCTGGCCCAATAGAATCTTAATTGAGCAGCTGTAGAAAAAACGCTAAAATGAAAGTTGAGATGATAATAAAAAAAAATTCTTGAAGCAAAAAATGTGGATATCAATACTTTTATATATTGATTGGATTGGGCCTAGCCTACCTTAAGGAAATCTCAATCAAGTATTACCAGACAAGCTCCGGACTTCATATCACAGAGAACAAGAAGGGTTGAAAGACCAAAAAAAAATCAGTAATAGAAAACTAACAAAGTATGCGACAAACAGAATTTAACATGGAATGAAATGAAAACAAAAGCAAGAAACAGGACAGAATGGAAGACGATTGTCAAAAGCATGTCAGCAGATAATAAAGAAAGGCGTAACAAAAGCTCGGTGTATGGGACTAGCTTATCCATCACTGGTTTGAGTAAGAAGCTAAGAAACACAAAGCTACAAGTCTAAGAAGAAAATTGTAAAATTTTGCCAAACATACCATAATTTTAAAATTATATTGTAATTTTAAAACTTGATTTTGAGATATTACGTTATCGTAATTTTTAAGGATAAATTTAATTAAATTTCCTATAAAAGACTATCAACAAAATCGGTTTAAACCATATGAATTTTATAGCTTAACCTCAATATTACTCTTTAATTTTACCTCCATTTTTTATAGTGTATAAATCAATAAATAAATAAACCAAGAAATAAACTGATTATTTATATTATATTAGTAATATAAGTATATAAATATATAAGTACTTGTCAAAAGTCTACGTTTTTGGCTTGCTGTTATACTGGAAATTCAATAAAACCTGCACTGACTCATACCTTTGCTGCTTTTGTATAAGGGGTCCGCCTTTGCGAAGCTTTGACGAAATTATGCAAGTCACACCCGAACTGGTATGATCTTCGCCTTTTACCACACATTCGCAACTGAGTCACTGCAGGTTTTATTGAATTTCCAGTATAGTTTGTTTCTTTTTTTTTCTCAGTGAATGTGGTGGAATTATCCTATATACTAAGTATTCCAATTAAAAATAAAAAATAAAAAAATTGTAAACCGAAAGTTGCTAAATGTTTACTACACAAAATTAAAAAAAATAACTTAAATAAGAACAAAGGTGGTAACCATGATCCTGTGACACACGATATGTAGATTTAACATGTAATATTATTACTATATAATTGGCATAATATTATGAATAGATATTTTAGGTACCTATTTGTTGTTTTAACACATATTATTATTATATGTTAAAATTATATTTGAAAATATGTTAAAATAGCATTAATTAATATTACTACTGCAGTGCTGAGGGAGGTATGACCATCCAAATACCTAAAAGGTACAAATATTGACTAAATTATATCCAAATAAAATAATAATTGCCATATGAATCAAGGACCGAGGGGGTATGCCCCCATGGCCGTTAGTGCTACTAAGCCCAACATTCTCATGATTACATTACATTACATTTTTGTTTAACCTCGTACTATTCTACTTAATAAGGCATCCCTAAGTCCAGGACTTGTGTGGGCTAGTAGTAGAGGGAACCACCGGCTTTAATTGACTTTCGAACCAATTTATAGGGAGTGTCCGCTTCACTTACGCCTTCGCAAATTTCAATTATTAATTAACTGAAAAAGGCAAATCAGTGAGAATCGAATTCACGCTATTTGGGTAGTAAACTTGTCAGGTACGACGCGTTAGTCCACTACACCGATCCTCCCATGATAACGTTTAGTTTCGTAACTTTTATGTAAATAAATTTTTAATAAATACCGGGTGTCCCAGGTAACACAGTTATATAGTTTTTGACTTTATTATTAAAGCTATCGAAATACAATTCATGCCAGTCAATATAAATCCAAAAAGCTATAAGTGTGTATAAAAAAAGTTTTCTTCTAGTTTCTGTTTTTAAGATATAGCTTAGTTGACAATGTCAACTTGAGATAATTTCTATATGTAATTTTAAGAAAAGTTTAAAAAAATACTTTTGTTTTTTATACATATCACAATAATCCGTTTATAAATAAATTATAATAAATTAGCATCTATGGTTAAGCTTTTTGAGTACTCAAACTATCTCCTAGTCCATTTTTAACATTTTAATCAATAAGTTTAATTTAAGCATCTTTTGATGCTAATTATGATACTTTTACCTTAGCCGTACGTTATAATTGTTTATTTTGTAAATACTAAATAAATTTTGCTCAAGTTAAAGTTTGTTATTTTGAAAATATAATTTTGATATTCCATTCTAGGGTCGCTGACGTAAAAATAAATGAAATTCATAGGGTTCTTGATAAAATAATTTTATTAATATAATTTATATATTTTTATAAAAACTAATTATGAAATAATTCAATATTATTAAGATTTATTTAGCCATTGTAGGAGAAATTAAAGAATAATTTAATAATAAAAATAGTTTAATTAAGAAAAATACTGAAAAACGAAATACAACAAATAATACTCAACAAAAACACAGTAAAAAATTCGCAGTATAATTGTAATGTGATGAAAGAAACACATGGGAAATGGAAATACCTTTAAATGATTGGTTGATAAAAACGTTAAAAATAATCAAGGGAATTAAATAACAGATTTGGACGTGATCATAAAAAAATGGATTGTTTACAGGAAATTGTATTTTTGTGAAGTTTGAAATTGTAAAACTGTTTAAAAATTAAAATAGACCATTATTTGGAAAAAATTGCCTGCGGAGCTAAAGCTTGTTTAGTTTTTTTTTATTACTAATATAAAAACTTAAGCGTGACATTCGTAAAAATATTCGCTCTCGTTGCATTATTGTGAAATTTTAAATTGTAAAATATTTTAAAATAAAAGTAGACTATTCTATTTGTAAAAGAATAACATACAATGGTAGAGCTTTTTTCCTTTTTGTAAAACCTAACGCTAACCTGAGCGTAAAAGTTTTTTTTTAATTTTTTTGATATATTAAATTGTAAAATTTTTCACACGTGGCATATCTTGCGTTTTTGTGGAATTTTAAATTATAAAAATGTTTTAAAATTAAAATAGACAATAAAATTCGGAAAATTTGTAAAAACCTAAGAATTAGGAGAAGTTACATTTCCGCAAGTTCCTTGACTACAGCTCTGTATAATTGTGTAGATACTAATAATGAGCATATTTTAAACAATGGTATGTGCAAAGTTAAGCACTATTATTGAATCCATGAATACATTTTGACGTAAAGTTTTAATATTGCCTGTGATTAAATTTCAGAACGTCATTAAATCAAATATGCAATATTACACACAATATCAAAAGAGTTAAATTGATACACTTTAAACAAGAACATAACAATAAAGAAAGTTTGAGAAATAAAGTTAGACTTATTTAAAAAATATACACTGCACGAATAAAAAGGCTTTCCCGTTTTCTACATAACATGGCACATAAATATTGTTTAATAACAACCTGTAGTTTTTTTTAAATTTGTTTAATATGTTTAAAACAGTTAAAAACATATAACGTAGTGGCGTACCCAGGGAGGGGGATGGCAGTCTGCAGCCCCCCAACCTCTAAAATTTATTTTTTTTTTAAATTATTTTTTAACTCGTTTGTGTGTTAGCTTTTCAAAAAAATTTCGCCTGCAGCGCGAATGTTTGGATTTATGTGAATAGATGTTATAAAATAATATGATCCACCAAACTGGAAAATATGAATCATCAATATATTTAAAGATTTTCGCCTGCGGCTTTAAATATAATAAGTTGTAATTTAAGAGGTTTCCCCTAACCATTTGAAGTTTTATAACATTTTGGTTGTCCTGAAAAATTGTAAACATTTATATTTTTCGCCTAAACTTGATTAGCAATAATGTAATATTATTATTTTAATTAATAGATAAAATTATTACATGTCAAACTTTTAGGTGTCTTAAAAAAGCAAAAACTTAGCACTTACTTTTCGAATTCTTAGAAATTGTTTGTCCTGAAAACTGTAAACTGTAAAAATGTTCGCACACGGTGCTGAACTTGATTACCAATTATGTAATTTTAGGTGGTTTCCTCTGCCCATTTAAAGTTGCATAAAATAATTAGCTTTTTTAATTCTTAGAAATTGCTTATCTTGAAAAACTATAAACTGTAAAAAAATTGCCTTCGGCGCTAACACTAATTAGCAATGATGTGATATAACAATTTTACTATGATAGATTTTATAAAATTATTTACATGTCGAATTCTGAGGTGTCTGGAAAATTAAAAAACTTAAGATTTCTAAAAATTCTCGCATCAGGCGCTAAACATGATAAGTTGTATTTTAATATTTTACCTATTCATTTAAAGTTTTACAAAATAATTAAGTTCTTAGAAATTGCTGGTCCTGAAAACTGTGTTCTTTAAAAATTGCAAAAAAGCCTGGCTACAACCTTGCTTGTAAGTCACAAGTAGTGACTTTTTACAAAAACTTTTTATTGATATTGTTAGAAAGCTAAATAGGCTTGCCACCGTAAGAAAAATTCTGTGGTCGTCCCTGGCTCAGCCACCCCCCAAGAAAAATGAATATAATAAATTATAATTTATACAGATTTAAAAAGAATATAAAATTTTAACTGAAACTAATACATATTTAATATTTAAATCGACATGACTACTAAAAAATAAATTACTTTTTGTACTTTAAACCATTGACATCAAAAAATTATTTATAATTTTAGCAAATAATTTTGTTGAAATGCTCAAACTATCCCTTATTCTCTATTTTAGGCAAAAAAGTCGACTTTTGGCCATCGACACCCAATTCCTGGCCTACAGTGCAAAGTAGAAAACTGAAAATAAAATTTAAAATGTGTGATTAAAAAAAAACATACTTTTTATTATTTGCATAGAATTAAAAAAACAATCCTTTTTTAAGGCATGTTTAAAATATGAAGTCAATGCGAGATATCTTAAGATTAAAATCTTAATGTACCGAATAAGAATGAGCCAATTTATTAAAAAAATCTAGTTTTTAATGCTTTTATAAGGTGTGTATATGTTTTTTGTCCTATTTTATTTTAATTTGACAGGCGTATTTGATTTTAGATTGGTGTAGAATACTTGAAAACTATTTCTTTTTATTTAGTTTGTTTAAAGCTCTTGCAAATTCAATTTCGAAAAATACCTTTTTGTAGTTGGATATGTTAAAGCACAAGTGAGTAATAAAAGTTTTCTCTTCAAGTTTATGAAAGTATTGTTATAGCCATTTAAACTTCTTGAAATCTAGAGGATCAGATAATGTTATTCGAAGTAAAGTTTCGAGGTTATGTAGTTCTATATACCTAGAATATATATCTACATTGCCCACCATTAAGTGTGCACCATAAGAAAAGGTTTTTATTATTTTAATAAATGGTCTATACCAACTAAAAGAGCATTCAAATTCAAATTAAACATTTAAAATTTGACATTTGTCACCTGTTATGCGGAAAAAATGCCAATTTAAATTGAGAAAACAAAAACTTCGAAAAAATAGGAATTTGTTTAAAGATTCGAAATGTAAAGTTTTGGTAAATAGAACAGACTTTCTTTTCCATTTTTCTCAAAAAAAAAACAATTGTAAATTTTTGTTTATACCAAAATTTTGACATGACAAAATAAATCAGTTTTTACTATTTTTTACCATTTTTTTTAAGGGTCCTTTCGGATATATTTATACAGGGTGATTAATAACTGGCATGCCAAAATTCAAGAGGTAATTCTACATCTAAAAATATCAAAAAAAGCTCCTATAAAGGTTGGTCCGGACATGAGCCCTAAGGGACCTACGGCCCTTTAAAATTGTAATAAAAATAAGGTTTTTAATTAAAAACTCTGGCATCCTTTAAGCTAGAGCGACAAGCTTTTGCATGTGTACTAGTATTAATAAGGGCAAAAGTTTATATTAATTTTTTTTAAATTTATCCAGAGGCGTGCCTAGACGGAAAAAAATATGTGAGGCTTAACACATTTTTGCCCCAAACTTATTTATGTGCATGTTTTTTGGATTTTTTTGTAAAAAATATAGATTCCTTGAATAAAATTACATAAAAAATGTGATAAGTGTAAGACTGTAGGAGCAACGGTTAACCGTTATGATTAAAATTCTTTAAGAACAGGAAAGACTCGAGGAAAGATCAATTCTTACTTCTAAATTCTACTTCTAAGCAAAGCTCCTAAATTCTAATTTCTATTATATTATAAAATAGTAGTTTTCCATTAAACACTACTAAATAAAATAATTTTATGTTTGAGATTCCAACTACTCACAATAAAATTCAAATTTATTGTCCACACACCTGTAAATATTTTTATACAATATTTTTCAAAGTTATAAGTGTCCAAAATTGTGTAATTATTTTTAAGTTTGATATTTCAAGTCCCACTATTTTTCAAAGCTAAATATTAAAATTGTTTTAAATATGCTGGAGTGTTATGCCCATGTTAATGGTATAGGAAAATGGCGTTACAGGGGGGGGGGTCCAAAATTATTAAAATTGGCGTTACGTAATACTTGAACGTTCCCTTAACCCTAACATTACTCTGAGTGTGCGCTTTCGAATTGTAAACACTCCGGTGCTACGGCCCCAAAAGATTATACCAAACTTCAGCAGAGATAAAAAGTTAGCATGATACACTATCTTAAATACCTCGAAACTTACATAAGATTGAAGTACTCTTATAGAATACATAGCCCCACTCAGCCTCCTACCCAATTCTTCAGTTTGCAAGCCCCGCCCTAGATTTTGGTCTAGGTGGAGTCCTAAGAACTTGGTGGTTGTAGAAGTGCTGGCATCATCAATAGGAACCTGCTCCGGGGTGTTTCGAAATTTGACATTGATGTTTTAAAAAATATAATATTGGTTTTATTTTTATTAAGTATTAATTTGTTCTCCAAAAACCACTGAAGTAATCCATTTATACTATTTTGGTGTTTGTTCATCAAGTCTTCAAATTTCTTCGCTTTAGTTATTTTATTTGTGTCATCTGCGAAATTGATAAGAAGGCCGGTGCCTATTGAGGATGCCATGTCATTAACATAAATGACAAACAGAACTGGACCTATGACACTTCCCTGCGCGATCCCCAAGAATAACTCGATTAAATCCGAAACATATTCTTGACCGTCTTTAATGATTCCTACTTTCTGAGTTCTTTTTTTAAGGTAAGATTTAAACCAGCGCAGTGCTGCTCCCCTCACTCCATACCGCTCGAGCTTTTTAATAAGGACATCATAATCTATTGTCTCATAGACCTTCGAAAGCTCTAGAAACACCGCGATTATGTACTCAATATAATAATAATTGTTTATACGATTAAGTCTGATTCACTTTCAGCTCCCTACTAGAATAAAGTAGGTCAACCGAAATTTGTCTAAATAAATCTATTGAAGCAATGTTATATTTAAAAATTTTAACACAAAATGTATTTTAAACACCATAACAAAGCATTGACCGTCCGTTTTCTTCGTCAATTTTGTTTATCTAGCTTTTGCTGAGAAACACCGTGAAGAAGTATTCTTTTGTTGATATCAATATTTTATTTTGATTTTAAAATAATTTTAACTTGCGTTTAAGTATTTGAAAAACTGCAATACACTATTCACTGTAAAGAGCATTCTATGGAACGACCTTTTTATAATTACACTTTTTTTTCAAGCGTAATAAATTGTCCTTATTTTGTAACAAAACAAACTACGTAAAATTATTCTTTTTTACAGCGTTAAAAAAAGCTAGCGAATTTGCCACTGTATTAATTTAAATAAATTGAAATAAAATAAAATTTATTTAGTATTTTTAAATAATTTATGTATTTTTAAATAATTTGTATAAAAAAATACTTTTTACGGACTTTTTATTTTTTTATTATTTAAAAACATGCATATTTTAGAACGCTTAAATAGTATGTTTTAGTCGGAGTAAAAGTGCGTTTTGTATCTGCAGTTGTCATACTCGATAAGCTCGTCCATCAATCCTACAGATTTTTCAAAAAAGAGTCACTTTTACTCCTAGTGAAAAATATATCCTCAAACTATTCTTACTTTTTTTGGATACCTTTTTGAGATAACCTGTCACATTTAACATATCGGTACCTCAATTCTAAACTGCTGTATCTCGAACTAGGTCAGGTCATAAATGTCACCGGAGGCACAGCAGCGTTCAGAGTGAAGAGGCCAAGACCTAGTTTTGAGATACAACGGTTTGGAACGGAGGTACCCGTATGGCTTAAAAAATTACTTTTATTAAGGGCATATCCACAACCTCGCATAACAAGCATAATACATAAGAATGCGATACTGTGATTGACTTGAGGTGTCGTCATGTATCTTGTTGGCCAATCACGGCATCGTATTCTTATGTATGTCAAACGAATTTTTACGCTACAAAAACGATGTGTAAGGAACATTTTTCAATTAAATGTGTTAGAAAATTGTAAACAACACTTTATAAATAACGGTTTACTTATATTAACTAGTTTATATATTTATGAATGTGTATTATTTGTTAAAAACAACTCTAATTTATTTGATGAAAATAATCACCCACACCAAAACAGAAACATCGTTCTTGTATGTGTAAAGTATAATTTCGCTTATTTTCAAAAAAACGCCGAGTATATGATTGGTAAAATTTATAATAAAGTTCGAAAGAATATAAAAAATCAACCCCTAAATAAGGGAGACAACAAATTTATTCTAGAGTAAAATTTTATTTTACAGTACTCGGTTGTAGTATACATTTTAATTTATAAATTATAATCTGTATAATAATATTATTTGTCGTTTCCTTATTTGTATGTTCTTTTTATTTTATTTATTCTATAATATTATTTTAAACTTATTTGTAAACTGTAAATTTTATTCTTGTAATTATTTTATTGTAATTTTTATTATTGTAACATTGACTTGTTCTACGCCTACTGGTATACATGTATTATACATTGAACAATAAAGCATAAACTAAACTAAACTATTATGTTCTTATGCATTTCTGAATAGGCCTTAAAATATCGAATAGCGTTGAAAAATCAACGGGTAGATATACCTTGCAACAAAACATTTAGACCCCGTACTTCAGTCAAAATATTTAAGATAAATTTTAAACATAAATTTGGGGTTGCACATTCCGAGAGAAAATACATAGCGTGTATTATACTATTCACAGAGCATAAGCGCTAGAATAGTATAATACGGTAGTTTCGAATTTCCCACAATTGCCGAAAAATGTCCTAGAAAATTAAATTATTGGATACAAATGTGTACACGTGTTTCATAAAAAATAGGGAAATTTGAAAAAGTGCTTCTGTTCGTCTGTCCATCCATCTGTTCGTCCATCCGATGTCACGTTTTTAGTGAATTATCCAATCGACTCGAAATTTTAAGGAAAAATCAAGTTCTATAAGAGAAAGATTGTTTTTGATATAATTTCCCCAAAAACAAAGAGTTATGGGGGGTTAAACTTAAAAAAATTGAAAAGGAAAAGTCTTAATGACGTAGGGGGAGATACCCATTAATGGGATACCTTTTTTTAAACGGCTGCCAAAATTTTATTTTTAATCTTTTATACGTAATTTTATTTTACTTATCATATTTATGAACAAAAGAACACAGTTCAAGTGTTGAACCTGAATAATATTAATTTTTACCAAAACTACAAGCATTTAAAAAAAAACTTAACTTGTCCCATTCAAGAACACGGTATTATTGAATGGGAGAAGAATAAAAATTGCTATTAAAGATAACAAATCATGAAAATAGCTATTATTATCACTATTATTAATAAAAATAAACCTATAATGTCATTTCATAACAAAAAATTTAGCTGTTAAAGTGTTACATTATTTTTTTAACATCTATTTTTCAACAATATATTTAAATTATTTTACCAAAGTTTGATTCATGTTTTCTTAAATTAGTATCAAATATTAGTTTGACTTGAGTTCTAACCCATCAAATGTGATGTTTGCAAACATTGGTCCGTTGGCCGCCCGTTGGCAAACCCACATACTGAGGAGACATCAGCCGCTCTAAGGCCGCATACGACGGGTCAATGTTGGCAAAATTTCACTGGTCCTATATTGGTCGCGAGAAGGCCGCTTTAAAGCCAACGATAATTTCGATCGTAAAATCGTACATTGGCCAATTTAAGACAGCAGTCTTATGAACCAACCTAAGGCCGGCCAATGATAAATTTCCAACTTGAAAATTGAAAAAAATTTCGTTAGCCTTCGGGCGGCCAATGGAGGGCCAATGTAGTTTTGCCAACATTGACCCATCGTATGCGGCCGTAGAGCGTCTGATGCCTCCTCAGTATGTAGACCAAATGCGGGTTTGCGAACATTGGTCTAATGTAGGAAACATTGGCACGCCAATGTTGGGCCAACGAACCAATGTTTGCTGGGAAGCCTTCCAAATTGTTTTATCGGTAGTACACTAAACACTTTCTGTCCTTTAAGAATGATTTCTTATTTAAAAAAGATGAATAGGAATTAAATAAGCAATAAAATATTTGTCCCATTCAAGGAAACGAAATTTGTCCCATTCAAGAATACTAACAATATCCTCAAAAAAAAAATAGGATAAAGATTTACCTTTGTCTGTAATATTCGATTATTTGGTATATGTTTCGTGTTGTTTTAGATTATTACATAAACCAAATTCAAACAATTTCCTTTTGCCTTTCGTCAATAAAATATCTTTCAAAATTATTAAAAAATTTACTTTTGACTTGGTAAAACTAACTTTTAAATTTGTGAAAAACCCAGCTGCCTAAAGTTTGCCATTTTTTATTATTTTTTAACTGCACATGTAGAGCCATCTAAGCATGGTAATAAAAACCAAAAAAAACGAAGCATAGTTCAGAAACAGGCACTGTCCTCCTACTTTTTTTAGAAAAAACTAATTTTGTTTTGTCCTATGGTCTATGGTAACTATTTTCGTGACAAAAATTGTGCAAAAATCGTGACAAAAATCGTGAAAAAATACATGGGGTTCGAGCCATAAGACATTTCCAATGTCAACAACATACAAACATGGGCCTTATTAAGGTTAGTTCATATGCAAAACCTCGTTTGTCTCTCTATCTCAAAGGGTATCAGAGTCATTATTTAAAAACCTTTTTCATAACAATTTTAATAGAGCACTAGATAGGCAGGTTTGTTAGGGTAGGTAGGTAGTTTACACCTGCGGAACCACTCAAACTACCCACCTACAAACAAACCTACCTATCTAGTGCTCTAAATTTTAAAGAGTCGCAACTCCCTTAGTGGTTTTTTATGTTTTTTGATGTAGAATCATCTTCTTTAATGTGCTACATAAGACAGCAAACACCGTGTATAGTACACACTTTATAAATCAATAAAATATGTATTAAAAAATGTACAGAAAAATTAAACATTCATTTGTGTATGGAAAGTTTTCGCAACCATTTCCTTTCCAATCGTTTGAAAAAGTACAACTTCTCAAATGCAAATACATGCGAAAATTTCTACTTAACGCACGTTTGTAGAAAAAAATATAAGCGTCGTTGAATAGAGAATTAGAGCACTTTTTCATTATGGCCCAAAAAGGGTCTAATAGGTACATATGTGGTATAAAGGAACCAAATTAGTCAGTTTCCTAAAATAATTAATTTCATTTTGTTTTGAACTAAGGGAGAAATCAATTAGGTTATTATGTGTTAAGGTTCTTTCGCTTTTATTAAAAGGAAAGTTTTGGAAAGATTTGGAACAAGATTGATTTAGAGTCTGACCGACGCGTCGGTAATAAATATATTAAAATCGATCGCATTACATTTTCGGATTAAGAATTTCATGAAACGTAGAGAAAATGTGAAAAAAGTGTATTAAACGGTCTGGTTTTATAAAACTTTTGAAGAAAACGTCCGATTAAAAAAATTCATTCGTCAAATGATTCAGTTATAGTTTTACTACAGTCATTAAACAGGAAAGGAAACTGCGAAAAAAATTCCTCAGTCAAAAAAAAGTAATTTTTCCCATAGATTTTGGGATGAGGAATCCAGTAAAAAAGTCTACCGATTTTTGAGATATGAACGACCCTTAAATGGCCCTAAAAGGCCCCAAAAAGCTGTTTTTTGCCCTATAACTTTTGATTAAAACCTAGTAGAAACAAAAACCGTACAGAAAATGAAAAAGAACAAAAAATGCAATAAAATCGCTTTATAAAGTTTTTCCTTAGTTTCTATTGGTTGGGAGATATAACGCATTTAAAGTCGTAATTCACTCGGTGTTAGAACATTTTAGCACTGGCTGCCAGTTGAATACCCTTTTATATATCGCGTTAATATCTTTCAAAATATCTTACATATATCTATGGATGATTTATGCAAAATTTCAGCTCAATCGGATTAGGGGTTACGAAACCCCTATACGGCCCCTATTATTTATATACGCCCTAGTTTTTAGGGTTCTAAGCTGAACAGAACGTTCAAAATATGTAGTATTATTATTTTTTGGTCAAGGAATATTATGACATAAAGTCTACCAGACTAAGAGGCACACAGAAAAAGATAAGGCCCTAAAAGCCCCCTAAAACACGTTTTTTTGCATATATCTTTTTTGTAGTTGGTCGGACAAAAATTAAAATTAGATTAAATCAAAGAGCGGTACAAATAGAATCAAAAAGATTCCAAACATATTTTTCTCAATTTTCATTGGTTAGAAGATATTTTTTTTTTGTAGTTTAGACTAGAGCACTAGATAAGTAGTTTGTTAGGGTAGGTGGGCTTTTGAGTCGTTCCGTAGGAGAGTACCGACATACCCACGATTTCAGACCGCAAGAAATTTTCCTAGAAACAGGACTAGTCGTTGCCAGGGCAAAAGCATTGTTGATATCGAGTCTGTTTTACACAAAACATTTGGGCTAACTCGAGGTTTTTTTTTTAGGTTAAAAGTGTTTGACATTATTGTGACATTTTCAATATTTTTATGCAAATTTTCTAATAAAATAGTTTTTTTAATGTGTTTTGTTCAAGAATTGTATAAAAGCTATAGTGCATTCTGTTTTTTTTTATTTAATGAGTTAAATATTATATATATATATATATATATATATATATATATATATATATATATATATATATATATATATATAGATTATTTACGATTTATGTGGTGTGTTCATCAAATGCTTGCATTTTGCTCTTTTAAAAGGTAATTTTCTTAATCTTATTTAAAAAATTAATTAATTTATTATAATATTAAATCATGTAATATTTATTATAATTATTATTAATATAAATGCGTAACCTACAACTAGAGATATACATTTATAAATATATTGAATACAGTGTACTAATTTAATGACCTAAAATATACTTACTTATTTAAATTAAGGCTTGATGAAATAAAACTTAATCACCATTGCCATCTGCAGATATAGATACACTTCTGTGCCCAATTTTGCGTTGGGACAAATTTTGCGAATAAATGCTTAGGCGTCAAAGTGTTTTCCACTCGGGTGATGATTCGGTATCATCACCTGGGTAGAAAACACTTACCTTGACCCCAAAATATGTCCTAATACAAAAGTACATATCTAGTTTATATACCAATAGAAAAAAAAACAAACCAAAAAAAAGTACATTCAATAAATTTATTAATTTAAAAAAAAAATAAATAAATATTATTTACAATAGTGTAACATAAAAAATATAAAATATTTATTGTAATTAATTACAAAAATATTTAAAATACATATATTTACCCTAAATCTAGTGCTAAAAATTAAAGGAAATTGCGTATAGGTTCTTATACGGGTCAAAATCAAAATTTTTACTACTTTCTTGTCCCCACCCTAAAAAAAGTTATTAGATTATTTTTTTTTAATAATCTTACATATTCAGGTACTACTCAACTAGTTTTATTTGAAAACTTAAGATACAGTGTAATAAATATTTTATGTTGAGAGAAAATACTGGTTTAATAGTCAATTTAACAAAATTTTGTTGTCCCCAGCAACATTAATACACATTTTTACACATATTTATTTTATGTGTACAAAGTGTTGCATTGTATTTACTTCTTTCTAATTATCTTTTAAAAGACAGTTATTTTATGTACTTAGCAAAGCTTTTGAGATCCAACAAAAAAATTAGTATCAATAATATTTTATAATCATTATTTACTTTAAAAAATAATAATTGTTATCTTTCTTAAGAAAGATATTTACCATTAACAAAAATAGTTGGAACTGCGTTATCCATTAAAAGAATCTTCCCATCTCGTCTTTTGTTGTTGAATTGGTTTCTTTCGAAGTGATCCTAATAGTAATTAAAATCTAATTGCATTGAATTAAAGAAGTAAAAGAAACAATATATTACCTCACAAACATAGCCTGTTTTTGGATTCCAGTCTTTTCGACCCATATTTTTTAGCCAAACTTTCCGCCTTTCTGGGTTACTCGGCAGATGAAATATTCGCTTTCCATCCCCATTTGTAGTTGGACAGCCTAACGCTGAACAATTTGATGGCATTTTATTAAATGAAAATAATTTTAACCTCACTTTTTAAAATATAAATGTCACGGGTGTAGATCCAAAAGCCGTTAATTGCAATAGTAATTTGTAGCATATATTTAAATATTTTGGAAATATTAGGATTATATTTATAAAATTTAGTTTTTAAATTAACTATTAGGCAAAAAACAATGTATAAGTATAAAACTATTTTAATTATAATATTTTTTATGTCTAAAATATATTGTTATTTTAGTTAACGGCTTTTGGCTTCATGTAACCCAAATTAAATTTAACAACAATTAAAATCAGACATTTACATCGTTTAAATTTTCCTTTTTATGACGCACTTCCGTCCGGCATTTTCGGTCTGAGAAAGTGGGTATGTCGGTACTCTCTTTGTGTAGTCTGTAAGCTACCAACCTGCCCTAACAAACCAACCTATCTAGTGCTCTAGTTTAGACATCATCCAAGTTGGATCATATTAGTTCAGGGCGCTATTTCGACACCTTTTTATATACTAATATTAATATTTTTCAAAATATCTTACGTATACCCGGACCCAAAAACCATAATATTACATATTTTAAATGTTCTGGTGAGCTTATATCCCTAAAAACTGGACCGTATAGGAAAATTAGGGGCCGTCTAGGGATATCGTATCCGATTAAGCTGAAATTTTTTCATAAATCATCCTTAGGTATATGTAAGATATTAAAAAAAAATTAAGGTGATATATTAAAAGGTTTTGAAATGGCGCCCAGCGCTAAAATGATCCAATGTGGACTGAGCCTAAGCCGCAAAACGATTAATATCTCCTAACCCATGCAAATTAAGAAAAATATGATTAAAATATTTTTTTTATTGAATTCCTCATCCCAAAATCTATAGGAATACACACTTTTTTTGACTGAGGAATTTTTTCGCAGTTGAAACCTATATTGACTGTAGTATTTGCTCCACAAACAATAAGGGATTAAGGTTAGCTGTGATAAGTTATTATTGTTCTACATTACGGAGGCAAATGGTCAAAAACTATTATTTTTGGCTATAAGTCGCGTGACTTTTGATTAATCTCAAAATAAATTCACATCTATGAAGCATTTTTTAATTTTGTACACTAAAAAAAATTTGGTTGTGGCAATCAGATTAATAGTTCAATACATTGATGACCTTACCAGATCCTTAAAATATAACTTTTGTTTCTGATACCAAACTGAAAAAAAAGTTTATTTGCCTCAACTAAATATTTGGTTGGATATGGAAAAATAAATATTTGGTTGTGTCAAATAAATTTTATTTGAGTCAATTAAATTTTTAGTTCATGTAAACAAATAATTTTAATTTCAAAATGATTTATTAATGGGAAAAAAATGTTTTATTTGACAGAAATAAAATTTATTTGACAGAAATTAAATTTATTTGACAGAAATAAAATTTATTTGACACAAATAAAATTTAATTGTCACAACCAAATATTTAGTTGACGCAAATAAACTTTTTTTTCAGTGCACAACAAGTTGTGTGACACAACTTGTGATGTTGTCTTTACCAAATATAAAACTTGCAGCAACCAGAAAAATTGTTGTTCCTTATTTAGCTATTAGCTACTGCACTGATAAAAAGGATTTATTTGTATATGGCCAATTAAATTATTTGTTTGTGAGTAACAAATTTTATTTGAGTCAAATAAATATTTAGTTCATGTAAACAAATATTTAAATTTCAAAATGATTTATTAATGGGAACAAAATAGTTTATTTGACAGAAATAAAATTTATTTGTCACAACCAAATAATTCAATTGGCCATATCCAACCAAATATTTTGTACACACAAATAAACTGTTTTATCAGTGTGGTCTGGTTGCCCCAACCGGATCTTTTTTTCAGTATACAAAGACATTTTAAGTTATTTCTAAGTTTCCTAGATGTAACCATTTAAAGTTATTGCCACCGGTCTAAGGTTTCAAGCGATAAAGCTGTTATGAATGAAAGTTCTATAGCTGGTTGGTTTAATATTCGAAGTTTCTATCTGAATCTATTTATTTTTTTATAATACTGTACAGTGTATTCTAGTGTTTTGAAGACAGAGTTTAATTTAAGTTTGATGGTTAGTTTACCGAATAATTAACCTTAAACTGTATAAGAATTTGACTAATGAAATGTAAGAATTATTATAATTATAATTATCTGGCACATTTCATTTCACTAGTTAAATTCTTAGTTAGCTTAGGGTTAATTATTGGATAAATCAACCTTGAAATATATAGTGAACATTTTCTTCCAAGCAAGTCACGTGACCATATGTTATTCCCACTTTGCCGTTTATAATCATAGTGGGAGAGAGCGCACGATACACCCCGGTCTGGAAAGAATTTTTAGCTCAACTTCTAAACAACCCAAGTTTTTTTTCATAACTTGATTATTTAGAGCTCTGGCATCAATTTAAGACCAAATTTAAAAAAATCTATCAGTGCGTTTTTTTTTATTTGCAAAAAACACCTAAAATATAGCTTTTTCTCAGCTTCTCAAGTATTGAGTATTATAATAACGTATTCTGTAACTAGTATGGAATATACAATATTCTGCGTGAGCGCAAAGTTTGTTATATGAGCCGGCAGGTAAGTCTGATGATCCCGCGAGCGCGAAATGAATATTCCATACGTGTTTTAGACTATACTTTTTCTTCAAGTTAAAGACTTGTCTACATCAATCTAATGACTATATTCGACATACTTAAAGATTTTTCTTTAATAAACTTAGTGGGCTTATAAAAATTTGACACTTTTATAAAGATAATAAATCTAGTAGCCTTATGTCAGTTGGAAGAAGTATTGTAAACATTATTTTTATTTATGCGGAACTTATAATTTAGTATATTAAAGTGATTTTTTATCAATACTCAACCCGTATTTAAAACTATGAAGTATATTAATTATAATAAAACCAGTAATCGTGTTAAAAATACGCATGCAGACAACCGGAGCCTTTTATGTTTGATTTGTTTTACTAAAGCAAAAAACTTAAGTAGAATACCAAGTACCTTGTTAGGTACCATAAAAGAAGAAATTAAGATTTACCATGAAAAAGATAAAAGTTTTCCAAGTTCGGTTTGTCCTTCGTGTCTAAAATTGTTATATGTACGAAAAAAAGACAAGACTAAAATTAAAGTTTTTGATTATACGTACAACAGAATTATATGGAAAAAAGGATTATGCGACTGCTTAATGTGTAAATGTTCCAGGGCTCCTATCAAGCAAAATGATAACAGACTTAAAAATTTAAAAAGCTTTAAAGCAGTAGACCAAAATGTTAAATATCCACAACGAAAAAAAGTTTTTAAAGCCAAAGTAAAACGAAATTCAGATTGGAAAACACTATGCTGCAACTGTTTAAGCGAAATTTGTCGTGGAAAGTCACATAAATGCACTGAAAAGCAAAAAATTATAAATATCGCTCAATTATCCACAGAAAATAGTAGGGACAGGATTGTTTCTACTCTATTAGCTAAGCAAAAGCCAAATACTGAAACTAAACTACCCACTCTTACTGGGAAACCACTTTCAATTGTAATAAGACCAAAAACAAGTTCAAAAACTAACATTAATTTAAGTGACGTTGTAAATATGCAGTCTGAGTTAAATATTTCCGGAAACCAAGTTAAAAAAATTCTGCATACAGTAAGAAAAACGAGTGGAAGAAAAAGTGTAGAATCCTACATAGTGCCTCAACTTCAAGAACATCGTCACCAAATAGATGATTTTTTTAGTTTCACATTTCAAAATATTCTTTATTCTAAAGATGAAGTAGAAAAATGGGAAAAAAGAAACATTGTCTACTGCAACGACGTACAAGGTTTGATAAATTATGTATCCAAAGAAAGAAGTTATGAAGAAACATTTATTATAAAGATCGGCATTGACGCCGGCCAAAATTTTTTAAAAATTTGCATTACATTAAGTACAAATTCAGGTAAAATTAAAAAAATTTGTGATTCTGGGGTTAAAAAAACTTTGGTACTAGCCATAGTTTCATCCATGCAGGAAAATTACCACAATGTAAAATTATTGTGGGAGCTTTTAAATTTAAACTCAATACAAGATAAATTTTCTGTTTTTGCTGATCTAAAAATATTAAACATGTTGTTTGGAATACAGTCACATAGTTGTTCCTATCCCTGTACGTGGTGTAATGCACACAAAAATAATCTTTTTGATGTTGGCATTTCTAGATCTCTACAGAAAAGTAATCAACAATATTCAGCTTGGTGGGGAGAAACTGGCGGAGATAAAACTAAATTAAATCAATATATACATCCTCCAATAGTTACTTTAAAACCAGATTTAAGCATAATAGAATTTATTCCGCCACCCGAGCTACATTTGTTGATAGGAGTAATCTCTTTACTATTTAATAATATGGAAAAAGATTATCCAGAAATGACACATAGGTGGGCTAAACACTGCAGGGTCGAGAAAGATTTCACTAGAGGGTCAGGTTTTTCATTTGATGGAAATGCTTGCAACAAATTGTTAAAGAATGTTGATTATTTAAGAGGCATTGCACCACTACAATGTTTAAAATACGTGCAATCTTTTAGCAGCTTTAGATTAGTTGTTAAATCCTGTTTTGGAAAAACTTTAGATCCAAACTGCTTTAAGTATATAGATTTATTTTTATATGATTTTAAAGATTTAAATATAAATCCAACCCCAAAAATACATACTGTTATCCATCACATTAAAGATTTTATTAGACTTAAAAAAGAACCTTTAGGCCCATACTCTGAGCAGGCATTTGAGAGCGTACACGCGGATTGGAAATTTTTTTGGAATAGATTCAAAATTAACTTGGGTAATCCAGGATATGCCATTTCTTTGCTTAGAGCTGTTAGATATTATAACAGTATCCACTTATAATTTTAATTATAATAATTATTATTTGAACGTTATATAAGTTAAAAATTTCATAAATATTACATTTTCTTTTAGTTATAGATATTATATTATATTTTTGTTTTTCTGTTCTTAAATAAAGAATTTTTTTTAAAATTATTATATCAAACTGTTTTCTAATTTTTTAACAAAGATGTGCTTTTTCGGTTTTGAGACACCCTGTACATACTTTACACTCTCGATAATAATTTACATACAATCTGGTTACGTCCAATTTGAATACAATTTAAATTATTTACATAAAATTCATTTTGCTACAATTTTTTTTTTCGAGCCACTGTGCGCTTTATTAATTATTTTATTGCATTAAAAACTTTTTTTGTAAGATTTTGTAATGTTATCTCCTTTTATCTCAAATAATAAAAAAAAAATACTCAATTCATGAGAAGCTGAGAAAATGCTATATTTTAGGTGTTTTTTGCAAATAAAAAAAAAACGCACTGATAGATTTTTTGAAATTTGGTCTTAAATTGATACCAGAGCTCTAAATAATCAAAATTTGGGTTGTTTGGAAGTTGAGCTAAAAATCGTTTCCAGACCGGGGTGGATAGTAACGTGACTTTCTTGCGAGAAAATGTTCACTATAATCGAATTTCATCCTTATCTCTTTAATTTAAACGTCATCAGAGGCTCGAACTAGCCATACAGAACATACAGCCATACAGAACATACGATGCCGTGATTGGCTTGATGTACCATTATGTGTCTTGTGACCAGGCTTATGACGTTAGGTTTATGGTTATGCCAGCCTTACACTAGCGGATTCTAGTCCGCTTTGCCCAGTGTGCGGAGAGGATGAAACATCCTCTCCGCACTCTGGGAGATTAGCTCAGCGGTCTAAGGCATCGATATAGCATTGACACTGAGCTAATGATCGTAAGTTCAAACCTCACTGGCGCCGATTGCCTTTTTCAGTTAATTATTAATTGAAATTTGGCGAAGGCGTACTCCCTAGATATATTGGTTCGAAAGTCAATTAAAGCCGGTGGTTCCCTCTACTACTAGCCCACACAAGTCCTGAACTTAGGGGATGCTTAATTAAGTAGAATAGTACGAGGTTAAAAATAAATATAAACATAAACATTTGTCAGATATGACAGGATCAGGTTGCAAGTCTTTAAAACTCAAAGACTCAACCAAGAGGAACTAAGAGAGCTCCCCTGGGCCAATATTCTGACCTTTATTGAAAGGACGTGCAGGTTCAAGGAGGTCTCAAATTAGTAAATGCCTGGGATTGCCTGGGGTGACAAAAAGGGCCAGAAATGGCCTAGTTGTCCGGCTTTGGCCAACCCAAAAAATTTACTACTACTACTACACTCTTAACAGTGCATTAGTGACGAAAATGCGTTAAAAAGATATATCTCGATATTACTTTTTTTTTAAAATAGTAGTATAGGAAAGACGCCTAAATTCGGATAGCAGGGAATCTAAGATACTATCTACAGAGGCAAACATAAACCTACTTTTATTTAAACCAAAAGTCAAACTAAATCCGTCCTATAATATGGTAATGGTAGAGCACAAATCGCTTAAATTGCAAGTGGCAACATTGTGGCTCCTATATTATTCGTAAAAAAATGCTTTATGGTTAAATTCGAGATTAAATTACTTCTTATTTGCAGAACAAAATATCAAGGAGTAATAAGAAACATAAACAATGGGATCCAGATTACTTTAAAAAAATAAATTTGGATATTTCCGAAATTAGCAACTCTTTTTCAAATGCACAAAAATGCGTAAAGTTTTTTTAACCGTGTTTTTTGGAAAAAATAAACTGTACTAAAAATTTTCTACTCTAACGAGGTTTCTCGTTGTTATATCCTGGGACCTACAGTTTTACGAAGAATCTGACCTCGATTGTCTGCAATTTAAGGCTAACTTGGCGACATTTGATCTTCTTTTTTGGCTGCCTTGACATGTAAATGGAAATTCGCGCCTTGACTGCATCATTTAAGGCTCTTATTCTCTTATTCACTGCGACATTTGATTCTTTGGCTGCATTGACATGAGACCACAGACTTCCTAAATTTTAAATCCTTGGTATGCGCGAGAAAAAATATTACTTTTATAAAGCTTGGTGTTTGGTAGCGTATGATTCTGCGCATTAGACTTGGTTCAGACCAAACTCTTGCATGCCACATACTTTTATGCACAGTTACTTATTATGAGCCTATCCACGGGCTCTTATGAGAGCCTAACATAACGTTATAAATTAGCGCACATCAAGCCAATCACGGCATCGTATGTTATGTATTATGCTAGTTATGCGAGCCTCTGGCTAGGCCTTATCACAGTTAAATTAATTGCGCATGCCCCTCTCCTACCTGTGTGAGATAATTAATTCACCTTGTATTTTCAAGGCTTTAAAATTCTAGGAGGTCCATGCATGGACTGGAAAGTCGTCTTGACTTTATTTTTAAGTATTGGAGTTATTCCCTTTATTAAACCTGAAAATAGGAATGGCTCTTAATTTAATATTTTCAAAAACTGGAGTTAACCGCTTTAAATAACTACCGATTTAAATGAAATTGATTAAATTAAATTAAATTAAAGGATAAAACGGTTTAATTTCAACCAGCAGATATTGACAGAAGGCCCCCTATGGGATTTAGGCTATTCATAATACAGGACCAATAATTTTTTCTGTCGGTTGACGTGGATCAGATTGGTCGTTGAACACGAATCCTTCCGTCCGGCCCATCACGTCACGTTTTTTTTTTTATATATAGGAAAAACCATTTACTTTTTTCCTTTGAAAAATTTTATTTCGTTCATACATTTTCCCAAATATGAATATGAAGGTATTATATGCTCATATTTTTGGAATCAGCGCATCGAGATCTAGATATCTATCAATATGTTTTTTTTTAATCCAGACGACGACCGAAAAACGATTTTGACCATATCTCAGATTTTTTTTTAAACTTAATAGATTAATATTTTAGAAAATATGAGCGAAATAAAATTAAAAAAAAAAAAATGGTTTTTCGTATTTAGAAAAAAAACCCTGACGTGATGGACCAAAACGGACGACGGAGTCGTGTTCAGAGACCAAAAACACAGCTAAAAAACCATTTATGATCCACGTCAACCGACAGAAAAAGTTTGTGGTCCTGTGTAAAATTCCAGCAGATTGTTTTCGAAAGATACTGTTAACAAATCTTGGGAAACGTTGTTTCTTTACTATTTTAAGTATAATTTGAAATTTTATAAGACAATTTTAGTTTTATCCGTAAAATCCTAATTCGTTCAGAAAATTGCCTATACCGTCATTTACCAATATCCTTCTAATACCTTTAGATTAATATTTTGGAAAATATGAGCGAAATAAAATTTCAAAAAAAAAAAATGGTTTTGGTACATTTTTAGAAAAAAAAACCTGACGTGATGGACCAAAACGGACGACGGCGTCTTGTTCAGTGAACAAAAACACAGCTAAAAAACCATTTCTGATCCACGTCAACCGACAGAAAAAATTTGTGGTCCTCTGTAAAATTCCCGCAGATCGTTTTCGAAAGATACTGTTAATAAATCTTGGGAATTACGTTCTTTCTTTACCATTTTAAGTATAATAAGACAATTTTAGTCTTATCCGTAAAATCCTAATTCGTTCACAAAATTGCCTAAACCGTCATTTACCAATATCCACTGGTTGTTTATTTTGACCATTCCTTGGCTTCAGGACTACCGTGCGTACTTAGATACAATTTTAATAGAGCCGCCTATGCCGTGTTTGCGTTATGTAAGTAATTTTTAATAAGTTTTATATTGAAACAAGCTTTTTTTGTTAGATAAAATAAAATAATAATTAGAATTTTGTATTAAAAATGTCTTTATACTACAGTGCACGCTCCCTAACGTTTTACGTGAACATGATTTTTCTTAATTCCTAATTAAATAATATGTATTGCACATATAATAGGTAAAATATTATTATGTAATTAATTAAATAATAATATTGTATCTAAAATAGGTACAATATTATTATTTGATTCGGAATTAAGAAAAATCGTATTCACATTAGCGAGCGTGCACTGTGTTTTTGTATATATTTTTGTATACGTCATGTCATGAAAAACTAAAATAGGTTTTTTTTCTTTTGCAGGTATGCTTCTTTCTACTGCTAGTTTTACAAAAAAATATGGACGAAAAACTTGAGGTAAGCAAGCTACAAGCTAATAAGGTTTATTTTAAAATTTAAGAAAAAAGCCTTGAAGATATGTAATGCTACGCATTTTATTATACAGAGCGGTCCAAAAGTCACCCCCCCCTCTTAACTTTTGAACCAGTTCAGATATCGACTTCAAATTTGAAACTTTTAAATAAGACAACTTAAGCTATCTTTTAGCATATATTTAATACTTTCAGCTCTTAAAATGTGGGCAGGGGGGCATGGGGGCACATTTTTTTAAATGGAAAGGGCGGTCGTGTAATACATCATTTTAAAGATTAGAAAATTCTCCATTTAACTCCATATTTTTAAATTAAAAAAAAAATGGGCTTAAAATGGGGTTGAAAATTGGTATTAATGTCAAAATTCCTCTAAAAAAACAAATATTTTTTTAAAAATGCCTAATTTCATCATAAAAAAATGTTAATTATACATTATACATTTAAACTAATTTTAGTTGATATAAATAAAAATTTATAAAAAAAAACTTAAAAAATCGAATGTTTTAGCACAAAAAATTGAGAAATCAAAATGATGTATCACACGACCCCCCTTTCCATTTAAAAAAATTTCCCCCCATGTCCCCCTCCCACATTTTAAGAGCTGAAAATATCAAATATATCCTAAAAGATAGTTTAAGTTGTCTTATTTAAGAGTTCTAAATTTGAAGTCGATATCTCAACTCGTTCAATAGTTAAAAGGAGGGGGGTGACTTTTGGACCGCACTGTATATATTTACAGTTTAAAATTTTTAAACACGCAAAATGGCTCTCAAGTACCAACGCCAACTTAATTTTATTCTATAGATATTGTGTTCTGGCTCGGTTCTGGCGCTTAGAGCCTTTTGTAGTAATTTTTTAAAATAAAATTTATAGATATCGTTAAGCTAATTGTAAATTATTTAAAAAAAAAATAAATTACAACAGGTTACTTGTTTAAAAAATGAGTTTTGTCAATTCTGATTTTAAATAATTTAGAAAAAAATGAAAATAAAAACAAATATATTCTACAAAATTAATTAAAAAAATAAACTCTTTCTATATCCGTAATAAACATTTAACATACACTGAAAAAAATATAAAAACAAACGAAATTCGATTTATCGCACGAATCCCTCTACCGATTACTTTCATATTGACAATAAATACTCGTGATACACACGTAAAAAATTCCAAAAAAACGGAAAAAAATTATGAAGCGTCGAAAGAATATTTATAAACCTTATAGTGTCCTCTATATATATATATATATACATTTTTAAAATGTTTGCGGTCAGACTTAAAAAATTAAATTATTTTGTATGTATTTTTTAAATTTTAAAATATAGTACAAATATGGGGTATTAAATCATAGAAAGGTATTATCTCCATGTCCGGACCCGTCATGACGCGTCCGGACGCGTCAGGTAAAAAAAATTTAATTTTTGGAAAAAATTCAGATTTGATTTCTTTTGTATATTTTTAGGTTTAAAACAATGAAAAAACCTAAACAATAGAAAACCACTAAAATATTCAAATTTTTCAATTTTTTTGAATGGCGTTTTTTTTTTTATTTTACTTTTTTAAACAGCCTAATTTTAGGTTTTAAAAAAAAAATTTCGGTCAATTATGTAATTTTTTATACTGAATTTGAATCTGAATAAAAAACACCCTCATTCCAATTAAAAGTTTTAAGTTACCCCCTATCCGGCCCAAGGGTGCTTTGATAAAAAGGTGTCCCCCTTGATATTGAAGCTTAATACAAAATTTCAAAAAAATATCTTGTACGGTTTCTGAGATAACCGTTTAAATGTCCCACCTGCTATGCAGTGTGCCACTTAAATTTAATTTTTTAAGCAATACCGCAAAGATTTTCAAAAAAATGTATAGACATCATTTAGAGGACACTATAAGGTTTATAAATATTCAACTTTCGACGCTTCATGATTTTTTCCGCTTTTTTGGTATATTTTACCTGTGTGCGCCGTGTAGCTGTTTACTTTAAAAATAAGGTGTTTTAATTTCTAATTTTTGGAACCCTCTATAAATAAATCCTTTGATCAGATCAATTATTATACTATAGTACTATTCACAGCGTAAGCGCTATAATAATTATATGGTAGTTTCAAATTTCCCAAAATCGCCAAAAAACGTCCCAGACAAAAATTTCTTGGATACAAATGAGTTTCATGAAAAAATAAGAAACTTTTTTTTTTGAAAATTTCTGTCTATTTGTTTTCCGTCCGATGTCACGTTTTTTGTGGACATAATAGGTTATCATTGATAACTCAAAAAATAATAATCCGATTGACTTTTTTAGGAAAAATCCAGTTATATGAGGGAAAGATCCGTATTGTTTTTGAAAGTAATCTTCACAAAAACCAAAAAGTTATGGGAGCTTAAAAATTTAAAAAACTATAATTTTCAAGTAAAAAATTATTTTTTTCCGAAATTTTTTTTAAATATTCCGTTTTTCAAAAAAGATGTTTTTAACAAAAAATGACTAATTTTTTTGATTTTTTTTAAGTAAATATAATATAATGGAATTTGTAGCATTACATATCTTTACGGCTTGTTTATTATACATTTTTTTCTTTAGAAATTATCCCATTGACTTTACCTTAAGTAGGGCACAAAACTTAACACTTTCCGAGTCTCAGAGTTTTTCCCGTTAAAGTATTATATTAAAAAGTGTACCAGATTGCGTTAATTGTTGGGTAAAGTATGAAATCGAATTTTAATTATAAGTCATTACAATGTAATAATGAGATAAATTAACCGGATGATGTTAAATAGTTAAATCAAATTTCAACACACCAATCTGTTGTTCTGGGATTTATTAAGCTTAATTGATACGAGCTTGGCCATTAAGAACTTATCAGAATCAATATTGACTATTTCTCCTTATGGTGCGCAACGTCGGTTGATTAGTTTACACATAGACACACACACAAATTCAAAATAACAAAAATTCTTAAAGAAACACTTTGGATATGTACCTATTAACGTTAAAATGACGCATTAACTAGGAACAGTTCGACCCAAGAGTGTTAAATTATTATTATTATTATTATTGTTTACAGTAAGCGGCTAGGGCGATGAAACTGTAAACTTAAAATTAACTTAGTATAAATATCACAGCAAAAAAAAAAAAATAGAAGTAAATAACAATGAAAAAGAAAAATATATAAAATTATAGAGTTAAAAAATATATATACTACTTAATAAAAAGAGAGAAAAAAAAATAATATAGAATATGAAAAACAAAAATAAAGAAAAAATACAAATATATAAAAAAAGAGGATATATAAAGGTTATTGGGGAAAATGCACCCACTGGTTTAAAAGCCTTTCCAGTTCTTTGTCCAGCCTGTTCTTAAATAGGACTGACCCCGACTCCACTGCTTCCTGACTTAGATCATTCCACTTATAAACAACACGATTTGAAATGAAGTTTCTTCGAGGAAGCTTATTAATGCTACTTCGTTAAGGATATCGACTTGCTTTAGGGAGTGCAGAGAAGAGCATCTAAGATTCCACCTGAGTTAAGAGACCTACCGTATGCCGAGCGAATATCTCGTTTAAACCTCACTACACTGGCAGCTAGAAGATCCCGAGGCGATCTTATACAAACCTACAAAATCCTTAGCAACTATTACTCAGTCCAACTCAACATATTTACGTTCAACAACTACCCAAACCTTCGAGGTCATAATAAAAAAAATAAACCTTTTCATCAGAAGGGTAATATACAAATTTTTTTAGTCAAACCAAAAAAAACTACTTTTTTAGAAAAAAACGAAAAATTAAAAAACAATAGTAAGTTATATAAAAAGTCAATATGTGTTTTATTTCATATTAGTTAAATTAATATTTAATAAATGTACCTATTTTATTTTTAGTATATAAATAACATTTTAGATTTTTAAATAACATTTTAAGTAAGTTGTAATGGTTATTGTTTAAATAAAATACTAAAACTTTACCCATTTACTATTAAAATTTTATCAAAGATAACAATAATAATTTAAAACGAATGTCTTTTAGAACACGCAACCATATTCACGGTTCGCTTCTCAGTAAAAAAAGTCGAAAGTCCTTGTTAACGTATTCTATTTATTAACGACGGGTGGACCTTATGTTTTTTTATTGGCTTAAAATTTTCATTTATATTAGGTATAACTAGAAAATTCTGAAAATATGAGGGTGATCAAACTTTTCTAAGGCCCTAATTGAGTGCCTAAAATTCGTAAAATTAACCATAAATCGTAAGAATAAGTTAAAAATTGCCTGAATTATTTATGTCAAAAATTTAAAGGTCTTGATATCTTATGGTTTTTCTTATAAAAAAATTATGTGCCAAATTTCAAAACGATTAAAAGATTCTAACCCGTGCCAAAAATCTACCCAAGTTGACCCTAAAACACTAAAATTTAAAAATTTCAGTTATTAAAAAGTTGCATTTTCGTTTGGACTTTTTATAAATAACATAAGTAAAGCTTATTTTATTAATCACTAGATGGTCAAAAAATATAAAAAAAAGTTCGTATAAACTTATGTCCAAAAACGGAATTTATAGAACCTACGCTTCTTTATTAGGGGCTCCAAAAATTCAGTTTTTATTTAATAACTTAATAACCCTTTGAGCTATACTGCCATGCTAAGACAATCTGCAAATTAGATGTTTTGGGATATGACCAGTTTTATTGTTTTTGTTTGCACTTTTTGAAAAAATGTTTAAATAAATATGGCTTTGGGTCCTGCTTTATTTCAAATCAATAATGCGTGATATCTTTTGAAAAATAATATATATAAAAATAAATTGTCATACTAAATGCATTTGTTCTATCTGAGAAAGTTAGGACAAAATTATATAAAAAGTCCAATCATATTACTAAGATCTGTAAAGTTAGTCCTAGTCCTGACTTATTCGTCTGATAAAGACTAGTTAGGACAATTTTATTTAGAAAACATTGAAAATTTTGCACATAGGACAAACATCTTAGGCTAATTTTTAGGAATTGCGTTTTAGATAGGACATTTCTTTTTAGTAGGCACATGGGGCTAGTGTAAAGCAATACAATGGTGTGCTTCTCAAAAAGTGAATTTTTGCAGATAGGACAACTTGTCTTAGAAGGGCAGTATAGAACGAGCTTTTGCATGTGAACTAACCTTAATCAGGCCAATTCTTAAATATAATTTTCATGTAGTTATTTTAAACAAGGGCGTGCGAAATGGACAGGCCTCGTCATTTTTTTGCCCCAAACTTTTTTCTGTGTAACTGTTTTTATTATTAAAATATGATTCCTTAGGTCAAAATACATCAAAAAGTTACCTTCTGTTGTAATACCGTAGGATTAACCGTTTCCTAGCAAAATTTATGATAAGGGTCCTTTCAAATAAAAAAAAATGTGCTTACTCTTCAAGGCCTTGTTGATTTAGATTTTACCCTTAGGGGTAAAATCTAAATATACTAAAATCCTATTTATATTATAATGGATATAAATAAGATTTTAGTAAAAAGCCATTTTTACAATTTAATTTATATAACTTCCAAATCGGCAACTAGCGGCAGCTGATTTTTTTTGTTAACAAATGTACGCCATTATTAGGTGACTATTTTAATATAACAATCAATCGGGATCTCTGGCAATATTTTATGATACAAATGAAAATTGGCATTTTAAAGTTATTTTTTAATCTAAAATGAAGATAAATATAAGATACAAAAAATATATGATTATAAATAATCTACATGTATATAAGTAAGTACTATACTATAATATGTATAAAGGCAAGTCCATATTTATTGCACTCTAAAAAGCTAAAATTTAACCTTAGTTTTCCGCCACCTTAAAAAATTGAAAGTAAAATACTTGAAAAAAAAATGTTTTGCGTTTATGTAATTTTTAATGTTTAACAAGCTTTAGGGTCAATAGGATATATATATATATATATATATATATATATATATATATATATATATATATATATATATATATATATATTTCATACACTATAAAACATTCTTCTCTAAAATTATTAGTTTTTCAGATATTGTAATTTGATCATTATTTCCCACTGTGCGAAGTTAGGCACTCAAGAAACTTTTTAAGTGTACAAGAAAAAAAAAACATCTTATAACTGAGAATATTCGTATCAAAATGTGGTTAAATTTGAAACCCTGAGGACCAAAAATTAAACACTAAATTGTTTAAAAGCCAAATTTTCAATGATACACGGTGAATGTACAATACAAACTAAAAAAAACGTTCTATGCATGTAAACGGTAAAAATAAATTACATTAAATTACATAGTCCGTAAATGGTAATATGTTGCCATAGACCGGAATGGTAAAAATTACATAGTCCAGAATGGTAATATTTTGCATAGACCGGAACGCTAAAAATTACATAGTCCAGAATGGTAATATTGTGCATAGAGCGGAACGCTAAAAATTACATAGTCCATAATGGTTTGGACTTAAAATTTGAAAAAAAAAAAATTACTACTTAGAAAATATTTGTTCCAAATTACAAGTCTCTGTGTCAAAGCTTTTTTAAAATATCGTAGCGTAAAGTTCATTTGGTTTAATAAACCAAACGATTTGCACCCTTAATACGAGTATAAACTGCTTACATCTTTCTTTAAAGATCTATTGGTTGATAAAGATCATAATTTATAATGAACGTAAATTTTAGGCCACAAATAAAGCATTTAAATATCGTACATAAATAATATTTACCTTTTTTACACTTTTAACACTTTAACCTAGCAGCATGCGTCCCTATCTCTTTAACAATTGCGACGCCTTCTTGGTTATTGTCCAAAGCGCACGCGCGTCTTAAAATAACATAGCCCGACATTGTAAAATCATGTAAAAATATGTAAATCAATGTAAATATATTTTTTAACATTATTTTACATTATTTTACATTCTTTTACATTCTTTTATATTCTTTTACATTATTTTATATTCTTTTACATAAATTCATGAATTATACATAGTCCAGAATAGTAAATTTACTATTCCGTACTATGTAAATTCATGTATTTTTACATTATTTTACATGCAGTTTTTACAGTGTACTGCCAAAAATCGAACCCAAAGGTGTTACGGTCTCCTAAAAATGCACGATTTTTAAAAACAACTTTTCAGATGTACCCTTAGGAGGGTCGTAGGGCTTATTTCCGGATTAACCTTTAAAGGAACTTTTTAACCGACTACCAAAAAGGAGGAGGTTATCAATTCGACGTGTGACGTTTTTTTATGTTTGTCCCCGCATAACTTTGGAACGAATGAACGGAATTTGATAAAACTTTTTGCAACTTAAAGAGGGCATTCATGAGGTGGTCCCGTTTTAATTTGACGCTGGGATAATGCCGGGTAAGCCGGATAATTAAGATAAATCTAATCATTTTAACGCAATTTCACTTAAAAACGGCTTAATTTGATTCTACTACCAGCCACATTTTTAGAGAAATATCGGATAACTTAATTAAGGGGTCACTTAAATATTACGACACACTGAAAATCTTTTAAATGCCGCTAAACTTGATTCTCTGGACTGTAATATTAAAATACCAAGAGAAAATGATAAATGTTTTGATTTTACCAAAAGGCCTTGTTTGATTATTACTTTACGTATAAAAAATAAAATAAGTTTGGTTGAACTCTTGGGCGCTGAAATAAAAATATTACTTTTATTTTTTAGAAATTTATCTTTAAGATGATGACGTCACAATGCACTAACAGTGCGTTGTGACGTCAGAAGCTTGCCGAAATGGAAAGACAGCTATAATTTAGCTTAGATGACGTTACAAATCTACAAGTTCTGTGTATCTAAAAAGTAAAAAATAAAAACTTTTCGCAAAAAAAAAATTAACCGACTTCTATGCCTCTAAAAAGTAAAAAATAAAAATAAAAGTCGGTGCCAATTTCACAGCAAACAATAATAAAATAATAAAAAAATAATTTTTAGTAATTAATTTAGGGAATGGTGAAATTAAGAATTTTTTATTTTTTACTTTTTAGAGACAGTCGGTTCATTTTTTTTTCTTGCAAAAAGTTTTTATTTATGTGTTTTATTATAGAATAATCCCTTAAAATTCTCAAACTTATTTCTGAATAACCCTGTATACATTGGTGTAGTTGCGCTACACATTAAAAACCAAATAATAAAAACCAAAAACATAAAACAAAACAGATCCTTCGTCGTCAAAGGATTAAATAATTTATTTTAAAATAAATGAGATGAATTCATATGTATCGAAATTAGTAGATTACAATGAAATTCTTCCTGAAATACATCTAGGGTACATCTAAGTTCAGTGTCTCTAAAAAGTAAAAAATTAAAACTTTTCGCAAAAAAAATGAACCGACTTCTATGTCTCTAAGAAGTAAAAAGCAAAAAATATTTAAGTAGGTGCCAATTTCACAGCAAACAATAATTAAATAATAAAAAAAATAATTAGTAATTAATTTAGGGAATGATGACATTGGCACCGACTTAAGTATTTTTTATTTTTTACTTTTTAGAGACATAGAAGTCGGTTAATTTTTTTTTGCTAAAAGTTTTTATTTATATATTTATTTCTGAATAACCCTGTATACATTGGTGTAGTTGCGCTACACATTAAAAACCAAATAATAAAAAACAAAAAACATAAAACAAAACAGATCCTTCGTCGTCAAAGGATTAAATAATTTATTTTAAAATAAATGAGATGAATTCATATGTAGCGAAATTAGTAGATTACAATGAAATTCTTCCTGAAATATGCAAATGAATTATACTATAAGCTCTCTTTACACACATATTATGTAAAATGTTTTCCTGAAAACCTAATGCAGATTTTTTCGCTTGAATAAATTTTATGGCGCGGATCCTCATGGAACACTGATAAAACAAATTGGTAAATTTAGTAGAATTGACGTTTGGTTAATTATAGCGTACTAAAAAAATTAATTGAATGTTTTTACATGAACCATAATATGTCCAACCTATTTGCTTTATCATAAATCCCAATTTATTGGAGCTATAATTAAGGATGATTTATTAAACAAATCGTTTTTTTTTTTTTCATTTTATGACTTTTTGTACACTGTACAATGTGCATTGTAACACTAAAGTTATGACTGTATTTTTTGAAGTAACAATGAATTGATTTAAATTATTTATTATTACACTCCTCGCAACTTACCGCATAATACGTTTTAAATATTCCATCAATCTATTTTCTAATCATCGTATTTCAAATTAAAATTTAAAGCACAGCATCAATCAAATTCATGTAGTACTTTTTAAGTTAACTGGCAAAATTACAACTTCCAGGAAAATCCTGATATCTGCTAAACCAGAAGTAAAAATGTAAAAAAATAAAAAAGAAAATATTCAATTAAACTGCGGCAATAAGAAAGACTTTAATAATTTGATTGCAGTCGCAGTGGCGTACTATGCAAGTCCTAGAAGATAGGGTAAAAAACATAGTTGTACATTATTTGTTGCTGTTAATACGAAAAAAAAATTATTCTTAAAACAAACAAAAGTAGAGAATGTTTAAGCTTCAAAACAAAAAAAGAATCAGTCAAATCCATTAATTAGTTTTGGAAATATTTGAATTTAAAAAATGTCAATTTTTTAGGTGTCCTGAATTTAATGTGCGGCAGTGTATATAAAAGTATTTATTTTAAATCTATTCTAGTATTTCCAAGTTTAATTTTCTGTGGAATGTATTTCACTGTTTTAGATCCGTGTAGCAAACTTTAAGTGTGAAAAGAATAACGTTTCATTGGTCAATATAAAAAACCACACTAATTTGACTTGACGAAATCGGATAGGCAATAATAATTAAAAAATATATAGGGTTATTCACGGAAGTGGCCCATTAAAAGTTTATGGAGAACTAATAATTCCGGTTGTACCGGAAGTGGCACTCAACTTTGATTTTTGAAATGAAATACCTCATATATTTTTTAACTTTTAAAATCAGCATTAAATTTGCTTTATTTTAATGTGTAATACTTTTTGTCTATCTACTGTAGTTTTTGAGTTATTCAAGTTTTTAGAAAAAGCAAATTCATAATTTTTCCTTGATTTTTTAAATTGGAGAAAAGTTCTTTTGTGGTTTACTCAATAATACTTAAACAAATTATCCTAAGCCGAAACAGAACCCAAAAGTTATACAGGGTGTCTCAGAGAGCAGGTCGAATCTAACAAATGGAAAATAGCCGTAACTCATTTTTTTTAATGACACCTTGTAGTTTTGCTTTCCTATTTTGAAAATTTTCAAAATTTCGGGAAAGCCTTATATTTATGCAAAAATTTTCAATTTTTTTGCCTAATTTTGCGTTTCATGACGTTTCGATATAAGGGAACGTTCAAGTATTACGTAACGCTCCTGGGGGGGGGGGGTCATTTTGGAGTGTTACGCCCATGTTAATGGTATAGGAAAATAGCTTTACAGGGGGGGGGGTCCAAAATGATCAAAATTTGCGTTACGTAATACTTTAACGTTCGAGCAAAAAAAAATTGTCGGTCGATAGGTCGATCGGTCGGTCTGCCCGGGAAATCTTGTCAAAACGATAACTTAAGAACGCTTTAAGCTAGATACTTAAAATTTGACATACAGGTATCTTACCAAAAGTTCTCGCTCGGGATTGTTTGAACTTTTGGGGTGCTGCAAGGGGCAGATGGGGAAAAATGCATTTTTTTACAAAAAATTGAAATTTTTATATAGGGGTTTTAAGGCTGCTGAAATTGAATCTGAATTTGATCTGTTTTTGGGGTCAGCGAATTTGAATTTGACAATAAAATTTTCCCAATTTCAACCCCTGAGGGGTGGGGGTGGTTTTCGTGAAAATTAGTATATTTGGGTTTTTGAGGTTGCTGTAGGTGAATCTGATAATAAAAAATTCTAACTCCACCCCCTGAGGGGTCGGGGATTGTTTTCTGGAATTTGGTGTTGCTGAAAGTGAATCTGATAATAAAAAAAATCTAACTCCACCCCCTGAGGGACGGGGGGTAGTTTTCGTGAAAATTCGTTTATTGGGGTTTTTGAGGTTGCTAAAACTGAATCTTAAGATACATTTTTTTTTAAATGGTAGTTTTCGTAAAAATTAGTATACTGGAGTTTTTAAGGTTACTGAAAGTGAATCTGATAATAAAAAATCCACATCATGCGCGGAGGTAAAAAATAGGAAAGCTCTTTTACTGGGCAGTATATTTTTAGTTAAATAGAGAATTAAATTTTATTTAAAATGAATATAGGATACCCTATACCTTACATTAACCGTTTCGAGTTAATTGTAATTTTTTGTGAAAAAAGGCGTATTTTTGTAATTTTTTTAAGTTGTATTTAATCAAGTAAATGACATTTCTTTTTCACTTCTTTAACTTAAGTGTCATCGTAATTATGATAATTAAGAGTAAAATAATGGCAAAGGCTTATTCTTACCCTGTTATTTTGGATTTACATTTAAATTTACATTTTGTTTAACCTTGTACTATTCTACTTAATTAAGCATCCCCTAAGTCCAGGACTTGTGTGGGCCAGTAGTAGAGGGAACCACCGGCTTTAATTGACTTTCGAACCAATTTATAGGGAGTGTCCGATTCACTTACGGCTTCGCCAAATTTCAATTATTAATTAACTGAAAAAGGCAAATCGGCGCGCCGGTGAGAATCGAACTCACGCTATTTTGGGTAGTAAACTCGTCAATACGACGCGCTAGTCCACTACACAAATCCTCCCATAAATTCATTTGCTATTTGCTATTTTTAGTGAAAATAATAAAACAATTAGAACAACCTGCAGAAAATTTAATACAAAATATCCTGATTTACCAAGACTGTCATGTAAAAACTTTAGAAAAATTCACACAAATTTTTCGCAATTTTAGACAGAAAAAGCAGTGATATCTCTAAAAAAACAATTAGAAACAACTAAGGTAATGAAGTCAATGTTTTGGGTTACTTTTATGCTCAAATAAATGTCATATAATTTTTAAACATGTTTTTGAAAAATTTACTGTAAATATTTTTACACTTAAAACTATGATTTATTATTAAAAATGGTAAAAACAAGACAAAGAGTATATGAAATAGGAGGCATAATTGAAAAATTGTAAATAATTTTCATATAAGAAATTTCAAGAAAAACCATGAACCAAATTAAATTTTAAATTATTATAGTATTGTAAAACACTGTAGTATAAACTACTTTTATCAAAGGTCCCAAAAATGAGTATAAATAAATAAAATAAAAAAAAATAAAAAATAAATAAAACATCCATATGCCTAAATTACTGCAGCTAGACACGACTTGGGAATTTTTTATTCAAACATCCAAAGAATCTTAAAAAAAAAACACAAGATGCACGATTACAAAAAGCAAAAAGTACAGGCCTTAAAACCTGATGATTTTCAAAAATATTTTAGCTAACGTCCAAAGGGACTTCACTTTTAAGTTTATTATTAATGTTTCTTAAGGTAAATATCTAAATACAAATCGATTCATTTTACTGGCCTACTTGATTACCAAATATAACAGAAATACGGCTTTTTCACAATAATTTGCAAATAGCTCGAAAACGGTTAATGTTAGGTAAGGGTATTCCATTTTAAAGCAAATTTAATTATTTATTTAACCAAATGACAAAATATTTAGGTTGCCTTTAAAAAAAAAGAGTTATGGCTTAAGTTAAACTTGTTAGATTTGACCTGCTTTCTGGGACACCCTGTACAAATTTTGGGTTCGGTTTCAGCTTAGGATAACTCGGTTAAGTATCGTGAAGTAAAACACAAAACAACTTTTCTCCAATTTAGAAAATCAACGAGAAATTATTTTTTTATGGGTGCTTGAATTTGCTAGTTTTTCGCTAAAAACTCGAATAACTCAAAAACTGCAGATATAGACATAAAAATAAAATACACATCAAAATAAAGAAAATTTGATGCCAATTTTAAAAATTAGAAAATATATGGGGTGTTCCATTTAAAAAATCAAAGTTGAGTGCCACTTCCGGTACGACCGGAATGAAAAACTCCAAAGAGCAAAAAATCAGATTTTTAAAATTATTGGTTCTCCATAAACTTTTAGTAGGCCACTTTATATTAAAGTAAAATTATTTTTCTTTAGGCCCCAAGGCGCAAAAGTGACACTTTACGCCTGCCAAATCGGGTGTAAACTGTAATTTTACGTCTGCTTGGATAAAAACATTTTTAACAATATACAAAAAAATTATTTAAATAAAAAAAAATAATATTTCTCCAATACCTAGTATTTTTTTTTTTTTAAGAAACGTTTTTTAAAAACATTAACTGCTTCAATTTCATCACGTGAACTACTAAATTATTCCATGTCTACCAGTTTCTAAAAATATCTGGGTTCATAAAAAATTATGTTATATTTTTATATTTTAAATTCGCTTGGACAAAAAATATTGTTTGTACCGCAGGCCTAAAGTGTGTTTTTGGCCCTAGCGTGATTGTAGCCCTCGCATTCTGCTCCGACTACAAATATCACGCCGCGGGACCTAAAAAAATGTCTATTTTTAAAAAACACTATCGCCACATGTCGGAGCAAAAACGTTTATTGGTTTTCTTTTAAGTCACATGACTTTTTTTTACTTTTTTCTATAAAGAAATAATTCCAAATTTTTCTGTTGTGATTTTTACAATTTAAGGCTGTAGATTTTAGAAAAAACAGTACCTATATGTAATTCTTTTGTGATTGCCTTTAGTAATGATTTTTTTACTCCGCTTCGATTCGTCAAAAAAATGTATGTTCGCACGCTAAAGACTCGTTAGCTTATTGAATAATATACTATTTTTGCATATATACTATGTATATTAAAGTGTTACAGACGAGATATTGCATTTATTGCATTTATTCCATTTAGGCGATGGTGGAGTGGTGAATCATTTTTTTTATTTACCCAAGGGCGTCAACATGCTCCAAGGAAATTAAAAACTAAAAAAAAATAGGTAAAAAAAACTAAATACTTGACCTTAAGATTTGTAAAAAAATACATGGGCCAAAATCTTTAAAACAAAACTAAAGTAAAAACATTGTGGGTACCTTTTTAAATATGCGTGACCTTGTGTTTACTAAACAATTTCGCCTGCAGCGGTTAATATGATTTTTTCAAAACTTTATAAAATTTTATTCTGCCATCAAATTCTAAATAAATGCGCGATTTTAATAAATACGAAAATCTGTAAAGAGGATGTTAAATTTATTTTCTACTTGTAGCGGCGCTTATCACACCTCTCTTGCACCAGATGACAAAATAACAAATTCCGACCCTGAATTTAGGTGCTCGACAACTTGAGTCAATGTCTCCGAATTCGTACTACGTAAAATTATTATTATTATAATATTTCTATACAAATTTTATTATTATTTTATGAATACACATTTCAATAGAATCGCATTAATTAGTTTTTCATTCATAGGACTAATGAATACAATTTACCCCGGTTTAAATTACATCTTAATTATATTTTGCGTCTCTATTGAAACTTATGTGTATTAATAAGGCCCTACTAGTGCTGGGAATGTCTAGACCGCGGTAGCAATTAAATTATTAGAATAGGTAGAAATAAAACTACGTATACAGGGTTATTAAAAAATAAGTTCGAGAATTTTAAGAGGTGATTTTAAAAATTATGAAAAAAGTTCATATAAAGGTTGGTCCGGAAATGAGCCCTAAGAGAGCGGTTACATCGAAAAAGTAGTTTTTATTTATTATCTTTATAAACCACAGTAACCAATTTTTGCACATGACAACATTGATTAAGGCTATCTTTTTATGTAATTTTTATTTGGTAATTTTAACCAGACATTTTATCTGTAGATTTTTTGACATGTTCTTAATAAAATATGATTCTTTAGTTGAAAATACATCAAAAAGTTCTCATTATGTAATACCGTACATCCAACCGTGCTCGAAAAAATTAGTTAAATAGAAATTAAAAAATGCACTAATAAAAATTTGAACTATTAAAAAAAGCCGTATACATCTAGGTTCCAAGATCAGTTTTAAGAGTACTATGGCCTCTTAAGGAATAACATTGTTTAAGGGATCTAGCACCCTTAAAAGCGATTCGTGAATGTTTGTGTACGGAACTTTTTTTCATAGTTTTTAATGTAGTATTAATTTTTTTACGACATAGGGGACGATATGTAAGAAATTAATTTTACTTTTTCCTAACTTAATTTTCTGAAAAAAGTTTTTTTTTTCATTTAGATAACAGTGAGTAAAAATTTTAACTTCTTAATTTTTCTTAAAATTTGTAGTAACTCCAAAACTGTTTCTAAATTGATTGATTCTATTGATTGAAAATTAATCTATTAATTTTATAAATTGGCAAACGTCAAGTTATTCTAACCTTGTAACGATATAAATCGTCACTTTGTAATATAGCAAGGGTTAATTAAACTATTCGTTTACTTACGTTATAATTTGTGTTTATTTTGTATATAAATAGTTACGTACGTACAGAACTATTTTGTATCTGGGACTATTTTGTAGCAGGAACTGAATTCTAACCATATAAGTCTCTATTCCATAGTTCTACCTGAAAATAACATAAAGAAAACATAATTAGAATATGATTTTTAATAATAAAGAATCATATGACTTATTTCTCTATAATACATTTGTCTATGGACTTACCTGGTTTTTATATGTTTCAGAGTCTATTGAGGGTTGGATTTCACTGGCTTTCATCTGTAGCTTGTCTCTCCTGGAAAGTTTCGTATGCTTATTCCTTTGGGATAATCTAGAATTTGTTGAAAATAGTTTGCTGGAACTGCTCACTTAGATTCAGTATTTTGTTTATACTTAGTTCACAGGGCACTTAGTATTCTGTTCGTATTTTTATTAGTTTTGCTGATAAACAATAAGTATTGTTTATATTTGTTTCTTAGAGTAATATTTTGAGGTTAGATATCACTAATACGGATTTATTAGGAAATATTCTTTTAATTAGTTATTATTTTTGGTGTAGTTTCCGTTACCTTTATTAGGAATCCTATACGGTAAAACTGTAGTTGATAATGACTTGCATAGATGTCGCTAATAGTTCAGAAATAGGATTTTATTTACCTGAAGGGTTCATACCGGTTAATAAGGTCGATTTTCGTTCTTCTTGAAGCAACTTTGATACAAAATGGTGGTGTCATACTGACGAGTGTTTATTTTCTGTAATCATCGAAGTAATCCTTCATGTATTTTTATTTAAAGTTAGTGAAAATGAATATTTAAACAATGCGGAAGATATTGTAACTGTTATTTTCTACAATTACGCATTTATAACGTTTCGATGGACATCGAAGACTTAGTATGACATGTAAGTTAAGTTTTTCTGTTTCTTAGAATATTTCTAAGATATAATTATTGTTTTAGCACCATTAAGCACCATTAATTACTATTTCTATACCATTAATAACCATTACTACACCATTACTCACCATTTCTATACCATTAATATGGAATTACATTAATTTAAGTTGAAGTTTATTTTGGTATATTTGATATACAAGTTCTCCGCATGGAGTGATGTTCTGTTGGAACATGGTTCTGTAATTTTCGGCATAGATAAATTCTATATGACCGTCTAGCAGACAATTTTACATTGGACATAATTTTCAAAAGTATATTTTATCCCGGACAACATTTTCAATAATACATTTTATCCTGGAAGATGATTTTTCCAAAGTAGATGGGACAGCCTATATTTTTTTCTTTCATTTGAGATATGAATTCATCAGCATAGGGGAGACTTGTACAGATGGAGACGATGGAATTCATACCTCATGGATTTTGCAGAAACCAGCTAAGTACTCATTCTAAAAACTTTTGAAAGCAATATTTCATATTTAAAATTCTTTTATTTCAATATTCTTATAACTGTAAACTTTATCAGATCTGATATAGTATTGTTTAATACTATATGCCCTTCTGGCTTTTGTTCATTTTTAGGTACTTATTTTTTTTTTTAAAAATTTAATCTCATTTATTAATTATTAAATATCGTACTTTGATTAAATGATTTCTAATTTAAGCATGACTTTTATACACTGCAAGAAATGATTGCTGTTTACATACATTTCTTGGTGATTGCTGAACTTCATGTTTTCTTTATACATTTAAGTCGAATGATTTCTGAATTTAGTAATTTTTATTAAGATTTCTTTAATTAAATCTTAATATAATTACACATATTTTTTTAGATATATTAATACATTACTTGATGTGCTTTCATTAAGTTTATTTATAATAAATTTCTCAAATGAATTATCTTATTTTATTTAAGGGTTATATTTTCTCAAACTGAAAAGCTTAAGTATTTACACTAGGTTGTTACTTACCTAAAGGAGTAAAAGCTAAAGTAACTGGCGCCCCTAACAACATTAATCAATTCTTTCTATTTTTCCCTTGCCCATACCCATTGCTCCGCTGTCAAAACTAGCCGTTGGCAGTGAACGTATTAATTACGGTACACTAATATTGGCGCCCAAGAACGTGGTATTTGGATAGATAGAACACTTGTTTTTTTTTTAATTTTACTCCATTTTTCTCAGTGTATTTTTTATAAAAATCTAAAGCTTATTTTTTTTTCATTGTAACTTAATGTTCATTTTGAGAAAAACTACATATAACTGTTGAATAAAATATTTTTTGTTGAAAATTAAGTCAAATTATAGTTAATCTGATAAGATATATCAGATATGTGTTTTTTATGTTTTTTCTGAATTTTATGGAATAACATGGAATAGAGAAATTTTGGCGTGGGTTCAGTTTTTCTAGAAATTATCGTTTATTCAATAGAAATAAATGGATAATAGGGTATTTATTTATGCGAAGGATATGAATAAATATTAGCTAATTTTGTAGTTTTGGAGACTATTTATAATTATTAATTTGTCCAATTGAGATAAATAATAATTTAGTATTTTTTTGACATATTTGGGAAATTTTCCAAAGTATGCAAAAACTTTGTTGAGCAGTGTACACAAAAAAAAAATAATTTGTGGTATAGTATAAATATTTTATTATAAAATAGATATTTTGAGTAAATTGAATTTAAATTTTGAAAATAATTATTCAAAATGGAAGATTTAGATAAAATGGAAATTAGATTTTTGACTGCAGAAATGGTAAATTATGAACTTCGTATAAGACATTTAACAGCAAAAAGATAATGATTATTTAAAATCAGTATCAGTTTATAAATGGAATATTAATTTTGATGGAAAGTCTAATGTTTTAAATTTTATTGAGCAAGTTGAATATATGAAAATAAGTAGAAATGTTACAGACGAAATGTTATTTAAATCTGCATATGACTTATTCAAAGAACCAGCATTGCCATGGTTTCTCTCAATTAAAGATAATTTAAATTCGTGGTCTCAAATAATTCAAGCATTAAAAAAAGATTTTCTTCCAGCTAACATAGATGATAGAACATGGGATGATATCCGTTCTAGATATCAAAATCCCGATGAAACTATCGCAATTTTTATAGGTGCTATGGAAACCTTGTTTAAACGTTTAATTCATGCTGCAAGTTTATATACTAGACTTAAGACGATTAGAGAAAGAATATTACCACATTATTTTACACCATTATCACTTATAGAAATAAATGATTTAGAAGATTTAAGAGACAGTTGTAAAAGAATAGATGAAGCTTATCAATTAAAACAAAAGAGCATAGCAGGTAAAAGTGTGGCAAAAAATAAAACACTTAATAAAGTAAATGTCCTAAGTTCGGATATAAATCAAAATTTTAGTAGTAAATGTAATTGTAGTCATAATACCACAGTGTCCAAACTTACCCCATCTTCCTCTACTCGTCAAAGTTCAGTATGTAATAGTAGTCAAGTTTCTCAAATTAGTCAAAGTACCAATCAAAGCTTTAATAATACACAGAATAGTAGTAATAATAAAATTAGACAAATAATTTGTTATAACTGTAACCAACCAAATCATATTTTTAGCAAATGTTTAGCTAAAAGAACAAAGTTTTGTTATAAATGTGGATATAAAGATGTAGTTTTTAAAAATTGCCCTTCCTGTACAAAAAAACTAAATAGGAAAGTGGATGATTTTAGTCGGCATTCACTTAATAAAAAGGCTAAAAATAATAATGACAGTCAGGTAAAAAAGGATAACAAAACTACTTTTCGTAAAAACATTTATTATAATACAAATAATATCAATTCTTTACAAAAATCAAGTGTAACAGAAACAAATAAACGATTTTATTTGAATGAATGGAAAGATTGGTTGGATAAAGTTAAAAATTTTTATAAACCGTATAGTTTGTCTGTAATTAATAAAAGTTCTTTTATTAAATTACCTAGAGATAACCGTCCATATATTAAAGTAAATATTTTTGATAAAAATATAACAGCTTTGATTGATACAGGTGCAAATTGTTCAGTGGCTGGTGGTCACGCGATTAAAATTTTAGAGAAATTTAATTTAAAAATTGATAAATGTCTTATACCGCATGTTACTACAGCTGATAAATCTAAACAGTTAGTAACTGGTGTTGTTTATTTACCTATTAAAGTAGATAATGAAGTTAAGATTTTACAAGTCTTGGTTGTTCCTTCTTTGGAAACAAATTTTATTTTTGGTGTGAATTTTTTACAATTGTTTTCTATGACTCTGGATTTTTCTGATGAATCTTGGAATAATAAAATTAATAATTTGAATGTGATCAGTAATAACAGTGATAGTCAGGATATAAATAAAGATAATTCAGTAGGCTTATGTGACTTGACAGACGAACAGAAAAAGATAGCAGATAAATTTGTTAGTTTATTTAAGGAATTATATAGCGAAAAAATAGGTAGAACAAATTTAATAGAACATGATATAGATACAGGAAATAATAAACCTTTTAAAATGCGTCAATATCCTTTGTCACCTTATTTAATAGAAATTTTACATAAAGAGTTAGATAAAATGTTAAAAGATGATATAGTTTCACCATCTTATTCTGATTTTAATTCACCAGTTTTATTAGTAAAAAAAGCTAATGGTACATACCGTTTTTGTTTTGATGGACGTAAATTAAATTCTATTACAAAAGGTGATTCACATCCTTTACCAAGGATAGACTCCATTTTAAGTTTATTAGGCGATGCAAAATATATATCAAGTATAGATTTAAAAAATGCTTTTTGGCAGATTCCACTTACAAAAACTGCTAAAGAAAAAACTGCATTTTCCGTACCTGGTAGGGGACTATTTGAATTTAATGTAATGTGTTATGGACTCAAAAATGGAACACAAAGTCAGCAAAGATTAATGGATAAACCTTTTCCTTTCTCCTTTTATCCAAATATATTTGTTTATATTGACGACATTATAATAGTATCAAAAACTTTTGAGGAACATATTAAATTACTTCAAATAGTACATGAAAAATTAAAATCTGCTAATCTTACAATAAATTTTGAAAAAAGTAATTTTTTTAGAAAATCACTTAAGTATTTAGGTTTTGTAATTGATAATTTTGGTTTAAGAACCGATCCGCAAAAAGTAGAAGCAATAATAAACTATCCTAGACCAACAAATAGTACAGAGATAAAACGATTTTTAGGTGTAGCTTCGTGGTATCGTAGATTTGTTAGGAATTTTTCAACAATTGTTAGTCCATTAAATTCACTTTTAAAGGGCAAAGGTAAAAAACAAGCCATTAGTTGGAATACTGATGCAGAAAAAGCTTTTTTATTGTTGAAGGAATCTTTAATAAATGCTCCAGCTTTAGCAAGTCCCAATTTTTCTTTACCATTTGTTATACAATGTGATGCTTCTTTAGTTGGCCTCGGTTCCATATTAACACAAACGCAAGATGGTCAAGAAAAAGTAATAGCTTATGCTAGTAGAGCTTTAACACGTAGTGAAATAAAATATTCTGTAGGTGAAAACCAATGTTTAGCTGTTTTGTTTGCTATAGATAGGTTTAGACCATATATTGAAGGTGTTAAATTCACAGTAATTACAGATCATTCTTCATTAAAATATTTGAGTAATATGAAAAATCCCTCTGGTCGCTTGGCTAGATGGTCATTAAAATTACAGCAATATGATATGGATATTGTATATCGTAGAGGTAAATTAAATGTAGTAGCTGATGGGTTATCCAGAGCTTTTGATAGAATAGAACCAGAAAAATCAATTTTTCCAGATGTAAATTTAATTAATTTTAATGTAAATGATTATAATAGTGATAAATATTATATTCAGTTGAGGGAAAAAATTGGTAAAAGTCCAGATTCATATCCGCAATTTAAAGTTATTGATGATAATATTTATAAGTTCATACCGACCAAGACAAAAGTAAAAAGTAATATTATAGAGTGGAAATTGTTAGTGCCTCAAAAATGTCGTAAACAAGTACTAAAAGAATGTCATGACGATGTATTAGCTTCTCATATGGGATGTTTTAAAACTTTTCATAGAATTTCAGAAACATATTTTTGGCCAAAAATGCGTAAAGATATTTTAAAATATGTAAGATGTTGTAATATTTGTCAATCACAAAAAGTTAATAATTCTGCACGTTTTGGATTGATGGGTCGTGAAAAGGAAGTAAATTATCCGTGGCAAGTTATTTCATGTGATTTGCAGGGACCATTTCCCAGAAGTTCTAAAGGTTTTTGTTATCTTTTAGTTGTGTCAGACTGGTTTACAAAGTATACATTATTACATCCTTTAAGGGAAGCTACTGCAAATGCAATATGTAAATTCATTGAAAATGAAGTTTTTTTAGTTTACGGAGTCTGTCAATTTTTAATTGTCGATAATGGAAAACAATTTGCTGGTAAAGTTTTTAAAAAATTAGCAGATGAATATAATGTACAGAAAATTTGGTTTAATGCACTTTACCATAGTCAAAATAATCCGACGGAAAGGCAACATCGCACAATTTCTACTGCTATAAGATCATATATAAAAGATAATCAAAAAGAATGGTGTAAAAATTTAGCAAAAATAGGTCTAGCTTTACGAACGTCTGTAAATGAAGTTACGGGGTATACGCCGGCATTTCTTAATTTTGGGAGGAATGTACCTATCACAGGAACTTATTATGGCAAAATGACATCAACTGATGGTGTTAAATTAGAACCTTGTGACAGAGACTCGTATAGCCAAGACTTGGGAAATCTTAAAGAGATTTTTGTAGATGTAAAGAAATATTTACATGAAGCTTATGAGCGTAATAAGCGTACTTATGATTTGCGCAAGCGTGAAGTAAATTTTGAGATAGGTGAAAAAGTTTGGAGACGAAACAAAGTACTCTCAGATGCTAGTAAAAGTTTTGCTGCAAAACTTGCTCCAAAGTACATACTTTGCAAAGTTGTTGCGAAGAAGTCAAAGTTAGTGTATATTTTGGAAAATGCAGATGGTCATAGAGGCGACTGGCATGTTAAAGATCTAAAGAAATATTTTGGATCAAATAGTGACATTTCAGTTGGCTAGCTTTTATTAAATAAGAATATATTCTTAGTATCATTCGGATTGATATTTAAAAAATATCAATGTATTGAAAATATTTAAAGGGTACCCAAAACTTTTGTATATAGTAAAAAAAAAAATATATAAATATATTTTTTGTAGAAGAGAATTCTGGTGCACACAGTCAAGTCTTATTTCTATTTTTTTATCTTGATAAAACTTAGCTAAAAAGAAAAACAAAATTAATTATGACAATTACCTGATTATGACAATTACCTGTTTATGACACACACCGATAAAGTCCCAAAATTATGTTCTACATAAGAGTAGGCGAATGATACACGTAGTTATCAAGCTTAGCTATTGTTAATTATCAAGTAGTATTTCAAATGATTTACATAAAGTATTGTATTTTTTGTTGATTTATTAAATAAAATATAGTATATATTTTAGCTATTTAAGTTAAATAGTTATAGAGTTTGGTATAAAAATATTTTTTGTATATTAAATATTTTTATTATTTTTGGAGGGGGCATGTGTAACGATATAAATCGTCACTTTGTAATATAGCAAGGGTTAATTAAACTATTCGTTTACTTACGTTATAATTTGTGTTTATTTTGTATATAAATAGTTACGTACGTACAGAACTATTTTGTATCTGGGACTATTTTGTAGCAGGAACTGAATTCTAACCATATAAGTCTCTATTCCATAGTTCTACCTGAAAATAACATAAAGAAAACATAATTAGAATATGATTTTTAATAATAAAGAATCATATGACTTATTTCTCTATAATACATTTGTCTATGGACTTACCTGGTTTTTATATGTTTCAGAGTCTATTGAGGGTTGGATTTCACTGGCTTTCATCTGTAGCTTGTCTCTCCTGGAAAGTTTCGTATGCTTATTCCTTTGGGATAATCTAGAATTTGTTGAAAATAGTTTGCTGGAACTGCTCACTTAGATTCAGTATTTTGTTTATACTTAGTTCACAGGGCACTTAGTATTCTGTTCGTATTTTTATTAGTTTTGCTGATAAACAATAAGTATTGTTTATATTTGTTTCTTAGAGTAATATTTTGAGGTTAGATATCACTAATACGGATTTATTAGGAAATATTCTTTTAATTAGTTATTATTTTTGGTGTAGTTTCCGTTACCTTTATTAGGAATCCTATACGGTAAAACTGTAGTTGATAATGACTTGCATAGATGTCGCTAATAGTTCAGAAATAGGATTTTATTTACCTGAAGGGTTCATACCGGTTAATAAGGTCGATTTTCGTTCTTCTTGAAGCAACTTTGATACAAAATGGTGGTGTCATACTGACGAGTGTTTATTTTCTGTAATCATCGAAGTAATCCTTCATGTATTTTTATTTAAAGTTAGTGAAAATGAATATTTAAACAATGCGGAAGATATTGTAACTGTTATTTTCTACAATTACGCATTTATAACGTTTCGATGGACATCGAAGACTTAGTATGACATGTAAGTTAAGTTTTTCTGTTTCTTAGAATATTTCTAAGATATAATTATTGTTTTAGCACCATTAAGCACCATTAATTACTATTTCTATACCATTAATTACCATTACTACACCATTACTCACCATTTCTATACCATTAATATGGAATTACATTAATTTAAGTTGAAGTTTATTTTGGTATATTTGATATACAAGTTCTCCGCATGGAGTGATGTTCTGTTGGAACATGGTTCTGTAATTTTCGGCATAGATAAATTCTATATGACCGTCTAGCAGACAATTTTACATTGGACATAATTTTCAAAAGTATATTTTATCCCGGACAACATTTTCAATAATACATTTTATCCTGGAAGATGATTTTTCCAAAGTAGATGGGACAGCCTATATTTTTTTCTTTCATTTGAGAAATGAATTCATCAGCATAGGGGAGACTTGTACAGATGGAGACGATGGAATTCATACCTCATGGATTTTGCAGAAACCAGCTAAGTACTCATTCTAAAAACTTTTGAAAGCAATATTTCATATTTAAAATTCTTTTATTTCAATATTCTTATAACTGTAAACTTTATCAGATCTGATATAGTATTGTTTAATACTATATGCCCTTCTGGCTTTTGTTCATTTTTAGGTACTTATTTTTTTTAAAAAACATTTAATCTCATTTATTAATTATTAAATATCATACTTTGATTAAATGATTTCTAATTTAAGCATGACTTTTATACACTGCAAGAAATGATTGCTGTTTACATACATTTCTTGGTGCTTGCTGAACTTCATGTTTTCTTTATACATTTAAGTCGAATGATTTCTGAATTTAGTAATTTTTATTAAGATTTATTTAATTAAATCTTAATATAATTACACATATTTTTTTAGATATATTAATACATTACTTGATGTGCTTTCATTAAGTTTATTTATAATAAATTTCTCAAATGAATTATCTTATTTTATTTAAGGGTTATATTTTCTCAAACTGAAAAGCTTAAGTATTTACACTAGGTTGTTACTTACCTAAAGGAGTAAAAGCTAAAGTAACTGGCGCCCCTAACAACATTAATCAATTCTTTCTATTTTTCCCTTGCCCATACCCATTGCTCCGCTGTCAAAACTAGCCGTTGGCAGTGAACGTATTAATTACGGTACAACCTCTTAAAAATAACACATATTTCAATGAAAAAATATTAAACGTCATAAATCAGGAAGTGTCAAATCCCTCTTTCTGTGCATGTAATACTACAATAAAAGTAAAACTCAATGAAAAGTCTCATTTTAAATTAAAAACACATTTTGACGTACAGTGGCTTGATTTCAGATAAAAATGGTACAAATTGCTTTGACAGAGCAAGCTTAAAGTAGAAGTTAAAAATAAAAAAGATCTTTAAATCTCAATTTATTTTATCTTTTATTATTTTCAATATTATTATCAATATTATTATTATTACTTTTATTATGCCTACTGTGACTTAAAAATTTTAATAAACGCATTGCTGTTTATTTTAACCAGTTTTTACACAAATTAGACCACTGTGCGAAAACACCCATTTTTTATAGCCTATGACACTTCCTAGACTAAGACAAATGATTGGTCACAAATCGATTTGTATCTGAATCATTAATTTAGGGTCTCATTCATATAAACATTCTTGTATTCTGTTCATAGATTTTTCTATGTTTTTTTGCAGTTTTTTTTGCAATTTGGTGGTAATAAATGTTGGTTATATGTTATATGTATAGAGGGTGTGAATCCACGTTAAAAAATTACATATACACTTATACAGCAATAAAAAAAATTAAGCAAAATTTCAGAAATCCATAATCTTCCAGTAATATAATAGTTCACATCTTAAAGAATATTTTAGACAAAGTTTCATATGAAAAATTTCAATTTGACATTGTCATCAAACTTTCAGACCTTTAGCTACTAGGTATGTTTCCATAGAAACCAATTGGGTGACTTACCCACTTTTATAGGTAATTGTAACAGCTTCTGGGAATGGCGGAAACAAAACGTTCTTATCTTAAAATTTCATACCTACACCCCCCACACAAATTTTGCTCATTTTTTTTTATTGCTGTATAAGTGCATATGTCATTTTTTCAACGTGAGTTCTAATACACTCTGTATATGTTATATGTACTATATACTATATTTTATTGCTACACACAGAGAAATTATTACTCAAAATAAGAATGTGTTATTTAGATCAAAAGTTTGTATATCCGCGAGCACTTAAATCAAATGTTTTGCTTTCTAACTTCAAATTATAAAAATTATCTTTTTTTAAACATTTCTTTTATATAGAAAGAAAAAGATACCATTGTGAAATTTTGTAGGTATGTTTACTTACATACACCAAAAAATAAATTTTAGATTTTTTAAGTGCCATTTTTTTGGCTATAAATTTTTTATTTTAAAAACATAAAAAACGAGGGTCGCCATGATTCTGGCCGTTTGGATCGGCTGAAAAAAAAAAGGAATATTATTCCAAAAAGTCGCTATATACCCCGAACTAGAAGAAACTTTTTTGGCCAAAAAATAACGAAATGGCGGAAGTTTTGCAAAAAATTTCAAACATTTTTAAACAAAAACGCAATTTTGTTATTTTTTGGCCAAAATAAAAATCTTCTAGTTCTGGCTATATCGACTTTAATACTGAATAATATCCCGTTTTTTTTTTCAGTCGATCCAAACGACCGGATCATGGTGACCACTGTTTTTTGATGTTTTTTTCAACAAATTTTTATAGCCAAAAAATGGCACTTTAAAAATCTAAAAATTTTGTTTTGTGTTCGTTGAATATATGATAAATAAACATACCTACAAAATTTCACAATGATATCTTTTTTCTTTCTATATAAAAACAATGTTTAAAAAAATATTATTTTTATAATTTGAAGGTAGAAAGACCCCTTAATTGAATTTTACGGCATTTTAATTTTAACAAAAGTTTTTTAAGTGTTTATATTTTAAAGTATTTGGTATACAGCCTGTTCCAGAACTCGCGTACCGAAATTTAAGAGGTGATTCTACATCCAAAAATATGAAAAAAAGTTTCTATAAAGGTTGGTCCGGAAATGAGCCCTAAGGGAGCTACGGCCCTTCGAAGATGACGTATTGAATGGGGAACAAAAAAAAGCACCAATAAAATTTTAATGCTGCAGGGTGATTCTTCATTTAAAACTGAGCAAAAAAGTATTATACACCAAAACACCTAAATTTAATATTAAAGGAGTAATAGCCTTTTAAAAAGTAACGTTTTTGGTGGCACAAAATGTTACTTCCTCTTAATTGCATTTTTTTTTTGATAACGGTTGCTTCTACAGTGTTACACTATATGATATTTTACATGTATTTTTACTCTAGAAATCTATATTTTTTACAATAAATCCAAAAAACATACACATAGAAACGTTTGGGGCAAAAATATTTTAAGCCTCATATATTTTGTCCGTCTGGGCACGCCTCTGGATAAATTAAAAAAATAAATTAACATAAACTTATTGCCCTTATTAATACTAGTATACATGCAAAAGCTTGCCGCTCTAGCTTAAACGGTACCCGAGTTATTAATTAAAAACCTTATTTTTATTACAATTTTAAAGGGCCCTAGCCCTTAGGGCTCATTTCCGGACCAACCTGTATAGGAACTTTTTTTTTATTTTTAGATCTAGAATCACCTCTTAAATTTTGGCATGCCAGTTATGGATCACCCTGTATATCCAGCCAGAGTGATTATGACGTCCTACTGTCTCAATTTGAATATCAATCCCTAGAACTTCGCAGAACAATAACCAGTGTTAATAGTAGTTTTCGCAACGAGTAACTTTAGTACTTAGTGCAAGAGAATAAAGTTTTTTTGACGACGCGAAGCGAAGTCAAAACATCATTCGAGTGCACTAAGGACTTGTCGCAAACGAGTTGCGAACAACATTTTTCGTTGGACCTACAGTCTAGACTGTTTAAAAATGTATATTTTAAGAATTACCTGTGTTTAATTTTGACATTTCAAAATGTTATAAACGTCAAATGACTTTTGTCAAAATGAAAGCTATGTGTAATCGTTTGGATAAATGAGTGTGCATAGTTGTCATTTCATTCAAATATGCACTATGTACTCGTGCGATAGAAAAATATCGTAACGAGTATATATAGTGAACATGCATTAAACTATCCCACAAAACGAAATTTTTGAAACATACTTTTTTTCTAACATAACCTAGCTTAAAGCATTTTTTCTCCTGATTCTATATTTGAGCGCTATTCAGCGAGCCGGAGCAGTACGTAGTTAGTCGTAGGTCACGGTGGGCTTTAAGCTTACGGAGATGAAAAAATCGAACACCCCATAACTGACAACGGGATATTGTTTCTAATGCTTTCAGAATTACGTGTTCGTTGAGAACAAAATCGTAGGTGTAGCCGTTTTTTATTCCATCAAAAATTAGTATATTGGTATATATGTGACCCAAAAAAAAATTCAAATTAAAAAGTTTGGAGGTCTCACCCCTTAAATTTGTTTATTGGGGTAAGAGTTTCATCCCTATTTTTTTTCAAAATCTTTGAAAAAATCTAAAGGCGCTCACAGCCATTTTTCAAAAAATATGTTTGCTTAGCTTTTTTTTATTTTTTTTAAGGCCCAAGGATTTTTTATTTAAATCTTTTTAACACGAAACGGTATAAAGGGATAGTAAATTGCTAACCTCAAATAAAATCTGAATTTTTCTTTCAAAATGGCGGTGCTGTGCCCTTTAAAGTTTAAAAATTCACTACATTGCTTGATTTTAGGTCTAATTACAGGCACAAAAAAATGTTTTTCATTGTCTTCAAACATTGTGCGTGTAGCCCAATATGTCCTATATTTTTTTTATCGGATATACAGGGTATCCAGAAAAAGTAATATATACATTTTTTTAACATTTTTGAGAGATAAATTCGGTTTTTATTGACAAGGTAGGACTGTCACTTAAAACCGAATTTATCTCTCAAAAATGTTAAAAGAATGTATATATTTTTTTTCTGGATATCCTGTATATCCGATAAAAAAAATATAGTTGTTTTTATGTGAGGACATATTGGGCTACACGCACAATTTTTGAAGACAATGAAAAACATTTTTTGTGCCTGTAATTAGACCTAAAATCAAGCAATGTAGTGAATTTTCAAACTTTAAAGGACACAGCACCGCCATTTTGAAAGAAAAATTCAGATTTTATTTGAGGTTAGCAATTTACTATCCCTTTATACCGTTTCGTGTTAAAAAGATTTAAATAAAAAATCCTTGGGCCTTAAAAAAAATAAAAAAAAGCTAAGCAAACATATTTTTTGAAAAATGGTTGTGAGCGACCTCTAGATTTTTTCAAAAATTTTGAAAAATGTTAGGGATGAAACTCCTACCCCAATAAACAAATTTAAGGGGTGAGACCTCCAAACTTTTTAATTTGAAATTTTTTTTTTGGTCACATATATACCAATATACTAATTTTTGATGGAATAAAAAACGGCTACAACTACGATTTTGTTCTCAACGAACATCTAATTATGAAAGCATTAGAAACAATATCCCGTTGTCAGTTATGGAGTGTTCGATTTTTTCATCTCCGTAAGCTTAAAGCCCACCGTGAGGTGTTTAAACTTTAAAATATACAGTATTCGTTTAATAAATAAATGATTATACAAAAAAAACAATGTATTTAGCTTAATTTTATCTACCAGCCTTAATGGCTTGCGTTAACAAATATATATCTTAACCTAAAAATAATGTAAATGTTTCTTACCTTTTTTTCTACTTTTGTATGCAGTTCTATGAACTTCAACTACGGACCAACAGTAATCACCCATCATAGCAGGATTTTCTTTTCCCTGATACCACTCTTCCATATTCGAAATTTGTTGGTGAAATCTTTCACCTTGCTCCTTACTGACGGCGCCGAGATTAGGTGGAAAGTAATCCAGATGTGAATGTAGAAAATGTATTTTAAGGGACATTCTACATCCCATCAATCGGTAGTTTCTTATAAGAGATTTCACCCAAGCTACATTATTCTTTTCCCTTTTATTACCCAAAAACCCAGAGATAACAAGTTTAAATAAATGCCAGGCCAACTTCTCAGTCTTTGAAAGTTTTGACTCAAAATTACTATCTTTAACAATTTTTCTGATTTGTGGTCCTATAAATACGCCCGCTTTAATTTTGGCTTCTGACAGCTTCGGTTACTTTTCTTTTAGGTACAAAAATGGTTCTCCTTCCTGTTTCAATGCCTTTACGAAATTTTTTCATTAGTCCCAATTTAATATGTAGAGGGGTAATAGAATTTTTTTTGGGTCAACTAGTGGATTGTTCATAACATTATTACAACCTGCTGCAAACGTTTTTCTTTTTTCCCACTTTTTAATTTTGTAATGCTTTTTTACAGGTCGGCTATCCCATAAGCACAAAAAAAACAAGAATATTTAAAACCCACCTTGCATTCCTAACAAAATTGCTACCATTTTCAAATCCCCACAAATCTGCCATTTGTGTTCTTCATACTTAATTTCATCCAAAACTAGTTTCATATTTTCATATGATTATTTCATATTTGTAGAATAAGCAATAGGAATTGAAGGCTTTTTGTTTCCATTGTGTAATAAAACAACATTCAAACTAGATTTGGAAGCATATGCAAAAAGACGCCACTCGGATGCCCTATTATATGGATGTTTAATCTGCATTTGGTCCATTAATCCTTGTATGTTATTACAATAACAAAGATCGTCCTTCATTTCATAAAATCTGGAAAACTTAAGTTCTCGATTACGGTATACAGTAATCTTTGTGTCTTTTTGTAGTAGGTTAAACTGTTTTAGCCTTGAATTAAATGTAATTACCTGAATTACCTGAAATAAAGTATTAAATATTTTTATATACCTATTAGAAATAATTTTTTTAACACAAATAAACACGGCAAAGAAGCGCCATATTTAGTTTTAAGGCATATGTACTATTCAGACACGCTCGAGAGTGCTCCTACCATGCATATTGGTTTTAAACTTTCCGACACGAAGCACTGAAAATTAATGTAGCGCCACTTCTAGAAGCACCTTATTAAAAATTCAAAAAGCAAAATGACCCAGATAAATAGAGAATGTTTTAATATGGTTAACGTAAAAAAAATTCATCTTTTAAAAATTTGACAGAAAAAAAAAATTTTTTCAGTGTAAAAAAAATGGAGGTCGAGATTTAAAAAAATCTTCCAAAGTCTTAAAAGCACATCCTATTTTTATAATTTGAATAAAAAATATTCATAAAAGCAAATTCTTCAGACATTTTAAAAAATATATTTTTTTTTCTAAAACACCCTGTATATAAAAACTCTGCGGTCTTAGCCCAAATCTGAAAACAGGTTTGAAATCAGAAGAAAAAATGCTTCAAGATAAGATATGTCAGAAAAAAAGGTATTTTCTCTGTGGGACAGTGTTATTCTTTATTTCGTGTACACTAGGTCGTACGAAAAATGCTATGCTACGTATTGAATGGACTCAACATTTATTTTATCCAAGCTAAATTTTTGCTTTCCAGTTAATTGTACAAGAACTTCTACCAGTTATTATAATCAAATTGCCAGAACGAATACTCTACGCACTGAACCAGTTTTCAATATGATGTTTTGTTATAATAAATATTGTAGGAGTTGCGATGGCCAAAATGTTGATTTTAATATTGTATTTGTATTTGTTATAATATAAGATATTTTATTACATTGTTGATTAACTTTAAACTTTAATTTTGTAAATTTTCAAATAATATTGTCCTGTAATTGGTTTTTCTGTTGGGCAATAAAGGTATTATTATTATTAACTACATAACATAAACGAAATAGTTTCATTTAACCTAATTATTTCTTGAATTTTCTTATGAACCTTCAATAATAAAGCTAGCGATATAAATTTCTTGGGAGTGGTTAAACTTAATAGTGTAACACAGTAGGATAATTAAAGCAAACAAATTTAAATAGTTCCATTAAAACTTCATCTAGCACCGTCAGTTGTTTTTACTTTTACCGCAACTGATAACAAAAAGTTAAAAACCTAAAAAGCTTTCCACGCTAAAACGAAGTAAATATGATTCACACGCCAATTCATTTTCATATTATTTATGGGATTGTGACGTTCAGATGTTTTTCAAATACATTTTTAATTGAATTAAACTCCGCGCATTATCTGTCTGAGTTGATGATCATTTATTTCTTGTTGTATGGTTGGCAGAATTTTATTTTTTCATTACTAGCTTTAGAACATACATTTATTATGTTTTCAGACTGTGAAATCAATTTTCTTCACCTATAGCAATAATAATTTTTTCTCTCCTAGTAAAAGTAAATTTTATAAACAACTGATATCTGTCACTTTAGATGTTTCAGTTATTTGTGCAATTTTTACTAACTAAACCCAACAAAATAACTTTTTATTTATTAAATATAATTAATGATAATTATTACCAGTTAATACAACCAATAATTAGCTAAATATTATGAAAAAAATTAAAAAAAAAAACAAAATTTTTAATTGTCAGTTCAAAGTATTTATTTGAGCAAATGTCATTGTTCAAGGCTACTTGATTTTTATGAAAATTTCAAGAAATATCATTTCTGTTAATAATTTAATTTATTATTTGAATAAAAATAGTTAAATAGGGTTAGCAGTGAAAAAACTAATATATAAACTACGGTAGAGAAGACTATTATAGCCTCGCACTCTTAAATCCCTCGCTGCTACACAGCTCGCGATTTAATACGCTCGGCTATAAAAACTGTCTTCTCTACCTTGGTTTATAATTACTATTTCCTAAGGTTGCTATCCTGTTTCAAATTAATTGTCAATCAAAACATTATTTTGACATTTATAAAAAAAAATCCAAATAATTTAAAGAAATAAAAATTAAAGCATTAATCTATAAAGATTTTGTTTATGGAGCAATATAATGCAGTGCTCAATAAAATTTTAATTTAAACGCTGTAACAGAATTTTTTTGGCAAGTTAAAATAATAATAGGTCCATAATTTTATCTAAACAATATAATTTATTCGCAACTGTATATGTAATACATACATGACATGTATTATTAAAGTTTGGGAGGTACGTGAAAGCTAGATGTTGGAATTCAAATGAAGAAAATAATACCATAATACTTAGTTTTTTAGTTCTGTTCATATTTAGCACAAATATTTTTTAAACAAGAAAAGCACAATTATATAAAAATGAAGTTCAACATACGCGTAACCCAAATAAACATCCACAAAAAACATTTGTTGATAGCTCACAAGGCACCCACGGTTCACCTGGGCGATTTTAAATAAAAATTTCGTGGACCCCTAAATTTTTTGAACTAAAACATAACTGATGACATCAGAAATCAATTTCCATTTGAAAGAAAATCGTAAAAGATACACTTTTTTAGAAAGATAAAAAAAACGTCTTTTTGAGTAATAGGGTGTGTCAAAAAATTCCGATTTGCGAAATCGAAAACGCTCTCTGACTCAAAAGTTGCTCCTTAGTAAAAAACTGTGTCCACTCAAAAATGAGCCAAATCGATTAATGTTTAGAGGTAGCTCAAAGCACTCAAACTTTGAAAAATATACCTGTTTTTCGGATAAAAAGTGATTGTACATAAAATTAAGGAAATTTTGGAGGGTTTCTTTGGTAATATTTAGAAACAATACTAATTGTGAGAAAACTAAAAAAATTATATTTCCCCTTCCCTTAAGTTAGAACATAAAAAAATCGCCAATTATTTGAAGATTTTGCGAAAATTTATTGAAAATGGGCTTATTTAAAAGGACATAACTTCCTTAGGAATGATTTTTTGACCAAGGTTTTTAATGTTAAATAACCACTCATTATTAAAATATTTGTTTTTTGCTTTATATTTTTTTATTTTTTTATTTTTGGTTCTTAATGCATAAAAATTTACTTTTAAATGCATTTATCTTAAACCCGTTAAACCTGCGATGTTAAACCACAGAAACTTTTTTGTGTATTTTTACATAAAAAAGTATTCCTACCAAAAAATCAAAAAAAAAGTAAACCGAAAAAAGTTTTAGGCAAAAAACAGAAAATCCTACCCGGGTTTCTAATCGAAATTAATATTTTTTACTCAACTTGAGGAAAAAAATTATGTTTTCTGTATAGTCATGTATATATGCTTATATACCAATATATAATTTTGCAGATTTTTTATTTAAAACTATTTTTTATGCACTTTTAAAAACTTGTAAAAATTAAATTTTCGCGAAATCTTAAAATAATTGGCGATTTTTTCTTGTTCTAACTTCAGGGGAGGGGGGGATTTAATTGTTTTAGTTCTTACATTTAGTATTGTTTTTAAATATTACCAAAGAAACACTCCAAAATTTCCTCAATTTTTATCGGTATCAGTTTTTATCCGAAAAACAGGTACCGATTTTTTTTTTTAGGTTTGAGTGCTTTGAGCTACCTCTAAACATTTATCGATTTGGCTCATTTTTAAGTGACTGTTTGGACTTTTTTACTAAGGAGCAACTTTTAAGCCAGAGAGTGTTTTTAATTTTGAAAATCGCGATTTTTTGACACACCTTATTACTCAAAAAAAAACGTTTTTTTTATCTGTCTAAAAAAGTGTATCTTTTACGATTTTCTTTCAAATGGGAATTGATTTCTAATGTCATCAGTTATGTTTTAGTCCAAAAAATTTAGGGGTCCACGAAATTTTTATTTAAAATCGCCCAGGTGAACCGTGAGTGCCTTGTGAGCTATCAACAAATGTTTTTTGTGGTTGTTTATTTGGGTTACGCGTATGTTGAACTTCTTTTATATAATTGTGCTTTTCTTGTGAAAAAAATATTTGTGCTAAATATGAACAGAACTAAAAAACTAAGTATTATGGTATTATTTTCTTCATTTGAATTCCAACATCTAGCTTTCAAAAAAATTAGTACTTTTATAAATAAAAAAGTTGCGAATAAAATAGTATACAGGTCTCCCGGAAAATGGTACTTTTCCTTGACCCATAAATGGTCTCGGAGAAGTACTATTTTCCGATTCGACCTGTAATCTACTATTAAAGTATCGATACTGATTACATGCTCAGGTAATGTAAAATTTTATTTTATTAGCACATTATGAATAAAAAAGTTTTTTTTTTTTTAATTATTTTTAAGACGTAAAATGAAGGTCAATTTAACCTAAATGTTAAAAATTATCAAAATCACAATGGGCAACAAAAATATCACTAAAAGTCATTTTTAAACCACTAATCATAGCTTCCTTGATCCAATTTGTTACTCAGATGGATAATGCGCCGAGTTTATATTTCTTTTATTCTGTTTTGGGGTTCCATAACTTAAAAATAAAAAACGGAACCCTTATAGGATGGCTTGGATGTCCGCCCGTCCATCCGTTCGTCTATCCATCGGTCTGTCACAGCAGTTTATCTAACGAACTATAAAACCTAGAAAGCTGAAATTTGGCATACAAATATATTGCATTAACGATAATCAGGTATATTTTTTTTAATATATTTTTTTATAAAAGGTCAAAATTAGACCATTATGCAACGGTGTTTTTTAGGGTTTTTTTGAAAACCCTGAAATTTCATTACCATTCGATAGTACCGTCCATTTGTATGGTTTTCAGCGAAAATGAAAAAAATCTACCGAGCGCTTCGTTTTTTATTAAAAAAAAAAATAAATGCCAAACGAGCTGCGAAGATTTGTAATGCTACGCATTTCATTATACACAGTAAATGGTATATTGCATTTTTTTCAAATATAAAAAAAATAATAATAATTTACCAATTGCGATTTTTTTTTAAGTTTTTTTAATTTTTTTTAAGTAATTGGGAAAATGCAATATACCATTTACTGTGAATAGCATACAGGGTTATTTAGAAATGAGTTACAAAATTTTAGTGGGCGATTCTAGGTCCAAAAATATGAAAAAAAGTTCCTATAAAGGTTGGTCCGGAAATGAGCCCTAAGGGAGCTACGACGACCCTAAGGGTACATCAAAAAAGTGGTTTTATTTAATATCTCTGGAACCCTATAAACAACAGTAACGAGTTTTTTCACATGCCTTAACATTGATAAATTTTATCATTATATGTAATTTTTTTTATTTGGTAATTTTAACCAGGGACGTGCAAAATAGGAGGGGGGGCGATGTCACTTTTTTACCCCAAACTTTATCCGTAATTTTTTTGATATTTTCTTAATAAAATATTAATCTTTGATTAAAAATACAAAAAAAGGTACTCTTTATGTAACAGCATAGGGCTAACCATTTTCAAGAATATTGCAATTAAAGAGGTAATTTTACATCCTGAGCATAAAAAATGCTAAAAAGTGCACCATTATAAATTTTAATACTGCTGGGTAATTCTAAATTAAAAACTATGAAAAAAAGCTCCTATACATCTAGGTTCGAAAATAATTTTTCAGTGTACTACGGCCTCTTAAAAGCCTCTTAAAGAATAACACTTTTTAAGGGACCGTAGCTTCCTTAAAAGCGATTTGTAGATATTTTTTTATAGATACTTTTTTATAATTTTTGATGTAGAATCTCCCTGAGTATGTATTCTCGGGCTCGAGAGAACGCATTCCCGGGAGAAAGGTGTTGTGGGTTGCATATTAGTTCTCTCGAAACGCAAAACTACTTATTCTTGAACTTCACTTCGCACGAAAATCGAGGAACTTTACTTCTACTACTCGGGAGCGTGAGAAGCGAGCGTTCACGGAAACTTTGACATATAAGTTCGAACCCATAACCCTATTTTCGCATTGGTTTTGTGTTGTTAATTTTAATACCGTTTTATTTTATAATAGTTAATAAAAGAAGCTTTTTGTATTTAGAAATTATTATACATATTATAATAATATAACGATGGACGATTTGGAAATTGTGGCGGCTGTTGCTGTTGGGAGATCTGCAAGATGCGGAAGACCATGAAGAACGAACAACGGAAAGTGTTGTCTAGGACCGACCCTTTTCAACTTTCCAACAAAAAAATTATAGTGAATTCAGGACTAAACAGCCCACTATTGACAAGAGGGTTGTCCTGAATAAAATTTAAAAGTATTTTTTTTTGTTGACTTCTGGTGGGCGCAGATCTTTTTCTGTTTTTATTTTAATTTTCAGTCATTTCTTACACATTCATTTTTGGATATTAATTATAAAAATTATTCAAACCACAGCAACTTGTTTACAAATAATGAAAATAATGACAGCCTGCGCACGCAAACTCGTGTCGTATAATCTGATTGGTTAAAATCCGCTAAAATACTTGGCAACGCTGCAGCCGGCTGCAGAGATCCCATCACGCTCACTACTATTCAAGAATAGCATTTTATAATTTTCGGGAACTTTGATATGATGTGATCAGTTCCCTTCCTACGAAAATTGTTCACGTTCTCTCGATCCCGAGAATAGATACCCTGAAGTATTAAAATTTTTATTGTTGCATTTTTTAGTTCCCTTTTTTGATGAATGATGAATGTGAAATTTCCTCTTTAATTGCAATTTTCTTAAAAACGGTTGGCCCTACGGTGTTACACAAAGAGTACCTTTTTATGTATTTTTAATTAAAGATTAATATGCTATTGAGAAAATTTAAAAAAAATCTACAGATAAAAATGGGGCAAAAAGTGACATTACCCCCCCCCCCACTTTGCAAGCCCCTGTTTAAAATTACCAAATAAAAATTACATAAAATGATAACCTTTATCAATGTTAAGGCATGTGCAAAAACTTGTTACTGTGGTTTATAGGGTTCCAGAGATATTAAATAAAAACTACTTTTTTGATATACCCTTAGGTGGGTCGTAGCTCCCTTAGGGCTCATTTAGGGACCAACCTCTATAGGAACTTTATTCATATTTTTATAGAACCTCCTCTTAAAATTGTGTAACTTATTTCTGAATCACCTTCTATAATGGAATGCGTAGCATTTCTTATCTTCACGGCTTGTTTTATTCTTCGCAGCTCGTTAACATTTATTTTTTTTTATAAAAGATGAAGCGCTCGATAGATTTTTTTAATTTTCGCTGAAAATCTTAGAGATTCCCATCGGGATGGGTATCATATGAAAGGTCTTGCACTCCAAAAATTTATTTTTTACTATAAAATTTAAAATGTGTAATTTTTTGTGTTTCCTCTCTATTTTAAAACCTATGAGTGATAAAATTCTGAAAAAAATTATAAATGATAAACATGAAATAAACATTTAAGCAAAACTATAGTAAATCGTTTACTAATTAAAAAAAATCAAACCAACTAATTATAACTGCCTATAAAAAAAATCATATGAATTTTTGAGCTTCGACTGGAAATCTTGGAGACGCTTTTTTGGCTGTTTACATACACTGGCTTTTTTTGTTTTACTTTACATGTACTCTAAGGATGATATTTTCTGTTTTAAATTTAGTAGGTTAAATGCTGAACAAAAAAACTCTTTTACTGAACGTGTATACTTGATTTTAACCTAGCCCATTCACATTAACTCTAAATTTTTAATGGCCCGAATTATATTTATCTGGGTTGCAATTAAGCCATTTCTGGAAAGGTTTTGTTAAAAGCAAGCAAGCATTAAACATGCAAATATCTTTTAAAGTACAATAAGAATAGACTGTATTATTCCCAAAACCGTTTAATTAAGACTACAATAACGGCTTTATACTTCAGAAAATTGTATAAACAGTGAAACAAAATGAAACGCTAATAGTTAATGTGCCTTGAACACCGAACTTAAACCTGTGCTAAGTGTATGGCCATTAAGACACTAATTAAACAACCCAGGTTTTGATTACTATTTCAATATCTTTGTTATTGTTTGTTTGAAGTGGGTATTAGAACATCATTATAATCAAGCTTTTAGTCACAACACTTATTTGAGGCAGCTTTCTATCCCTAGCGAATTCTTTTATTTCCTTACATTTCTAGATTAGCACACATTTTATTAGTGAGAAGTATTCCATTCAAGACAAATGGAATAAACATACCAAATTAGAACTTCTACTTTCCAATCATTTGACAAATACCTTCTAAAATATTTTACTCTTCTATTTTAGTGAATTTAATGCTTATCGATAACGCTGCTCATGGCTTATATGATATGAGTCATATCATATCACGGCTGGCCGTGAGCCGCGGCTTGGCAACAGCTGCAATACACTGCCTGGAAAAAGCTTTCCCATTTTTTACCTCCGCGCGTGAAATAGATTTTTTTATTATCAGATTCACATTTAGCAACCTTCAAAACCCCAATATACCAATTTTCAAGAAAACTACCTCCCGCTCTTCAGGGGTGGATTAAGAAAAAAAATATTTTAAGATTCAGTTTTAGCGACCTCAAAAACCCCAATATATCAATTTTCAAAAAAAGCTACACCCGACCCTCAGGAGGTGGAGGTAGAATTGTTTCATTGTCAGATTCACTTTTAGCAACCTCAAAAACCCCAATATACTAATTTTTCACGAAAACTACCCCCCGCCCCTCAGGGGAGGAGTTACATTTTTTTATTATCAGATTCACTTTCAGCAACCTCAAAAACCCCAATATATACCAATTTTCACTAAAACAACTCTCCGCCCCTCAGGGGGAAAATTTTATTATCAGATTCAGTTTTGTCAACCCCAAAAACAGCGATATACCAATTTTGACAAAAATATTGAAAAAATTTAATAATATTTACCCCCTTACCCCCACTGGGGGTGGAGAAAAATATTATTATCAGATTCAACTTCAGCAACCTGAAAACCCCATATACAGGTGATTTATTACCCCGTTTACAAACTCTGGAAACGAGATGAAGATTTTATTTTATGAAAAATTTTCATATAAACATGGGTCCTATCTTTCTTCATTCAGAAGTTATAGCGTTTTTTTTTAGTAAAAAAAAAACGTAGTAGCTTATTTACAACTCTATAAAACCATATTGAATTTGGCCGCATAAAGTTGTTTTTATTATATATATGTAATTATATGCTTTTATTATACATATGTAATTATATGTAATAAAAAAATTCAATATAGCGGCTCCAATATGGGGAAAGACTTGTGTCACTTATGTCCAAACCAAAATCGGTATCTGGAGGTTTTATGGGTCGTAGATTAAGAATTTTTGACTAATTTTAAAAATTCAAAATGGAGACGCACATATGGAAAATTTTGACATTTATGAACTATGCCGACTTAAAATTGGTATATAGGAGTTTTTGGGATCGCAGATAACGAGTTTTTAATAAATAAAAAAAAATTTTTTTTTTTTTGGATTTTTTATTGAAATTTACAATATTTGACCCCCCAAAATTGACCCCTAAAGCTTTACATTTTTTTAACTATTTTTCTTGTTATCAACAGATTATTTTAAGTTAATACTGAAGTTTTTAGAATTTTGTCTTTCTAGAAATTTAATTTGCCCCACTGTACCTTGTTCTGTTATTGTTTCTGTAACAACTTTTTTCGATATCTAAAGTTGCAAGGGATTCCAAATACACACAAACAGTTAATATATAATACGGTGAAAAATTCTCAGTGTATACTGCGAAATTGTCACAATTTAATTTATTAATACATGTTTTAAAATATTTTTGTTTATATCAGGGGGCCATTTTTCATTTTAGCCCCGAGCTAAATATTTCCTTTAGTTTTGTTGCATAGTAACAGTTTGTTACTGCTGTTTTGGTAAGTTAATGGACATTAAAGCAATTATCTTTGAGTCACTTATCCAGAAAGGCGTAAAGGTTTCCTTCCTTTTATGTCAAGTTTCTGAAACGACGAAAACATGTAGCCGACTACAATCGTCATCAAGAACTGGTAACAATTGAAAAACAAAAACGCCAAAAAAATACTACTGTCAATAAAAGAATACTTTTCCTTATCGAAAAAAGTTTTTCGAATAGAAAAATGCTCATTACAAAAAAAAAATCAATTTTTTTTATAAACTCTTTTTTTTTTCATAACCAATTCCTTTTTCAAAAAAAAAACAAAAAAAAATTGTTTTTTTTTACTTTTTACCGCCTTTGCCCCCCTTACATCGCCCAGATTTTTACCAAACAATCCCAGCTAATAACTTTGTATAAGGAATCTACGTTTCAAATTTAAAGTATTTAGTCCAAACCAAAGTGTTCTCGAGTTATTGTGATCACAGATTTTCCCGGACAAACCGAAAAAAAAAATTGCGGAAATCATGGAGAAACCTAAAAAAGCAATATCTTTTTTAACCAACGCAATACTCTCTTTGGGAAAGTAAACTACACAATTCAGTTAATTTTAAAGTTTTTTTTATAGGCATGGTGCCGGCTGCACCGCATTCTATTGCCTCTAAATTGGACGTTATAAATCATTGGCGGCTCCGTTATTTGAAAATCTATCGCTATTATAGTATATTAAAGTACTAGTTTCATAACACCCGTTTTAAGCGTACGAGTACCATTTTAGAAAACGAGCCGCTTGCGGCGAGTACTAGTGCGTTAAAAACGTGTTATGAAACGAGTGTTTTATACTATTTTATCTATTTTGCTCTAAAATTAAAAAAAAAAACTTACATTTAAATTGATGCCCGATCTAGGGATTTTTGTTTTGGGTTGGCATCACAATTTTTGCTAGGTTTAAAATTCATAGAACAACGACCCACTGGCCGATATGGTCATCGTATGACCAAGGCCAATAAGAAAGGAGGAAGAAGAAGAAGAAGTAGAACAAACGATATCTTGATATCTTTTATAGTCAGCTCTTCTCTTTTTTAAGCCACAGTTTTAACACGGTAAAAATTAACTTAAAACACAATTTCGTAGAAAACTAAACTTAAGAGCGGGGTTGGTATTTGCACGGAAAACGTTAGGTGATTGTCTTTGGTCCTGTATTGCCAATCCAAAAGAAAAAAAAAGTACAAACCTCTTATTACCCATAGGAACACGCAAATAGGCCTATAAGAACACGCAAAATGCGTGTGATTATGAGCTTATAAGAGTCGCAAAATAGAAAAAGAAAAAACCAGCATCCCAACGCGACGCATTTAAGTATTTAAAAATCATTTCAAGTTAATGCCTAGTAATACACAGAAAAAAGGAATTTCCTGAAACAAGGACACGTGTCTTTCGATATGTTCAAAGCCATATTCTATTTTAAGGCTAGAATTTCTTTAAACCAGTGTTCTTGAAAAAAGAGCACAGGTTTTTGAATAAGATCTGGGCTCTTCATTCAAGGACATTGACTTTGCTCAAATAAATGATAGCCTTGAAACAAGAGACTATGGTTTTCAACGTATCGAAAGACCAGTGGCCCGCCCAAAGTTTTTCTTGGGAGGGGGGGGGTTGATCTAGGGACGCGCACAGGATTTTTCTTAAAGAACAAATATTTTTAAGTCACACACAATAGGGCATCTAGACTTTTTTGCTATATTGGTAAGCAAGTTTAGCGCTGCAGTCAATTTTGATTAGAATTTTCAAGGTCACTCATTTTTAAGTCAAAACTTGAAAAACAATTTATTGAAAACTAAACTTCAAATAGATAAAGGAAATAAAATTTATAAATTAAAGTTGTTGTATAACATTATTGGTAACCAAGTTTAGCGCAGCAGGCGAAAATTTTTACAGTTTACAGTTTTCAGGACAGTTTCTAAGAATTCGAAAAGCAAATAATTTAATAATAATTATTTTTATAAAACTTCAAATAAGTAGGTAAAACCTCTTAAAACATAATTTATTATGCTAAGCGCCGCAGACGAAAATGTTTAGAAATCTTATGCTTGTGCATTTCCCAAACTCCTCAAAAGTTGATATGTGAATAATTTTATAAAATCTATTAAATAAAATTGTAATATCACATCACAATCAAGTTTTAACAGTTTTTCTTCATAGCAAATTGTTTTATAAAACTTCAAATGGGTAGGGGAAAATAAAAACTGATCATGTTCAACGTCGCAGGCGAACATATTTAGAAATAAATATTGATTGTTCACAATTTCCAGTTTAATGGATCATACTATTTTATAAAATCTATTAACACGTTCGCTGCTGACTGACAGAAATTTTCGTCACGTCAGCCTCATGTACAATGCGCGTGACGGAGGATTCCGTCATCATGCTGTGCTGTTTAATTGGTTCAAAAACATTCCCGCACCTGGGAACAACTTTTTTTTTACATTTCAGCAGCGAAAGTGTTAACACAAACCCATACTTAAGCGCCGCAGGCGAAAATTTTTGATGAGTTTACAAGCAAAATGGTTAAAAAATCATTTAAATAATTTAAATTTGAGGGTTTTAAGGGGCTGCCGCCCGACAGCCCCCCTAGGTGCGCCTCTGCGAAAGACACGTCATTGGTTCAAGGAATCCTTTTTTTCTATGTATACCTATAGTAATTTTTATTTAAACCACTTTTTAAGAAAAACTAGCCGTTGGAATATTTGCAATTTTGGGTGTAAATATCTAGATTTTTTACACTCAACACTCCAAATATCTCGGAAACAAGTAAATATACAGGGTGAGTCTGGAGGAACTGACGCTCTTTTAATAAATAATCCTTATTTTTTGCTTGTTTTCGAGTTAATACGTCTTTTTTTTAGAACAAGGTTAGATTATTTATTTTTTTTGGCAGCAGTATTTTTGGTACATGTATTTAAAAGACTTACCAGAGAATTAATTGATTAAAGGAACAGGCTATTTCTACGTCCGACGTACACTAAGCTGAGTGTACGTCCAGTATTTTGTTTTGGCTGATTTTTAGGATTTTTAAAACTTTATCATCAAAAACACCAAACAAGCGCAAAAACCGACCTAAACCAAAGAGTTAGGTTATGTTACGTCGGACGTACAAATAGCGAGTTCACAAAGAACAGGCTATTTCTACGTCAGACGTACACGAAGCTGAGTGTCCAGTATTTTTTTGGCTGATTTTAAGATATATTTTTCGTCAGAATTTTATTTTACACATTTAAATGGAGGGCTATACCCCCCATTAGCATCAAAATCACCAAACAGGCGAAAAAAAAAACAAAGCAAAGAAATAGGTTATGTTAAGTCGGACATTTAAATACCATTTCGTTTTTTAAAACACATAACGGGCAACTATAATAACAAATATCATAGCATTAGCTACCCATGTAAAACAAAAACTCAGTCAAGTTCTCCGTAAAAACTAAAAAAAAAATGTAATAACGCTATAACTTAAAAAAAAATAAATAAAAATCGGATAACAATGTATGATTTTTTTTTTCAATTATTTTTATGTGTGCAATACACTCCTGTAGTTTGGTCCATTCCTTCCGACTCGCCCTGTATATCATTTTCGGTCCAATGATGAAAATTAGGAATTCGGCGTTTTATCGAAAAAAAAAACATTTTTAACTTATCAGCCATCGAAAAGTAATTTTTAAAGCGTCGCGACGTCTACGCTGCCCGCCGTCAGAGTCTAGTTTTGCCAAAATATATACAAATACAATATCTTTTTTTTTACAGATCTTAAATAATTTTCTTTAGCTTTTAAGAAGTTTAAAACTCAGGTCTTATTTTTAAAATTTTTAATTATTGAGAATAAAATAGTATAGTTATCTTGTTAAGAAAACTTCACATATCAGGGCTCTAAGCATACTTTAAAATTTAAGATTTCGAATTTTGTACATACCTAAACCTTAAAGTGTTGGTGGTCCCTATATTACATGTTTGTTTAACCTCGTACTATTCTACTTAATTAAGCATCCCCTAAGTCCAGGACTTGTGTGGGCTAGTAGTAAAGGGAACCACCGGTTTATACTGACTTTCGAACCAGTTTCCAGGGAATGTCCGTTTCACTTATCGCCTTCGCCAAATTTCAATTATTAATTAACTGAAAAAGGCAAATCGGTGCCAGTAAGAATCGAACTCACGCTAGTAGGCTTGCTATGCATACGCGCTAGCCACTACGCTATGCCTCCCATTATGGACCACCTGCTTTTAGGGTCATAGAGGCTAAAAGGTTGGATGATTTACACCTTTAGTTTAGAATATTAAAAGTCGATGTAGTACTGTGTTAGACCACTTATTGCACATGCTACTTTATGGAAGGGACCACCAAACCATATCGAGGGCATCATAACATAGGGGCGTATCGTATATATGGTCAACACTGAAGCCATCGATATGCTCCGTATGTAATGTAGGGTTGTGTATTTTATGCTTTCAACCCTTTCCTAAGTAAATAACATAACATAGTGCTCTATAGAGAGCACTAGTGCTCTCTATAGAGATCACCCATTACAAAAAAAAAATGTTTAATTTTCTAATCGAAAAGTGTCGAAATTCATTCATTAAATGTGTTTTGAGCTAAAGGTAACAAAAAAACTACAGTTGAAAAAAAAATAGTTTTGCGCCTTAAAGGGTTAAATTTAAGTAGTTTAGTTAGAATGTTTTTTCATTTAATTTATAGATCTAATAAACATTAAAAGCGTCTCGGCAGTTAAATTTTAACTGCTTACTATCATCTCAAACAGTGCACTGCAGTGCCGGGCACAGCCTCGGGCACAGGAGGGTCGCCGGGACCCTCAAAAACAGATTTAAAAAAAAGTTTGAAATTTAAATAAAATTAGGGCATTAATCATTACTCGTAAATGTTTTATACACAATTCTTTTTTGCTAAAGGCTGATCGCGCCCGAAGAAATTCTGATCGGGTCCTCAAATAAATATTTCTCATACAAAGTGTTTTACTAAATGCTAATCGGTTCCTTTGAGAAATATTTTTTATATGCGAGCCCGCGTTGAGTTTAAATCAAACCCATCAGACTTTCTTTGCAAGTTAAAATAAATTGTATAAATTTATTTCCTTCCTGTAGAATTTTTTTATATTTTATCAAGCTTAGCGGGACCGCAGAGGACCGGACCCAGCAACTTTATACCTCCTTTGGCCCCCTGAGCCCGAACCTGATTTTACAAAGGAGAAAAAATATAATTGCATAACACAATTCATATAATATGATATACAAGCTTTTATATACTATTCACAGTAAATGGTATATTGCATAACAAATGGTTATTTTTTTTTCAAAAAAAATACAATATTTTTTTAAAAAGAAAAATTTTTGAAAAAAAAAAAAATCATTTAAAAAGAAGATTTTTCAAAAAAACAAACTAAACAATTTTCAACATTTTTTTGAAATTTTCTTTTTGCAAAAAAAGAAACATTTTTGAATTCTTTTTTTTTTTGAAAATTATAGTTTTTTCGGCAGACTAACATCTCTACTCTAAATTTCTCTACTCCCTAACATCCCTACTCCATAACATCCCTACTCCACAACAACTCTACTCCGTAACATCTCTACTTCATAACATCTCTACTCCGTAACAACTCTACTCCACACTATAGACACTTGATTAGCCACTTGTCTTAACTCAAAAGAATATTTGTCATGCTAAGTCACTGTCAAAAATGAATTCAGTTTATTAATTACTTACATATTAGTGCATGTAAAGAGTACGGGGTCATTGTTGCTTTTAGAATAATTCATTTATGATTGTTCTAGATTTACATTTAAAGATAAACGTTTTCTAGGAAAAAAATAAAATAATCTAGAAGAAGAAGATTCTTTGTTCTTTAAACTGCTCATTTATTATTAAGTGGCTAATAAAGTGCATATAGTGTCGAGTAGAGTTGTTACGGAGTAGAGATGTTATGGATTAGAGATGTTACGGAGTTGAGTTGTTGTGGAGTAGGGATGTTATGGAGTAGGGATGTTAGGGAGTAGAGAAATTTAGAGTAGAGATGTTAGTCTGCCGTTTTTTCATTTTTTTTTTTAAGTTTAACCCCCCATAACTTTTTGGTTTCTGGACGGAATAATTTCAAAAACAATAGGGATCTTCCACTCATGGAACTTGATTTTTCATGAAAATTTCAAGTCAATCGGATTATTCGAGTTATCGTGCCCACAAAAAACGTGACATCGGGCGGACAGACGTACAGACAGACAGACGGATATTTTTAAAGTTTGTAATTTTTTTCATGAAACGCGTTTGTATCGAAGAATTTTTATCCTAGGGCGTTTTTTGGCGATTTTGGGAAATTCGAAACTACCGTGTAATACTATTATTCCATCAATCTATTTTCTAATCATCGTACAGAGTGATATTGGTAGACTGACAGTTTTTTTTAAATTAATATTTTTATAATTTTGTTTAAAATTAAAAATTACTGTCCTTACCGTATAATACTATTCTAGCGCTACGCGTATAATAATAATAAAATAATATACTATTAAATAAAGGTGTCTATAAATTAATATTTATTATCTTAAATGATATTTTAGCAGACTATAAATTTAAACAAGTATTCCAACAAAATTTCAAAATTCAGCCTACTGAAATAAATGAGTTTTATTAATTCTGCACCTTGTCGCGTTATCTCGTAAACTTAATAGCGAAATGAACATTTCGGTAAAGTTTTAGTCGCTTCTTTCGGGTAATTTTCATTAATACCGCTACTTCAAGCAACTACCACACCTGATATACCAAACCTCTAATATAAGAATTTATTATAATATTTTAAGGAAGTTGTTCACTAGGGTGTGTAAAAAAATCCCGAATTTCGAAATCGAAAACGGTCTCAGGCTCAAAAGTTGCTCCTTGGTAAAAAACGGTGGCCCCTCAAAAATAAGCCAAATCGAATAATGTTTAGAGGTAAAGCACTCAAACTTTGAAAAAAATCTGAATCTGTTTTTCGGATAAAAACTGATTGTATATAAAATTGAGGAAATTTTGGAGAGTTTATTTGGTAATATTTAGAAACAATACTAGTTGGGAGAAACTAAAAAATTTATATCCCCCCTCCCCTTAAGTTACAACATATAAAAAATCGTCAATTATTTGAAATTTCGCGAATATTTTTACATAAAAAAGTATATTCCAATAAGAAAAATTCAAAAAAATTAAACTGAAAAAAGTTTTAGGCAAAAAACAGAAAATCCACCCCGTTTCGAATTGATTTTTTTTTTAACCCGAATTGCGGAAATAAATAATGTCTTCTGTATACGCAGGTAGGTTAACATGTATATATGCTTGTATACTAATATATAAGTTTGCAGGTTTTTTGTTTATAACTATTTTTTATGCAACAATTAAATTTTCGCGAAATCTTCAAAAAATTGGCGATTTTATGTTCTAACTTAAGGAGAGGGGGTATATAATTTTTTTAGTTTCTCCCAACTAATACTGTTTCTAATTATTACTAAAGAAACCCTCAAATATTTCCTCAATTTTATATACAATCAGTTTTTATCCGAAAAACAGGTACCGATTTTTTTCAAAGTTTGAGTGCTTTGAGCTACCTCTAAACATTTTTGAGTGGCCACCGTTTTTTACCAAGGATCAACTCTTGAGCCATAGAGCGTTTTCGATTTCGAAATTCGGGATTTTTAGACACACCCCAATGTACACTCGAGTATACTAAGATCAAAATACACTGTGAATATAACACGGCTTTCCCATTACCTCACAAAAATTGATTTATTATGTATAAGTGTATACATGTGTACCTATGTAGGGACGTAGGCAAATTCAGCAGTTGAGTCGGCAAATTTAAGATGAGTAAACGTTTTTCTTTGGTAATTCTTTTTTGGTTCTCAAAATTTTTTGCTAAAGCTTTTTTTTGAGGTATTTTTTTTTGAGTCGGCAAATTGGCGAGTCGGCAAAATTTTAAAGAAAGGCAAGGACCTTTTTTTACTGATCAAAATTTCTATCAGGGGTAAAGCTTATTAAAATTAGTATTTTTGACTTGTTTGCTGTGATAAGTTAAATATTAAAAAACGATTTTGTATTTCAGCATATAGAATTTATTTAAAATTTTTGGAGGTGAAATAAATAATTTTTTTGAGTCGGCAAAATTTAGGCAAGTTTTCACCAAAGGGAACGTTCAAGTATTACGTAACGCAAAATGTACCAAAATTCATACACTTCATACCTCTGTTCTCGCGTTATTCAAGGCTGTAGAAATTTCATATTTTGGCTACCCCCCTTAACACACCCCCTATTAGGGTAGTAGCCAAAATATGAAAACTCTATAATCTATAATAACGTGAGAACCAGGGTATGAAGTGTATGAATTTTGGTACAATTTGCGTTACGTAATATTTAAACGTTCCCAAATATGTTTTACCAAGTTGAAAATCTTTGATTCAAAATTATTATGACTTTATCTTTTGCATTATCTAATTTTCAAATGCAATATTGTAATATTAATATAGAAAAATGGAACTAAAATTTTTAAATTATTTTTTTTATGATAGATTACATTAAATGCAAGCTTTTTTTTAATTGTTTTTACTCAAAATGAATGGAGAGCCCCTATGCTTATTTGAGACTTTTCATGACTCTCTGCTATACTAATGTATCAATAAAAAAATAAATAGATAAATACTACATTATTTGAGACTTTTCATGACTCTCTGCTATACTAATGTATCAATAAAAAAATAAATAGATAAATACTACATAAATAATATAAAATTTATAATATAATATAAATTAGTAGTAAAAATTCCTTGAAAATTGTCTGTAATTTTTGTATAAGTAAAAACTTTAAAGAGCTTGAAATCTTATTTTTTCCCTTTGAGCAAAACAAAATTGTGAGTGCTAAATTTGAAAATGATCAAAAGATTCTAATCCGTGCCGTAAATCCGCCAAAGTTGCCCATGACACTAAAATTTACGAATTTCTACTATAAATCAAACGGCAAACATTTTAACATTTTAGCAATATATCAGATCGGATTGAATTTATTTTTATTTAATACATCCTAATATTTATTTATAATATTAAAATAATTTAACTAATACAAAACGATCTAAGCCCCTAATAAGGGCTCCTCAAAGTGTCTCATTTAGAAGGTTTCTACGATTTTCCATTAAAAAGTTATCAAAAATCATTTGACCTATTCCTTCAAGAGTTGAATCCTGGACAAAAACAATCCCAAATGACAACTTTCGTAAAAAACATGTTCCAAATTTCACTTCTGGAGTCAAAGCGTTATTAAGTTATCATCTTTATATATTTTCAGAGACAAAACGATTTACCGAGCGGTTAGGGTAAGGGTAATAATAATTTTTAAAAAATTGGGATTACAGGTATTAGAACAGTGAAATAAAGTACCAAATTTACAATATAATTTTTTGGCCGACGTTTCGAGGGTCTACGTGACTCTCTTCCTCAGGGCTTCAATTATAATTATTAAGTAGGCACAGTCAAATATTTTCTGGCTATTACAGCCATAGTATCATATCGTCGGCTTACAAGTAAAAGGCACTAAGTCACTTTTTTGCAAAAATGAGATTTTAATAGCATTGTAGTTAATTTTTGATGATCTATGTATAGGTAAACCGAACTAACTTCTAGGTGGACTGCCAAGAGAGTTGCCCACTATACAAAACGCACCAATTTGATTTTTTTATCTGGCAATAGGCACTAAGTGACTTAGTGCGTTTTACTTGTAGATTATTTCAAATGTTTCTGCACTAAGCGACTTTCTAAAGAGTTAATTTATAAAAATATGATTGCTTGAATCATTTATATGATACAATATCGCTTTATTAATTGTACTGACAAACGCATTCAAATTTTAACTAATAGATTATTTTAATTTTGCTCTTAAATCCTTGGTTACTACATAAATAACAAGAATATAAGAAAAAAACTAAAGTTCGCGGCAAGTTCGTAAAACAGCCCTTAGAATTGCACCGTGAAGTGTTATATTATTAATAATGATTCGTTATAATTATTGACTTTAGGAAATGCTTCTTTGCCGGCACAGCCCATGGCCTCTGAAAACGGTCTTAGTTCTGGCATAGTAAGCAGTTTCATATAATTAATACTAATTAATTTTATTAATTTTGGAAACGTTCTTTAAACAATCAAAAAGTCCAAACCCTTCTTTTAAAAATCTAGTTTTTGAAAATTTATGTAAACATCTTGTTTTCTACTTTATAGTTATACATTACGTTTAATTAATAGAAGGGTTTTAATTTTAAATAGTTGTTTTTTTTTATATTATTTTATTGACTTAGTGCTCTTTACTTGTAAGCCGACGTCGTGGGCCTACAAGTAAAAGGCACTAAGTCCATGACTTTTTTCAAATTTAGTTGAATTAAACTACTCTATTTTTCTTTATTTAACTGCAAATGGGACATCATTATGTCCAAACCTGTCATTGCAATTTGCGGTAGTTTTTTTCCAAAAACAATTATTACAAAAATTAAAAAACAACAATGAAAGTTAAATTTGTCAATATCTCAAAACCATGTTTTTGGACTTAGTGCTCTTTACTTGTAAGCCGACGATATATTAATAACAATTTTATTCCACCAAAATTAACTTTAAAAAATAAAATCATCTGACATGTCAAAAAAAGCTTTTTTTTTTGACAGATGATTTTATTTTTTAAGGTTAATTTTGGTGGAATAAAATTTTTATTAATAATTAATACTATGGCTATAATAGCCAGAAAATATTTGACTGTGCCTACTTAATAATTGAAGCCCTGAGGAAGAGAGTCACGTAGACCCTCGAAACGTCGGCCAAAAAATTATACTATAAATTTGGTACTTTATTTCACTGTCCTAAAACCTGTAATCCCAATTTTTTTAAAATAATTAAGAAGGACATAATGGATTTCTATGGTAATAATAATAATTTAATATCGCAAAGTATCGCAATGCTTTTTTTAATTATGTTAATTTGTGACCAATGTGTGTCATTTGTGTTAGAATTATAGCCAATAATTGTAATTATTGGCAATAATTGACACATACTCGCCACAAATTGACATAATTAAAAAAGCATTGCGATATTTTACGATATTAAATACTAATCTAAAAATAAAACCAAATAAAAATATGTTAGTTTAAAACCTTTAAATATTATATGATAATAATTGTATATATTTAATATATTGTACAATATTATTAAAGAGGTAATATAAAATATACTATCATTGATTGACTATTACCCATACTGGGAAACATTTTAAATACAATCAATAGTGGGTCAAAACCCGCAAGATTGTGATAAATCATTTACCTAAGGTCTATTGTCTGTTTAACGGTATAGGTATTTGATTTTTGATTGTAAGTTAAATTGACGTGAAATTTTAGCATTTAAGTTTTAATCAGTAATCTAGAATACAATGCCCCCTTAATAACACGTGCGTACAAAGCAAACTATTAAAATTGCACAAAATAGGCCAACCTAAATATGGTTTTATGAAAAATATTTATAATAATAATTATAAAGTAATAAATATTAAACCAATTTTGAAAAAACCTTTGAAAAACAATAAAGTTATATTAAAAAAAAATACATAAAATAAAAAAAATACCGATCATTTCCAAAACTTTACTTATATTGATAAAAATATTCATACCAATGTTGAAAATAATCCATACCGTGCGGTCAAAAAGTCACCCCTCTCTTAACTTATGAACGAGTTGAGAGATTGACTTCAAATTTGGAACACATAAAAAGGACAACCTAAACTATACTTTGGCATATGTTAGGGGCGCCGGACTTTACAGCGAAAAAAATACCGTCTTACCAGTCATTGATTGACTATTACCCATACTGGGAAACATTTTAAATACAATCAATAGTGGGTCAAAACCCGCAAGATTGTGATAAATCATTTACCTAAGGTCTATTGTCTGTTTAACGGTATAGGTATTTGATTTTTGATTGTAAGTTAAATTGACGTGAAATTTTAGCATTTAAGTTTTAATCAGTAATCTAGAATACAATGCCCCCTTAATAACACGTGCGTACAAAGCAAACTATTAAAATTGCACAAAATAGGCCAACCTAAATATGGTTTTATGAAAAATATTTATAATAATAATTATAAAGTAATAAATATTAAACCAATTTTGAAAAAACCTTTGAAAAACAATAAAGTTATATTAAAAAAAAATACATAAAATAAAAAAAATACCGATCATTTCCAAAACTTTACTTATATTGATAAAAATATTCATACCAATGTTGAAAATAATCCATACCGTGCGGTCAAAAAGTCACCCCTCTCTTAACTTATGAACGAGTTGAGAGATTGACTTCAAATTTGGAACACATAAAAAGGACAACCTAAACTATACTTTGGCATATGTTAGGGGCGCCGGACTTTACAGCGAAAAAAATACCGTCTTACCAGTCCACTACCGCGATCCCATTACCGCGACAAGCTATTGCCGCGCATGTCCTGTACCGCGAAGGCCATTACCGCGAACTGTCTTTAGCGCTTATGACTTTTACAGCCAAAATCGTTTACTGCGTCATTGTTTATACATTATTTTTATTTTATGTAAGGAGTTTTTCGTGGGATTAATGGTAGTTTGATTTGGTTAGTTTTAGTTTTTGTTTGTATTTTTATTGATAAAGTGGAACGTTTACTAAGTGTACCCATATATCTGTGTTTGTAATTTGTATGTGTGTGTGTGTTTTTTTTTTATTTATATCGATTGATTTGTATAAATCGCTGATCATTAATCAGTTTAGTACGAATCGGCATGTCGATCGAAATAATAAAAAGTGCTTTGTTGCAAGGGGTGTTTTCATACTTCGGACAAAAATGTTTTAAAGGAAATTAGTCATGCCCACAACCCGGACCCAGCAGCTATATTATGTAAAACTGTTTGATTGTTTTCTGCAAAATATTTTATTTTTTTTAACATTAATATGTTTAAGACGGGGGGGTAGAGGGCTGAAACTGTTACGAAAAAAAACATTCCGAAAAAAACCGTTAGAAAAAAGTGTCCCAAAATATTTGAGGCTCGCATTGAGTTCTCAGCTGGGATCATTTAGTTCTCGAATGGGATCATTGAGTTCTTGGCTGGGATCATTGTTGATATAATAGGCGTCACATAAATTTAAAGTTCTCGGCTGGTATCATTGAGTTCTCGGCTGGGGTCATTGTTAAATACGTTCTACTGTACAAGTAAAGGAAAACCGGGATAACATTAATTTGTGAGGCTTACGATATCAAAAAAGTTCTCGGATGGGATCGTTGAGTTCTTGGCTGGGATCATCGAGTTCTCGGATGGGATCATTGAGTTCTCGGATGGGATCATTGAGTTCTCGGCTGGGATCATTGTTGTTATGTGACGCAAAAGTATCCCAAAATTATGTGACGCAAAGATGTCCCAAAATGATGTCACGATCCCATCCGTGAACTTTAAATTTATGTGACGCTTACGATATAAAGAAATATGTAAGTAAAGAAAACCGTGTCTCTGGAGGCTTAAAATAATGGACTGCGCTGTAAAGACCCCTACCCATATCTTAGATATATTTTTACTTTTAATGCTTTTAAAATTTGGTCAGGAGGCATAGAGGAGTTTTTTTAATTGAAAGGAGGGTCATGTAATACGTTATTTTAAAGCTTAAGATTTTTTTGTGACATTTTATTTTAATCATTTAAAATTAGTTTAAACCGTATAATTTACTTATGAAATAAACCATTTTTAAAAATTGTTTTTTTTTTAATTTTCAACCCTATTTTAAACCCAAAAAAATTGAGCTGAAAATATTAAATATATCCAAAAAGGTAGTGTAAGTTGTTTTATTTACGTGTTTTTTTGAAATCTATATCTCAACTTGTACAAAAGTTAAAAGTCCAAACGTTTTAATATAATACTTAGTTATTGGTTAACCCGCTTAATAAGAGTGGGAGAACAGGAATTCTGAGTGCCTTGTTTTGGAAGGCCTGAAGTTTGGCTGAGAGCAGGGTGATTTTGTTCCAGGCTGGGGCTCCGTAGAGGAGTACCGGCTTTAGGGTTTGGTTGTAAAGAAGAAGTTTGTTTTTGATGGATAGGGGGCTCTTTCTACCTATTAGGGGGTAGAGTTTGGAGAGGCGGCAGTTGGCTATTTGGAGGGTGTTTTTGACGTGCTGATCCCACGTAAGGTTTTTGGATATAGGCTCATTCCACGCCAAATAGGACCCAAAAAGAGCAATTTTGGACATCGACTTCTTCGATTTTAATCATTTTTGGTATACTTGCTCTACGTAAGCTTAATAAGAACTTATATAATTTTCAGATTTTTTTGGCCATTATTTATGGAGTTACGGCCTTTTGAAATTGGCCAAAACTGCAAAAGTCACTAAAACAGCTTGTTTTTAAACAGATCTATCTCAGTAACGCTAAAAGATACAGATTTAAAGAAAAATATATTTTAAACCCATTTTGTTGTGTTTTAATATATTTTAAAGATATGTCAAATTTGGTGATTTTGGTGATGGTCACCAAAGTCGCCAATGTTTGGTGACGATTATCTCAGAATACGCCATCTTTGATTCTTTTAATAAAAAGATATAATAATCTGTAGATCTTTCTTTAACCATGTACCAAAATTCATAATGGGACGACCATGGGATTGCTTTGGGCAAAATATTAAAGATATAAATGTCAGTCAAAATTTCATTTCCCAACCACTTTTTAACGCAGAGTTTAATAATACTACCCTGTATTTTTGAAATATAAATGCTGATATATTTAATAACTATTTTATATTTATCTGCAACATTTTTTACTACGTCTGGTATACATATATACTAGCAGTGGACCCGTTATTCGCACGGGAATTTGGTTTTAGGAATTAATCAAACTAACATCAGTTCTTTTAATGTAATAATAAGATATTTAGATAATATGTTTTGGAAAACCTTAAATTGAGTTTATATACATATGTACTAGCTGTGATACCCAATCTTCGCATGGGAAATCTAAATTAAATTTTACTTTCCTCTTCTGCGTTAGTAATATTTTTTAATTTTTTTTTATTTTCTCGTCGTTTAATATACAAAAAACAATAGTTTACCAATAGAAATCTCTACGTCGGTCAATCTGTATATCTGTCTGTCCAAGAAAATTTGTGATCACTATAACTTGAGAACGCTTTGAGCTAAACACTTCAAATATTAAATATAGGTTCCTTATTCAAACAATTCGGCTAGGATTTTTTTGAACCCCCTACTCCACCTCAACATTTACCAAAAACAATTCCAGCTGAAAACGTTTGGGCTCATTCCATAGCAAATGAAACACAATTTTAAACACAGACTTCTTCGATTTGTCTGATTTTTGGCATAAGTACGTATGCTATGCATGCTGAATGAGAATTTACCTTTTTTAGATTCTTTTGACATTAAACAATGTTTAGTAAACATAGTAGGCTTTACAAAATATGGCTAGTTATAATTAATTGCTTATTGAAACAAATTAAAGAATATTATGAATGTCTAAAACATTCTGTAAAATGTAAAAATAATACCTTGCCTAATTTTAATATAAATCTAATTATTAAAAATTCCATGCGAAAAACGGGTGTCTTGGCTAGTTATATTAAAAAAATTAATCAATTAACTATAATTCCGTTTGCAAAAAAGTTAATTTTAGTCCAAACTGTGGTCATAATATTACCAATAAATAAAAAATTGAGTTGCTACTATATTTTTAAAAATTTACCAAAGACGAATATATGGCGGTCCCATTTTGAAATTTGGGTAAATGTTAGAGAAATGTCTGTAGTTTAACATATATTTAAAAAAAAAATCGAAGATAGCGTATTTTGAGTAAAATGTCACCAAAAATTGGTTACTTTGGTGACTATCACCAAAATCACCAAACTTAAATTTACTTTATTATCAAAACAACTTCCAACTAACAAACTTTAAAATACGCTTTGTCTGAAGTCTCTATATCTTACCGTTATAGAGATACAGCGGTTTAAAAATTATACGTTTTAGAAAAATTGGTCATTTTTGTCATCTTTAAAAGGCCATAACTAAAAATAAATGTCAAAAAAATCTGAAAAAAAAATCAGGTCCTTTTTGGACAAACATAGCACACTTGAGCCAAAAATAGGGCAAATCAAAGAAGTCAAAGTTTTCCTTGGGTCCTATTTGGCACAGAATCACCCTATAGTAATGCCAAGGCATTTGGCATGGTTTTCCCAGTTAATGGCGGTGTTATGCTATGTCCTACTATATTTGTATATTAAATTGTATACCAACCAAAATTCTTACTTTCATCTCTAATAAAAAAAATTGATTGGAATTGGAGTTAGGTTAAATTAATATTAAAATTAATCCAGGATAGAAAAGGATAAGGCGATTAAAATTTATAATTGTATTCGGTACAAAATAAAGCACATTTAATACACTTAATACTACTATATTAGGTATAAAAATGCGGGGTATTTTAAAGTGGGTGTAGTAATCCAAATAGATTAAAATTGGCATGACGACGAATTAAATTGACCTTTTTTGTAGAATTCCGATATTTTTTTATTTCCAATGGGGAGTTTAATCTAAACAAGCCGTGAAGATAATATCTTATATATCATATATGTACTGCTACGGATTCTATTATCGATATACACAGTACATGATATAATTATAACATACCAATGGTTTTATTGTATTTTCCAAATACTTAAAAAAATACAATTTTTTTTCTGAAAATTAAATGTTTTTTTCGAAAAACGTAAACCTATGAAAAAAAAAATTTAACAAAAATTATAGCTTGTTATTATTATTTTTTAAGTTTAATTTCCAGTAACTTTTTTGTTTTTGGGGGAATTATTCTCAAATTTTTGGATTGCTGTGGATAGTATTATAAGCAAAGGTTCTTTAAAAATAATACAAATTATGAGTTTACTCTTAAATAATATTAAACGATAATAAACTAATAAAAAGACATTAAAACTTTTTGATTTTTTTACTGAGCTAACGGTTTTTAGTTAAATTAAGATCAAAGGGAAAGTGAAAATGCTGGATATGGTAAAGTTTACTCGGTGCAATTTAAGAAACTCTCTTTGAACGGTCCAGCTTTAGGATTAGATGGCGCAAAAAGTAATTCCGACCAAAGCATCAGAAAGGGGATTCCAGACTCTCATCTACGACAATCATTACGGCTGCCCATATCTATTTGGAACAGCAAATCTCGTTTTCGGGCGAAAACGTCGCCTGTAAATAGTCCGATATGAACCCCTCTTGCTCCAGATCGGACCGGCTAAATAAATATTACCCACTAAGATAGTGACTGTGAATCAGAGTGGAGCAATAAAGTATTATTTTAGAAAAACACTTGATTATAATAATTATTATTATACAGGCAGTGTCGAAGTAACTAAGTTTTATGTATAGATACATAATACAGGGTGTACATTAAGTCTGGAATCAACCGATTAACTTTTCAGTTATAAGTCTTTAAAAAAAAACTCTCGGATAGGTCTATTTTTATATTTTATTTTGCAAATTTTGGTGTAAAAAAAAGTTATGAAAACTTTCACCACCTTGCCTTCCCATCACAACTTTTTTTTTCAAATAGCAACCTACCCCTTGTGACACATCGTTGAAAAGGTTAAGCTTTCTAACGGTGTATGATAAAGCCATATTTGGCAAAGGGCTTATATAAAAATGGGTGGCTGTTTGAAAAAAAAATGGAATGGGTGGGTGCAAGGGGGTAAAAATGCAGGGTTCCCACCAACCCTGGAAAACCTTGAAAACCTGGAAAACGTATGGAATTTAGATCCCCACCTGGAATACCTGGAATTTAACAGTTTTTCTTTAAAAACCGTTTTTTGCCTGGAATTTTGTAATAGCACCTGGAATTTAACACACGAAAATATAATTTGTTCAAGAAAAATTAAAACACTAGGCACAAAAATTAAAGGATATAAAAAAACATACTAAATTTTTAGATGATTTTCAAAAATTGGCGAAAAATAGTCGTAGAGTACGTAATGATAAAAAAGCAAATTGAATTATCGAGTCTCTAGTTTTAAGATCATGAAAAATATAAAACTATTTTTATCATTGACCGTTTTTGAGTTATCATAAAAAATCAGCGGTAAAACAAATTTCCAAATTTTTGCTTGCCTTTCAAAAAGTCCATGGTCTTCAATATTTTTTTCTTTGTGATTTTGTCTGAAAGCTCTTTTAGCTTGATTCTACTTTTTATTTGAGCGCTAAAAAAGTTCTGTGCGATTTTTTTATGCGGCGTTAAAAGCAAAAATTATAGTTTTAAATATTTTAATTATTCGGGAACTCATGACCGTACAGAAAATTTGTTCTGAAAACTACAAAGTTTCCTCTATAACTCTGTGGCGTTAAACTTTATTAGCAATTAATGTGATACATATTACAATGGATTTTGAGGTATTTGGGAAATGCAAAATATTTCTAAACATTTTCGCCTGCGGCGTTAAGCATAATAAGTTATGTTTTAAGATGTTTCACCTACTTGTGAAGTTTTATAAAAATAATTAGCTTAATTACCCAAAATGTGTTTTTTTTTGTTTAAAAATAATACTAAATATTATATACTAAAACTATTTTACTATACCTGGAATATTAGTCATTTTTACCTGGAAAACCTGAAAAATACCTGGAATTTGTATGTCAATGTTTGGTGGGAACCATTTAATGGTGATAACTTTTAATGTAAACCAAAATTTGCAAAATTAAGCATTTTTTTCTTTAACTTGTAATATATTATAGATTTTTAGCGTTTTAAATATTTTTTCGACAAACCAAAATTTTTCTTTATGAGTCGATTAGGCCGCCCCTAGAAATATTTTAGTTGGAAATTAAAAAAAAAATCTATCTGGCGCTTTTTTTTTAATTTTATTTTTTGTACGTTTTTAACGTATAAGTTCGGAATATCTATGCTGTCGTACAAGAAGATATTGGACAAGAAAAAAAAATAATGACATTCTTTCTTTCAAAAATCCAAAGAACTTTTACCTCAAGAAGTTATTTCAGACCAATGTTTATGAATGTGTCATCTTTTTGTTTGTTTGTTTACATAAACGTACGCGATACTGATTCTGGTGTAAACATAAGTATCGCTAGTTTTGACCTTCTGGTGACCAGAGCGATGTTGTGTAATTTTCACTTTATCATTATGATAAATCTTTATACCTACATTAAAATTAAAAAAAAAAAAACTACTATACTACGACAGTATAATTATGTTTGATAATGTAATATAATTAAATTTATTAAAATTAAACTACTAGTTCATATACAAATCAAATAAAACTAATATTTCTTAAAATTTACAATAAAATATCTAAAGCAACCGGTAACACTGTATTGCTTGACAAAGTTTACGACATTAGACTGTGAGTTTACACATTATTCCTCTCTCTTTACGCGTACTAAGTGTAAACAATAGTCATAATGTAATATAATTAAACTTATTAAAATTAAACTACTAGTTCATATAAAACTCAAATAAAACTAATATTTCTTAAAATTTACAATAAAATATCTAAAGCAGGTGTTGCAACCGGCAACACTGTATTGCTTGACAAAGTTTACGACATTAGACTGTGAGTTTACATATTATTTCTCTCTCTTTACGCGTGTAAACAATAGTCATTCCTCAGCGTAGTTGGTTCACGCTTCAAACAAAGATTACGGTAGATTTCATCATGTTAATTCTTGAGGTAAAAGTTCTTTGCAAAAATCTTATACATGGGTATATATTACGTAAATATAATAAATATACATATTTTCAATAATATTGATCAGGTCCGAATTACATAAAATATCTAAATGCATAATATTTTCGAAAAAAAATAAATTCATGCTTTTTTCCTGCTCCAATATATTCTAAAATACTGAACCGATTTTAAAAAGTAAAACGTATTTTAATTATTATTAAATGTTGTTTAAAATGATATGTAATAAGATGTATCAGATTTTACCGATATAGCTTAGGGGGAATTCATAAAATCGTGCACTTTGTGACAAGTCTTTGAAATTTGGTATAGTCTTAGGTATGGTTATAAGGATTTAGGAAACCACCACAAGCAACTTGTGGGCGACCTGTAGTAGCCTGTTTGCAAAAACGCATTTTTTTTGTTTTTGGTCTGTAACTCGGCTTTAGCTCGTCGCGCAACAAAAAATGAGCAAAATATTTGTTCGTTATTAAATTTTCTACAATTTATGTCAATAACTTTTTTTGTTTAAACAAGCAGAAAAAAAAAGTTACAGAGTGTTAAAATTTATGAAATATGCATCATATTCAGAAAATGGGTTTCGGTGAACTTACCGGACACAAAAAATAACGCCAATCTTGTACTAATTTTTCACTGTAATGCTAAAACTAACAATTATAAATAATTCTGAATGCGGAAAATGTTGTTTTTAATCTAGAACAAATTTATATTTAAAAATAACTGTTTATTTTACAAAGAATGATGACAGATTACATGTTTCTAACTTCGTGCATGTATGTTTCTAACTTCGTGTATGTTTGTAAAAAAATGCAGCGTTGTCAGATGTAAGTATTAGATATTAGCGGTGTTGGTATTACGGCCGAAGATCATACGGCCGAAAGCGAGGTTTGTAGTAGCAGCACTGATTTCAGTGGCTCTCTTACTATTCTCTGAAAATTAATAAATATAATAAAATAATTGTTGAAATTTTTATAATAAAAAATTGTTAAAATACTCACGAATTTCTGGTTAGTGTTTTTTTTTAATGGGTGTGTTGGTTTACGTTAAAAATGGTTTGGTTTGGTAGTTTGCTGGTTTGGTAGTTTGCTGGTTTGGTTTTTTTTTTTAATAGGAGGCGTTGGTTAACGTTAACAATGGTTTGGTTTGGTAGTTTGCTGGTTTGGTGTTTTTTTTTAATGGGAGGCGTTGGTTTACGTTTGTGTTTTTTTTATAATAAAATTATAGTTTTTGATTGCTTTTTGTACATTTTTAATATTAACCTCAGAAAAAAACGTTTTCAATATATGCACAATCTGACAACGCTGTTTATTTATCATCTTAGCAGGGTCCTAAATTGAAGTAGAGAAGCAGAAGAAGAAGAGAAATGTACTTAAAAATGCACAAAATTCGGACTTTTTAAAATTAATTTCTCGCTAATTTGTGAGTAATCCGCAAATTTTTTTTTGCAAAAATACTATTTAAGGTAAGTACTTTTTTTTGGTTTTAAAAAAAATTGAGAATTCGTGTGGCCGGTAAGTTCACCGGCCCCAGAAAATGATTTAATTTGCAGTTGTTTTCGAAAAACCGAAAAATGTTTGCACATTTTCAACTTTTGCAAATTTTCAACGCTCTGTAACTTTTTTTCTGATTGTTTAAACAAAAAGCGTTATTGACATAAATTGTATTCACCATCTGCAAATTTTGATATAGGCGACAGCGATATTGAATCCGCCATTTTGTAAAAATTAATTTAAATGTTAAATTTGTATTCAGCAGCCCCAAAAACCCCTAAATACAAATGTTGGTATAAATTGGAGCTTATTAAGGGTTTTGGCCATGAATTTAGAAAATTCCGCCTGTGTGACTCGGTACCAGAAGCAAAAGAATGACTGACATGCAATAGCTTTTTTTATCAAAGATGAGCAAAGTAATGCAAATAAAATAAAATGACTGTTTGATGAAACCAATAGACATTTAATACAAAATAACGAAGTTTTACGAATTTGATAATGTAGTACTACTTAAATTTAAAAATAATAAAATTTATTAATAATAATATTTTATTTCAACTTAAAACAAAAATAAAACATTTTATAAAAAAAAAGAAAAATCTTTCATTCTTCTTCAATACCTATTAATATTAATATTTCTATTAAAAATAGTTTGGTTTTAATTTTCAAAGGACTTTTTGAATAAATGTTTTCATTAACTTTAGTAAAATTCAAAGACACTAAATTGCATAAAGAAAATTAAAGCAAACAGCGTTTTATACGCAAATGCAGCTAAACAAACTTTTTAGCTTTAAAATACGCTTTTTCTATATTTAAAGCAAATTACAAAATACTTTTAAAAAATAATACAGGATGGCCCATAAAAATCATGTCTTTTAAATTGTCCATTTTCCTCTTTGCAAGCACGGGCTCTTTTCACTACATTTTCCATGACAGCTCCTAACATGTTTGGCTTAAGCTGTTGAATAGTCCTGGGCTTGTTGACATACACCCGATCTTTCAGGTAGCCCTAAAGAAAAAAGTCCGGTGCTATCAAATCTCGATATTATTCGCTCTTCGAAAATCTGCCTTAAAAGCTGGATTGTGACGGCATGGGCATTTGTCCCGTTCTGCTGCCACCATGTCTCTGGCCTGTCCTCCACTGCAGGGCACACAAAATTTTCCAGCACTGCGTGATATCGGTCTCCGTTCACTGTAACTGTATTGCCATTTTCCTAGCAGAAGTAAGGCCCCATTACCATTTGAAATGTTACACCGCACCAATCCGTGACCTTGATGCATGACCCTAGCTGGAGCTATAGATATTAAGAGCCGTCATGGAAAATGTCTTAAAAAAAAACTTGTGCTTGCAAAGCTGGAAATGGACATCATTTAAAAGATATGATTTTTACATACATACATACATAACATAACATAGTTCCTGTACTCTATATTGTAAAAGAAATAAATAAAAAAAAATGACAAACAAAAAAGTTATTCAATTTTTAAATGGTAAAGTGACTTATTGGCCACCCTGTAATAAAAATAATGATACACATAGTGGAATAATTAAAATCCTATATAAAGTAAATCAGGAATATAACATAAGCTACTATATTAAGATTTAAAAAAAATAACCAAAAAATTGACAAAAAATGGTTCAAAAATATTCTCAACAAAAAAAAATTAAGCAGAAAACTGACAAAAAAAATTGACACAAAATTGAGCAAAAGTAATTTTAAGTAAAAGAATGCGAAAAAGAAATTTGATCAAAACAAAAATTATTATGTTCAATATTTTCTATTAAAATTAAATAATAACATTGTTTGTACCTATTAAAGGTACAATATTATTATTTAATTAGAAATCGTGGGCGGATGACCTCAGTCGATAACCCTTTGACTTGGTCAATAAAGTACTGTCTATCTCTATAACTTAAATAGCATATTTTACGTCAAAAAATAAGAATTTTTTTTGTTTTAAATCACTTCCTAAGGAAGCTTGGCTCCTTTTAAGGCGTTATTTTTACAATATATCTTACTTCATACCTTAGGAAAGGTTAACTTGCTGGCTTGAAATTTCCACTGTAGTATACAACCACACTGATAAAAAGGATTTATTTGGATATGGCCAATTAAATTATTTGGTTGTGAGTAACAATCTTAATTTGAGTCAAATAAATATTTACTTCATATAAAAAGTGTTTCAATTTAGGGAGATTTAGGGAAAAGTTAAGAAGTTTATTATATAATGGCGTTGTTCTTTATCAGTAATTATAAATGCGTTGTACATTTTGACAGAGTATTTTATAGTTTATATTATTCAATATTTATTGAATTTAAAATTTATATTTATATTTATATTATATATTATACAGGGTTAAGTGGAAGAACAGCTCGCTGAACTTCGCCCTTTGTCATTCAAAGGATATTTAAAATGTATAAATATTTGTGTATTTTTTTTTCTTGACAATAAAGTCCTATTATTATTATTATTATTATTATAAACAAATATTTTAATTTCAAAATGATTTATTAATGGGAACAAAATAGTTTATTTGACAGAATTAAAATTTATTTGTCACAACCAAATAATTTAATTGGCCATATTCAAACAAATATTTTGTTGACACAAATAAACTGCTTTATCAGTGAAATTACGGTTTTAGTCAAATAATGCCGCTAAATAAGCTGGGAAGGGTTAACAATGCACTCTCGTACACTTCCCTGGAAACGAAGGGACTGATTCACCTGCCAGGAAAGGGGGAAAAGTCCAAACGCAACCTTCACTGGACCATAGCAATGAAAGGTGCTAAGTCTTTGCACTTATAAAACAGTTTATTTGTGTCAACAAAATATTTGGTTGGATATGGCCAATTGAATTATTTGGTTGTGACAATTAAAATTTATTTCTGTAAATAAACCATTGTTTCTCATTAATAAATCATTTTTAAATTAAAATATTTGTTTACATGAACTAAATATTTATTTGACTCAAATAAAATTTGTTACTCACAACCAAATAATTTAATTGGACATATCCAAATAAATCCTTTTCATCAGTTTGCTTAAGACTTGGGCTCAGGAACGATTTGGTGAGTATTGGAACAACAGTCAAGGTTTAAGGCAATCAAAAAACCCTATTCAACACATATATAGTCCGGAACACTTGATAGAAGAAGACTTAGGCTTATAGTAGATTTTCTAACGGGACATTGTCTTTTGAACAAACACATACACTGATAAAAAAGATAATTTTGATTTATTTGGATATGGCCAATTAAATTATTTGGTTGGGAGTAACAAATTTTATTTGGGTCAAATAAATATTTAGTTTATGCAAATAAATATTTTAATCTCAAAATCATTTATTAATGGGAACAAAATAGTTTATTTGACAGAAATAAAATTTATTTGTCACAACCAAATAATTCAATTGGCCATATCCAACCAAATATTTTGTACACACAAAGAAACTGTTTTATACAGTGTATATTATCAAGGTTATGCCGAGTCCTAAAGTGTAGGCCCTACACTGTAGGGTAATAAAAAACGATACTTCATTTGGTGTCTGAGTGTAACATGCTAGGAAAACTGAGATTTAACCCCTTCCCGCATGATTTTTTTTTTGAATGTAAAAAATCATGAGCATACATTTTAACGTTATTATATCGGGAAAAATAATTTAAAAAATCAATATTTAATTTATATATATATTTTTTGTAAAAAACGGCGTTTGCCATATGTGCAACACTATGCAGTAAGAGAACTTATTAAGTATGACATATGTGAAACATTATGCAGTAAATAAACTTATTCAGTATGAAATTTTAAAAAGCAATTTCTGTCTTTATTTAAATATAAATGTATGCACGTTTCGCACATAGGATCTTTACGTACATTCTGGTAGTTTGCATCGCTGCCTGGTCCATCTGTATAAATCGGTAGATGATCGAATGATCCCGGCGTACTTCTTTTATTGGAATCTGCGCAACAGGTCCTTTAGTTTTTTTTTTCGTATAAATTTTCAAGGGATTTGCATGGACGTCCACGAGAGCAAGAAGAGTTTTTGGCCTAAATACTAAGAGGTTCAATAATGGCCAGTTTAAAATCCACCAACGTTAAATTTGTATCCTCATTGTTAGTACGCCTGTATAAAATCCATGCATTGATATAATGTAAATCAAGCAGGTGAAAAAAAAATCTAAGGTACCATTTTCTTGATCTTATTAGGATTCGACGTTATATATTAAAAAAAAAATCTGTCGGTCGGTAGGTCTGTCTCTCCGAGAAATATTTGACCACTATAACTCGAGAACGCTTTGTTCTAGGCTGGGATTCTTTTTGGTAAAACTCGAGGTGGGGTAAGGGCTAAAACAAGTTTTTTTAAAAACGATTTTTTTATTTTTTTTTCTTTTTTTCGAAAAAAAAAACTTTTTTCGTTTTCCAAATGTTTTAATGACCTACAGTATTATTTTGTTGGCAGCAAATTTTTTGTTCTTTCCAATTCTAGCACATACTTATTTTTATAAAAAAAAATATACTATAAAATAGCTTACCTGTAATTTTACACTCATAAACCACTTTAACAAAGTTTATTTAATAACATAATATTTTTTATATTGCACAATTGGACCGGAAAATAGTTTCACTTTGAATTTTTAGGTTATGCAGTCCTCAGCTAACAAGCAAAATCCTTGTTAAGAACATTAATAAAAGTTCGCTTAATTAACTCTAGGTGGCCTGATTTTTTTTAGATATCTATAAGGTTCAGTATTCATAATAAAAAGTGGCACCACAAATAATGAAAAAACCGGTTCGTACCATAAATGGCACAGTATGTGGAAAGGGATTAACTGTTTATAGGCAATACCTCTTGCCACAAGAACTTATTAAGCTTTCAATGAATATGATTTTGATTGTTGTCAAAAGCATTAGTAACTTATTTGAACTATAACGGCCTTTGCTCTTGCATCAAATAATGGTTAACGCGGAAACACAATACACCAGCAGGTCCGAGTGTATAGCAGTTATTTGTATTTTCGCTCCGCTACCGATAACAATAACAATTTAACGTTTTAATATAAACTCTTTGACCAGGGGCGTAGTAATTTGGTGCCCTTATTATATCTGTAAGTCTGCCTCTGGATAAATAATTGTTTTTTTCTTCAACCGTACTAAAATGTTCATATTATATAACTGAATACACTAGATAGAAGTGATCTATTTTTTACAGTAAAAACAAAAATTCATTGTTGTAAAGTTAGTTAGCAAAACCGCCACTGGCGGCAGCTCTCTTTGATTTTGATGACACACATAATTCAAAATGGTTTGTTTATTATGTAAACAGGTCTTTGACTCAAGATTCTGTGCAAAAACGTTGTGTGAAATTGATTAAAAATGATTGAAGAAGAATATATGGATTGTACACCTACAAATCTCTCCAAAACTGCAAATGCTACATTAGATAAGTTACCATTAAAATCTCCAAAAGTGTATGATTCCCCCTACTAAAAATGTTTAAAATGGGCTAAGGAAGGTTTAAGTTCATTCCGAAAGTGTTTTATAGGCCTATTTTTATAAAAAAAAAAACATAATTTATTATTAAATAAATTAAATGCAAAAATTAATATAAAATACATTATTTAGGACGCTTGAAGAAAAAATAGTATGTTTCACTCAGAGGAAAAGTAAAGCTTTTTTTTACTAGTCTGTAGAATTTACGGACGACGCGAAGCGGAGCGGAGTAAAACAATATACTATTTTTATACCATGACGGGATAGTATTTATTAGTTATGGAGTTTTGTAAAAATTACCCCATACATTTGACCTAAAATATCCTATGTATCTAAATAATATTTTTATTATCTCGCATTTTTTGCAATTTTGCACAAATTTGCACTTTGCACTAAAATGAACCAAACGATTTTTTTTTGTTTAAAATTGAAGGGTACAGGGGAAAACCCCGGTAGTCCAAAAAAGCTGATTTTGAGTTAAGTGCTTTTCGAGGTTTTCCAATGCATGGTTATGACAATGTCATAATACGACAGACGAGGCGAACTTACTGCAACGTACGCGCGTTTGTTGGTCTACCGGTTTTTTTTCTAACAAGCGCATGGACTGACGGGATTCTTTCCCTGTAAATTTGACCTAAAATATCCTATGTATCTACATCATATTTTTATTATTTCGCATTTCTTGCAATTTTGCACAAATTTTCACTTTGCACTAAAATGAACCAAACAATTTTTTTTTTAATTTTTATTGTTAAATTAAAGGGTACAGGGGAAAAAGCCCGGTAGTCCAAAAAAGCTGATTTTGAGTTAAATACTTTTCAAGGTTTTCCAATGCATGTTTATGACAATGTCATAATATGACAGAGACGAACTTACTGCAACCTACGCGCGTTTGTTACTTTACCGTTTTAGAGTGAATGACGGTTTTTTTCACGAACGATGATAGCTGATTCAAAAAGTACACTTCAACAATCACAGAATGGCAATATCAACCCGTTTTCGCGCAAAAATGGCCTGACGGGTTTTCCCCTGCACTCTTCAATTGATAGATTCATCATCACGGGTCGGATCGAAGTAGCCATTACCGGGGGGCATGCAAAAATTAAAAAAACTCTTTTTTCAAGTAAATAGACACATTAAACTATTGTTCACCAAGCGGAATGTCATGTCGACGCTGTTAATTCTAAGTGTCATGGTCCATGACTCATGGAGAAGGACTTTTTTTTTTTGAAAATTGTTTCTCTTTTCAAAAATGAAAAGTTAATACAAAAATATTGTTGGCTAGAAGTTGAAAGATTATTCAAGCCCACCGTGTATAAATTAGTTTCTAAAATTCGAATTGAAATCCTATTTTATCAGGATCTTTTGAATTTATTTATATCCGCTTAAACCCAAACAAACTAATTTGCTTGCGGGATGACAAAGCTTGTTCGGAAGAAAGCCTCGAATTAAATCCGGCAGAATTAAGCTTTTACCTATGCATGTTAGGGTATTTAAGAAAGAACGATTTTTCCCCTCATTAAGGTAGCTCAGGCCGTGAACATACAAAAATAAGATTATGTTCGAGAAAGGAGGGTATAGCATTTTGGGCTAAATCGCCTGCAACGATAAGACTTTACATGCTTATAGATACATAAAAAATAAATACTTAGCCAAAATTTCAGCCCTTTTTACATCCCGGAACATACTTTAATTAATTATTTTAATTAAGAATTTTGACATATGACAATTTACGATTTGGCAACATTGCACGAAACTTCAAGTGTCAAATGTCATCTCGTCAAAATAAAAATAACTTTGCACATTAACTACTACAGCGGGGCCAGTGGGCCTGTGTTGTATAGTTTCTTAAGTTTCAGTACGATTATGGAGTTATTTTTGAGGTATTTATACTATAATACCATTGTAAGCAAACCATTAGCTTCAACGATAACCCAAAGCATCTAGTTCCATGGGACAGTGTTACCCAAGACAAGTAATTTAATCTGGCTTTCAACAAATTAATTTATTTCCATGATATGATTGAAGACTAGGTAATGAAAAAGTTACACATAGACTTTTAACTTATAATATTAATTAAATATATTTATTTAAAATAAATATATTTAATTAATATTGAACAGTGTTTTTATTATACATTCTATCTAAACGTATTTATGTTGGTTTTGTAAATAAACAAAAAATATTGCTTTTTTTCAGTATGATAGTCACATTTAGTGCAAGAATAATGCGATGTTGTCGGGTTTACGATATCAAATAATTCCTTAGTTTTTATTTTTTTTTTCATTTTGTTCTTTATCAACAAATAACACAGTTTTTATCATTTCTTTTCATCATTTTGCACTTTTTTAAACAAAAACATATTTTTCATATTTAGCCCAAAACTCCTATTTAAAACGATACCCTTCTTTAATAGGTGATTCTACGTTAAAAAATATGAAAAAAAGTTTCTGTTAGTTGGTCCGGAAATGAGGTAGGAGGTAGGGGTACCAAACTTTTTTATCCGTAGATTTTTTGAGATTTTATCAATAAATTTTTTTGTTTAATTAAAAATACATAAACAAGGTACTCTTTATTGTCTAGAAAATTGCAATTAAAGAGGCAATTGCACGTTCTGAGTATCAAAAATAGGAACTAAAAAATGCACCAATACAAATTTCAATACTGCAGGGTGATTCTACATTTAAAACTGTGAAAAAAATCTTCTATACGTCTAGGTTCAAAAATCAGTTTTAAGTGTACTTCTTAAATAGTGTACCTCTTAAAGAGTAACACTTTTTAGGGGATCGTAGCTCCCTTAAAAGCGATTTGTGGATATTTGTGTATGGGAAGTTTTTTTAGGTAGTTTTTAATGTAGAATCTCTCTGCTGTATTGAAATTTTTATAAGTGCATTTTTTAGTTCCCAGATTTGATGCTGATGAACGTGAAATTGCCTCTTTAATTTAAATTTTATCGAAAACGGTTGGCCCTACGGTGTTACATAAAGAGTACCTTTTTTATGTATTTTTAATTAAAGTTTAATATTTTATTGAGAAAATGTCAAAAAATTTACGAATAAAAAAGTTTGGGGCAAAAAAGTGACATCGCACCGCCCCCCCCCCCCCATTTCACACGTTCCTGGTTAAAATAACCAAATAAAAATTAAATAAAATGATAGCCTTTATCAATGTTAAGGCATGTGCAAAAATTCGTTACTGTGGTTTATATGGTTCCAAAAATATTAACTCCCTTAGGGCTCATTTCCGGACCAACCTTTATAGGAACTTTTTTTCATATTATATAACGTAGAATCACCTCTTAAATTTCTCGAACCTATTTCTGAATAACCCTGTATAGCTAAAACCTAAAGGCATTCACTTACTTCATTTAAAATTTTAAAAAATTAAGGTTTTTTTCAGTGAGGGAATAATAGGATAATTTTAATGTTTTGAGTTAAAAAATTTCATAGAATTCTATTTTCGAAAAAAAATTTATAATATTAATAAAACAGTTAAATATTTATTTTCAAAGGTAGTAGGTGTACCTATGCCAAATTTCGTTTATTTAAGCTGAAGTTTGGCACAAATTTCAATTTATGCATTTTGCACCATATACAAGATATATTTGATTAAAAAATCTTGACTTTACTGAACAAAAATTATACAATTTTTGTGTTGTAGAAATTGTAACTCATAATTTTTAATAGGTTCAAAATTTGAACTTGAAATTTCTACTAAATTATAATTTTTTGGATTTTACAATATTTTTGTAAATTATTACAATTTTTTGTAAATAATTATATTTTTTTTAACTAATAAATATATGACAAAAACAAAATAATTGTATTTTTTGCAATAGTATAATTTAAAAAAGCAAAATAATACCTATTTTAATTAATTACAAAAATAATGAAAATATTTCTACAAATCTTGTAAAAAAATACAAGATATTATAAAAACTTAACAACTAAGTTGTGATCAATCAATTGCAAAAAAAATACATATTTTGGTAATAAATAATTTTGTTGTAAATATTACAATTCTGTGGCTTGGTTCTCAAAGGGCGGATGTCACATTGTCAATAGCAGCGTTTTCAAAATATTACATCAGAGTTGACGTGAAAACGCTGCTATTGACAAAGTGACATCCGCCCTTTGAGAACCAAGCCACAGAATTAGTGTTTCTAGTGGTATACAAAATAAATGTACAAACATTGAAAAATAAATAAATTATAATTTATTATTTTACAATTTTTAAATAAAAGTCCAAACCAAGTGTGGACGACCCTAATTTAATTTGTTTGAAAGGAGGGTATCGCATTTTGCACTAAATCGCCTACAACGATAAGACTTTAGATGCTTATAGATACATAAAAAATAAATACTTAATAGCCAAAAATTTATCCCTTTTTACATCCCGGAACATACTTTAATTATTTATTTTAATTAAGAATTTGACATCTGTCAATGTACGATTTGACAACATTGCACGAAACTTCAAGTACCAAATGTCATCTCGTCAAAATAAAAATAACTTTGCACATTAACTACTACAGTGGGGCCAAAGGAAAGGATCTGTGTTGTGTTCACTGCTCTTGACTATAAAATTAAAATATTTTGTTGTGTTTCATTAGTTTTTACGGATTTAATATGCTGTAATTCAATGTGTAATTAGTCTGGACTTTTGTGACTAGTTTCTTAAGTTTCAGTACGATTATGGAGTTATTTTTGAGGTATTTATACTACAATAACAATGTAAGCAAACCAGCAGCTTCAACGACAAGTTATCGTCGATAACCCAAAGTTCCATGACAGTGTTACCCAAGACAGGTAACTGAATGTGACTTTCAACATGTTAAATTAGTTTATTTCCATGATATGATTTAAAACTATATTATGAAAAAGTTACACATAGACTTATAACTTTTAATATTAATTAAAAGTATGTATTTAAAAATAAATATATACAATTAATATTGTACAGTGTTTTTATTATACGTTCTAAATGTATTTATGTTGGTTTTTAGATAAACAAAAATATTGCTTTTTTTAATATGATAGTCACATTTAGCGGAAGAATAATGCGATGTTGTCAGGTTTACGAAAATAATTCCTGAGTTTTTAATTTTTTTTTCATTTTGTTCTTTATTAACAAATAAAGTTTTTTATCATTTCTTTTCAACATTTTGTACTTTTTTCAACAAAAACGAATTTTTCTTATTTAGCCCAAAACTCCTATTTAAAACGATACCCTTCTTTGGCACAGAATTTTATTTTTGTATTTTATTTTTGTATTTTTAAGGACATGAGGGAGATAAAATTTTCAAAAAATTGTGTTTTTTGAAATACCCTAATGTATGTGTATTCATTAGTGTAGCTCGCCTTTTAAAGCTCTTTTCGCCAACGTGTATCTAACCTTTTTCATGCCAATAGACACTTTACACCTTCGTAGACTATTATGCGACACTTTGACAAAAGAGAATAAGTGAAGAATACCTACATGCTTAAGGGGTTAACCCTTTAGCGCTTATTGGGCTTAGTGAATATTTAGCCGCATTAAATTTTAAAAATATTTTGCTTTTAGACATTTTTTCTATATAGAAAGAAAAAAGATATTATAATTTTTTTAGGTTTGTAGGTATGTTTATTTATATTTAAAGAACACATTTTTTTTTGAATTTTTAAAGTGTCATTTTTTTTTAAACAAAGATCAAAAAACGGTGGTCTCCATGATTACAGCCGTTTGGATCGACTGAAAAAAAAACGGCATATTATTCAGTATTGAATTCGTAATCTCCCTATCTAGAAGTAACATTTTTGGCCAAAAAATAACAAAGTGGCGGACGTTTTTCAAAAAAATTTATATAATTTTCAATGAAAACGTCTGCCATTTTGTTATTTTCTGGCCAAAAAAAAATCTTCTAGATAGGGCTACAGCGACTTCAATGCTAAATAATATCGCTTTTTTTAGAGTCGATTTAAACGGCCGGAATCATGGCGACCACCGTTTTTTGATGTTTTTTTTTTTAATTTATGGCAAAAATGGCACTTTAAAAATCTAAAAAAAATGTACACCATCGTAGAATATTATGCGAAACTTTGACAAAAGAGAATAAGTGAAGAATACCTACATGTTTAAGGGGTTAACCCTTTAGCACTTAGTGGCTTAGTGAATATTTAGCCGCATTAAATTTTAAAAATATTTTGTTTTTAAACATTTTTTTTATATAGAAAGAAAAAAGATATTATTGTGAAATTTTGGTAGGTATGTTTATTTATATTTAAAGAACACAAAAAAAATTGTTTTAGATTTTTAAAGTGCTATTTTTTGCCATAAATTAAAAAAAAAAACATAAAAAACGGTGGTCGCCATGATTCCGGCTGTTTGGATCGACTGAAAAAAAACGGGATATCATTCAGTATTGTAGTCGTAATCTCCCTATCTGGAAGAAACGTTTTGGGCCAAAAATAACAAAATGGCGGACGTTTTTAAAAAAAAATTAAATAATTTTCAAGAAAAACGTCCGCCATTTTGTTATTTTATGGTCAAAAAAAATTCTTGTAGATAGGGCTACAGCGACTTCAATGCTGAATAATATTGCGTTTTTTAGTTGATCCAAACGGCCGGAATCATGGCGACTACCGTTTTTTGATGTTTTTTTTTTAATTTATTGCAAAAAATGGCACTTTAAAAATTTAAAAAAAAAATCCACACCTTCGTAGACTATTATGCCACACTTTGAAGAAAGAGAATAAGTGAAGAATACCTACATGCTTCAGGGGTTAACCCTTTAGCGCTTAGTGGCTTAGTGAATATTTAGCCGCATTAAATTTTAAATATATTTTGTTTTTAAACATTTTTTTTATATAGAAAGAAAAAAGATATTATTGTGAAATTTTGTAGGTATATTTATTTATATTTAAAGAACACAAAAATTTTTGTTCTATATTTTTAAAGTGCCATTTTTTGCCATAATTTTTTTTGTAACAAAGCTCAAAAAACGGTTGTCGCCATGATTCCGGCCATTTGGATCGCCTGAAAAAAAAAACGGGATCATATTCAGTATTGGAGTCGTAATCACCCTATCTAGAAGAAACATTTTTGGCCAAAAAATAACAAAATGGTGGACGTTTTTCAAAAAAATCTAAATAATTTTCAAGAAAAAAAATCTGCCATTTTGTTATTTTCTGGCCAAAAAAAATTCTTCCAGATAGGACTTCAATGCTGAATAATATCGTGTTTTTTTTTTCAGTCGATCCAAACGGCCGGAATCATGGAGCCCACCGATTTTTGATCTTTGTTTCAAAAAAAATTATAGCAAAATTTAAAAATCTAAAAAAAAATATGTACTTTAAATATAAATAAACATACCTACAAAATTTTACAATATCTTTTTTCTTTCTATATAAAAAAAAAGTTTAAAAAAATATTTTTAAAATTTAATGCGGCTAAATATTCACTAAGCCCAATAAGCGCTAAAGGGTTAACCCCTTAAGCCCTTTTTTTAGTCGATCAAAATGGTCGGAATCATGGCAACCACGGTTTTTTTATGTTATTTATAACAAAAAATGGCACTTTAAAAATCTAAAAAAAATGTATTCTTTGAATATAAATAAACATACCTACAAAATTTCACAATATCTTTTTCTTTCTATATAAAAAAAATGTTTAAAAATGCAATATTTTTAAAGTTTGAAAGGCCCCTTAAATGCGTTTTCAGAAAAAAAAATGCTAAATATTTTTCTAAAAAGCAAGAGCACGGCTAGTTTTAAAAAATTTCACCCAAAAGGTCTGGCAACTCCGTTCTTTTTTCTAATTATGATGTGGTGTACTTTATGCATTCTGTGTGAAAACTAAAAAAATAGTTAGATGGCTTTTTTTCAGTATCCTCCTAAACTTTTACCAAACAAAAACAAGATTTCTTATAGATTTTGAGCTGCTGAATCCATATCTGTTCTTAAAATTTAGTTACATTTTATAGTTTTTGCAAAATATTATATTTTATATTCAGGGAGTTTAAATTTTGCCCAGGTTTGAAAGTCCTTAATTTTGGAACAGCAAAGTATTTTAATACTTTTTCAGCCTGTATGAATGAGTCTTATATTTAAGATTATATGTATAAACATTAAAATCATCTAAGGCTTTATTTCAAATACGGCAAAACTGTACCTGTACCTGTATTGGCTTTGAATTAGCCAAATAATATGAAAGTCACTCCACATGTCATGATTTACAACATTTTTTTGGCATATCAGTTATTATAATTAATTAATTAATTCTGTTATAATGACATATAAACTATACCGGGTTTCCCAAATTTTGCTTCCGGGCCAATATCTCCGTTATTTTAAAAGATAGAAACTTAATTAAAAAAACATATTAAATGGTATCTTTTATGTTTTAAAATTAAATGCATTTTTCTAACACAGAATAGTCTAGAGAGCTAGGGCGGCATAGTGCGACGACGACGGTCTATAATCATTTCTCGGTGTGTAGACGACGATTTCTGTGGAAAGAGAGGCAGACGTTTGAGCGAGAGCAATGAAATTTAACATAACCCTAAAAACAATTGCGTTTCTAGGGTTCTGTAAAATCTTTGCGAATTTATATTCTGTTCAGCTTTCACCGAATAGTATAGTTAAAGATAATTTTACTTTCTACCTTTTATAAATAAATAGTATACTAAAATACTAGATTCATTATTGTTAAGTATAGTTTAGTTTTATTTTAGTATAATAGTTTTAGATTTTAAGCTTTCACGGCCATTAAGATATAAAGAACTTTCACTTTCGGGTTTAGACCGTGTTAATGGATTTTCACTTTCCGACGTTTCGTCTCTTACTACTAGAGACATCTTCAGGGATTAATCTGAAACTGAAACTGAACTGAAACTGAACAGTTTCAGATTAATCCCTGAAGATGTCTCTAGTAGTAAGAGACGAAACTTAGGAAAGTGAAAATCCATTAACACGGTCTAAACCCGAAAGTGAAAGTTCTTTATAGTATAATAGTTTTTAAATCTAGTAAATTAAAATTCCGCGTTTGAATTAAAATGTTTTATAGTGCTAAAAAAACGCGCACTGTTCAATTCAAAGATATCGAAAAACACAGAGTTCGAATTTTACCGTATACAGCTAGCTTCTGTCTTATTTATTGTCGTTTTAAGGTCTATGTTTCCGTTTACTAAAATTATTTGTTATTAGTTATTTATAAACTTTACATGTCAAATATACATCGGGTTAGTCGTGTACCGTGCGTGTAACTTGTGGTTAGAAAAATTACGCAAGCAACAAGAAGAATCGAATAGTCGAAGATCACTATACGCTGGCTCCAAAGTAAATAACTTTTCTACCATACCGTCTCGTTTATCTATTATTTTCAACCCTTAAAATACAGTCCATTCGTCATAGTCTTTCGTGTTTATATTCATCCGAGCGCTCAAAAGTGCGAGCGCTCAAACAATTATAATGTTATAGGAGCTTTCTTCGTCAGAAAAACACGCCGAGTTTGCTCAAATTTGACACATCCTCATCAAATACTAGACCAAAAGGATTTTGCTAGAAAACGACTAGTTTTGGAGATTAGGGTGGCTCATTTTTGACGTTTTTTTTTAATTCCAAAAACATGATTTACATAAATCTAAATATCAGGACTTGTGTAAAAGATAAAAAGAAATTTTTGCCAGATATCAAAAGAACATTAAATTTCACTCTTAACCAAGCAAAAATGTTATCACCAATTTCATTTCAATATGGCGGCCTACTAGATGCACCTTGTCCAATTTAAAAATGCTATCCTTAAAATACACATCCTTCGACTTTTTTTATTTTTTGTCAGTGAACTCATATATAGTGGTGGAGTATGCCTAAAAAATATTAGAAAAAGTATTTGGCATTTGTAGAAGTTAGAGCGAAAAATGTCAACACCGAAAATTAGTTTTGGCTTCAGAAACTATTATTTTTTATCAAAGTAGGCCTTGAATTTAATACTTTTACACGTAATTTGTATGTGCCAAAATGTTGCACCAATTTAACAAATCTCTATCCAACCCATAAAATAACCCCCCAAATGTATTAAATTGTGTCTCAGAATGTTTACAAAATCTCTTAGGGGTGATCAGATTTCGTCAAAATAATGCCACAAGTTCATATAAATTTTTTGGATACGGCTCCCCTACTCTGAGATATTTGCTCCCCAAGATGAAATAGAAAAATATTATTTTTTGGATAACTTTTTTACTTTTTAATATATTTTTACAACAATGCCCAAATTCAACATAATAAAGGATAAGCATCTGGCTTTAAAGAATTTATAAATAATTTATAGCACTTTTGAAATAATATAAACATATTTTTTTCCGTGCTCCCGCCTGCGGATTAAAAAAGTGCCTTTTTCTTGGAAATGATTCATTTTATCAAAATTTGGGTAGAGTACTTTTTTGATTACAATTGCTTACAATGTAAAAAAAAGTATTCAAAACTCTAAAATTTGTAACCCTTAAAAACTTACGGGTTTGGGACCATAACGGAAGTCCGCCCCTGACTTTTCTGATAACTTTTAAAACTTCTGTTAAAATCACTCGATGAGCATTAATTTTCTGAAAAAAATTGTTAAAATATATTAAAAAGTAAAAAAATAAAAAAAAAATCTATTTCATCTTGGGGGTAAATATCACAGAGTAGGGAGCCGTAGCCAAAAATTTTATATGAACTTGTGGCATTATTTTGACGAATCTGATCCCTTAGCTAAGAGATTTTGGAAATATTCTGGGACACAATTTAATACATTTGGGGGAGTTATTTTATGGGGTGGGGGTTGGAGAGAGCTTTGTTAAATTGTTGCAACATTTTGGCAAATACATATTAGGTACGTGTAAAAGTATTAAATTCAAGGCCTACTTAAAAAAAAATAGTTTACCAGTTTAAAATAATTTAGTCAATATTTTTATACTACCCGCTTTTCTACAAATAAATCAGCGGCACGCAGGCAATTTTTTGTTGCTTTTTTTCTTACGTTTAAATTAAATTTTCTTACCCCCTTTAATAAAGGCTGTAGCGATTTTATATCTTGGCTACCCCCCCCCCCCTAATACACCCCCTATTTGGGGGGGTAGACAAAACATGAAATCTCTACAACCTTTAATAACGCGGGAACCGGGGTATGAAGTGTATGAATTTTGGTAAAATTTGCGTTACGTGATACTTGAACGTTCCCTTAGGCACGTCACTGAACTTTTAATTACATATCATTATTTTTAAAAATAATTAAATAATAAAATTAATTAATTTTCAATCTAGTTTTTCTTGCCCCTAATGAACGGCACTGTATTAAAATTTATTTTTTTTTACTGTATTTTTTAAAAACCTTATACATAACTACTATCAAGTTCCAAATTTAAATAATAATGCTTAGTTAAATAATTATTTAAATCCCTCTAGTTTTGAAAATCGTCCTGTGTGCGCCGCTTGTGTGCAAAAGCGCCTTGCTTTTTAAATTAGGCAGTTTTATTTGTCAGTGGCAGTACTTGGTGTAGAATTATTTGGTTTATGTAAACATACGTTTTTTTTGTGTGTACTAAAAATCATGTAAAATGGTCTAAATATAATTCTATTTTATTTTGTCTTAAAACTAAGCTGAAATGGATTTAAGATGAGTTTATTTAATTCTTTTGTTATTCGAAAATGCAATCCACTGCTAAATATTCCTGAGGAAAACTGTAAATCGACTAAAATTCTAAACTCAAATACCTACCAAACCATTAACGACCGAAGAAAAACTTTTAGCTTTATTTAGTTGAAAATTTCAGCTTGAAATTTACTTTTTAAATTATGTAAAGTATAAATGACTTACTCATAGCTATTTCTAGTCTATTTTCTTTATCTTAATTTATTTATATCTTTTAAATTGAAATTAAATTTGTATTTGCCTTTTTTATCTTACATTTCCTATCTTTATTTGGTCTGTACTTCGCAATAACATGTTAACCCACAATTTTAAATGTACTAAAATCATTTACTTTCCTAGAGGAAAAATTTTTATTTTATTATATATTAATTATTTTTTAACGTTTTTTATCAACCAATCATTTAACAATATTTCTGACCACGTGTTTATTTCTTTCCAATCATATTACAGTTTTATAGTGAGAATCACTGTAGTATTTTGTTTTTCAGTATTTCTCTTTTACAACAAGATTTCATACCTAAAACTAATTAATAATTAAATATGAATATATTACTATTTCTAATTATTGTTATTACTTTATTATTTACCAAAAAATACCACAAAATATTCTTTTTATAAAATAAAATGACAGTTTTTATAGACTGACTTTTATAAACATGCCGAGCGCAGTACCGCGCTAGTCAGTACTGCAGTAAGTGACTTTTTGACAGAACCATAATTTGCAATTTAAAAATGGACAAAAAAGGATTGGAAAAAGTCCAAATGACCTAAAATCTTATACTTTCCCCGAGAAAAATTTTTATTTTACGTTTCTCGACGTTTTATATTTATCAACCAATCATTTAACAATATTTCTGACCACGTTTTTATTTCTTTTCAATCATAGTACAGTTATATCGGAAGTTTTCTACTGTAGAAAATTCTAGTGAGAATCGCTGTAGTATTTTGTTTTTCTGTATTTCTCTTTTACAACAAGATTTCATACATAAAACTAATTAATAATTAAATATGAATATATTACTATTAATAATTATTGTTATTACTTTATTATTTACCAAAAAAATACCACAAAATATTCTTTTTATAAAATGAAATGACAGTTTTTATAGGTTGACTTTTATGAACATGCCTAGCGCAGTATCGCGCTAGTCAGAACTGCAGAAAGTGACTTAACTATTGACAGAAACATAATTTGCAATTTAAAAATGGACAAAAAAGGTTTGGACAAAGTCCAAATGACCTAAAATCTTATACTTTCCCCGAGAAAAATTTTTATTTTACGTTTCTCGACGTTTTATATTGATTATTTTTTAACGTTTTTATCAACCAATCATTTAACAATATTTATGACCACGTGTTTATTTCTTTCCAATTATATAACAGTTATTTTGGGAATTTTCTACTGTAGAAAATTCTAGTGAGAATCGCTGTAGCATTTTTTTTTTCAGTATTTCTCTTTTACAAAAAGATTTCATACTTAAAACTAATTAATAATTAAATATGAATATATTACTATTTATTATTATTGTTATTACTTTATTATTTACCAAAAAATACCACAAAATATTCTTTTTATTAAATGAAATGACAGTTTTTATAGGTTGACTTTTATGAACATGCCTAGCGCAGTACCGGAACAGAACCATAATTTGCAATTTAAAAATGGACAAAAAAGGTTTTAGTTTATCAATTGAGAATGGAATTAAATAAACCAAATCAAAGAATATACCTGTAAAAATATTAAGATAAGTAATAAAACAATTTATATCATTTTTCTGTGAAAAAAAAAATATATAAAAGTTGGTTTGATAAATCGTTAAAAAATAATCTTCCGAAATACACATGATTCTTCGAATTATCGGGAAAAATTCACAGTTTTCGGTAATAATTATTTCCAGACAGCAAATTTTCATGAAAATATCAAATTTTTCCCGCATAATTCTCAGCCTCTTGTGTAATTATATATGAGAATACAATTTATATATATATATGTAGTATAATGTACTGATAAGTGAAAATACCTTACCCACGCGATGGTTTTTTTTACCCCTCTTTTCTCTAATCTAAAATCGTGCTTATTGTTTGCTTTTTAATTTTTAAAATATAATTTATTTGTGGATTAATACGTTATAATTAAGAGGTATGTGTATTAAATATAAATTATATTCTTTCCCTAAATATCAATTCGTGATACTAGGTTAGGTACAGGTGTTTTTTTTTTTCAAATTTTACTCATATTAATCCCAATTTTTGGAAAATGCAACTCCTGCTAAAGCAGTCGTTTCATTTTCGTCATTGGGATTAATATTCGTAAAATTTATGTAAAAAAACACCGATACCTAACCTAGTATTACTTATGATATTACCCCTGAAAAAAGGTGATTTCATACAAAAAAACATTGTCTGTATTTCGGTCTGTCTATCAAAAATTAAAAAATATATATATATATTTTTTTTTTATTTTTTTTTCTTTATTTAGTTTTATTTTTCTTGAATTTTTTTTTTCTATTTTTTTCGCTTTTGATTTTAATGTACCTATGCCTAGGGAAAATGATTATTTTTTTGGCAGCAGTATTTTAAAAGCGATTTGAATTAAAGATTACAAATTTTGTACCTGTTATGATATATGAAGACTCGAATTGCATAACACCAGGGCCGTAACCATGGGGGTGGAGGAGCATCCCCCCAGCTCTTAAAATACGAAAGAATTGTAAATTTTATGGGTTAAAAAAAGCTGTAATTTTAGCAGTAGTGGAAATGGAAAAGTCACTAACTTTGTCGTCGAGAAAATAAAACTAATTTTAGCAGTAGTAAAAACATTTTCTTTTTTTTTGTCGCGGTGAGAAAAGTTGTAATTTAAGACTAAAAAAAGTTGTGATTTTCGACCTTCTCCGCTACGGCCCTGCGTAACACAATCCAGTTACAAATGGCAAAAAGAGATAGCAGTATAAAAATAAATTACCGTTTGTCACACTAAAAGCTTTTAGCACAAGACTGTGAAGACTTAAGTCTTAATTAATAATTATAATCATTAGACCAACCTTAACACAGTACTAAATAAATATAATAAATAAATAAAATTAATTTTGTATGACACATGTTAAGGGAAGTTTTAGCTTTTTTATATTTTTTAGCTTAAAATAATAAAAAGCCATAATGATAAATTTGGTTTTGCATTCATCGCAGCATTGTTGCAAACTTTTTCTCAGGTATATATTTTTTATTTTTCAGAAAGTCGATAATGATAACGTTGATTTAAATCTTCCTTATATATATTTTTTTTTTAATTCAGCCTCTATAACTTTTTTGAGATTTTTTTTCTCAGAGGTGATTCTAGGTTTAAAAATATGAAAAAAAAAAGTTCCTATAAAGGTTGGTCCGGAATTGAGTCCAAAGGGAGCTACGGTTTTTAATTAATAACTTTTGCACCCTTTAAGCTAGAGCGACGAGCTTTTAAATGTATACTAGTATTAATAAGGAAGTTTATGTTAATTTTTTTTTGAATTTATGAGGCGTGCCTAGACGGACAAAATATGTGAGGCTTAACACATTTTTGCCCCAAACTTTTTTTGTATATATTTTTTGGATTTTTGGTAAAAAATAAAGATTACTTAAGTAAAGATACATACAAAAATGTCATACAGTGTAACACTGTAGGAGCAACGGTTTTCAAAAAAATAGAATTAAGAGGAAGTAACATTTGTCACTAAAAATTTTACTTTTTAAAAGGCCATAACTCCTTTAATATTAAATTTAGGTGTTTTGGTGAAGAATACTTTTTTGTTTAGTTTTAAATGGAAAATTGCCCAGCAGCATTAAAATTTTATTGGTGCTTTTCTTATTCCCCATTCAATATGTCCATCTTCGAAGGGCCGCAGCTTCCTTAGGGCTCATTTCCGGACCAACCTTTACAAAAACTTTTTTTCATATTTTTTAACCTAATCACCTCTTAAATTTCTCGAACTTATTCCTGAATAACACCCTATAGTGAACATTTTCTACCAAGCAAGTCACGTGACCATATGTTCTTCCCACTTTGCAGTTCATAATCATAGAGTGGGAGAGAGCGCACGTTAGTAATGTGACTTGCTTGCGAGAAAATATTTACTATATTAATAAAGTTCTATAAATATTTTTTTTTCTTAGAATTTGAGATGGATCAAGTTATACATATTATTTTTAATTTTGTTAAAAGTGACGCCACTTACAATCTTAAAAGCCAATTTTTAAAATAGTTTACGTTCTAGAGAACCTTGAAGATCTCGAGCTAGCTCGTTCAATATTTTATTTTGCAGTTTTTATTTTCAAACCTCGGAGAGAAGAAAGAATTGTCATGTCGAAAAAAAAGTTTCCCAGATTTTGACGTATTTATCAGTTTTATACGTCCATCCGTCCCTCGGTTTGTCCGTCCAGAGGCCTACAGTTTGACAGATCAAAACCAAACTTTAAACGTTTTGGGGGACTGCTCAGGGGGGTTTTCTTAGTTTTTCTTTACTCTTTCAAATAAGAGTACGTAGTTTACTTATGAACAAAAACCGAAAATTTCGATTTTCTTAAAAATGACTCTGACGATTTTGCTCAAATGTTTCTCCGAAACAATCGCATAGGAACATATTTTTTTGCAATTTTGGCGAAGGCGGATTAAAATTTACATACTTTTTCATAATCACCGAAATAAATGCAAAATAAAAACAAAATATTCCAAATTTTAACCGTAACATTTTCATTTTCTTTTGTTTTTGTGAGGATTACTTTCAAAATTGGTAGAATTGATCCTTATAATAAAAGTAAATTTTCCAAAAAAAGTTACGTTAATCGGAATTTTCTTTCAGCTTTTTTCGATTTTATTAAAAGTTAAACCCCCCATAACTTTTTTGTTTTTAGGAGGATTACTTTGAAAAACAATAGGGATCTTCCCCTCATAAAACGTGATTTTTTCTGAAAATTTCTATCGGATTATTCGTTCTTGAGTTACCGTGTATACAAAAATCATGACAGCAGACGGACGGACAGACGGACAAAAAAAACGAAAATTTCTTATTTCTTTTTTTTGTCTAGGGAGATTTTTGAAACTTTTGGAAAATTCGGAACTACCCCTGTTAACAAAATCTTTTAGAATAGCATAGAAATTTTACTTAATGTTTTCATACTAGAACATTAGAATTCCTATAATTTTTAGTAATGTTTTATTTATAGTGATTTAGTGTATGTTTACCTTCGATTTTTAGTGGATTTTATTGATAATCCTGAAACCTCAAAAAATATAAGAAAATCATTGAAATAGCATTCAAAGAAAACCCTTTTGAACATCATTCATCTTTTAATTGTTTGAAGAATGTATTTTTATTAAAATTAAAAAATTAAGTATTTTCTTTTAGAACATTATAAACTTTTAATCTTATTGAATAAAGAATGAAGGAAGTTCTTTTGGAACATACCTAATTTTTAAAAACTTTTAATAATCTTTATTTTTGTTTCTTTTTTAATTAAACAGACATTATGAATAATTTGGAATGAAGTTTATATTAAAAATTATTTTTTCAACAATGAATTTGAATAAAGTTTTTATATTTAAAAAAAGCGATATGCAAACAGACATTTTTGCTTGTATCTTAAAAACGCGAAGAGATATCAAAAAAATAACGAAAAAGTCGACCCCTCCTATAGATATACCTTCACACAACTCCATTTTCAACAACTTGAGGACACCGGAATTGAGGAAAACGGAAGTGGGGATGTTTCCAGTAGGAATGTACCCTAAGATGACTGGAGGAGCTAGTTCCTCTAGACTAAAGCCTCCAGATATCTAGATCCATACTAATCCGGTAATGTGTATCCAACTAAAGTCCAAACCAACAGTATTCCAAGAACGCGACTTTATAAAATTTTTAAATGAATATATTCACTTAAAGAGTTTTGTTAGTTGTAGGAAATATCATGTGGCGCCACCTATAGGAATTTTCCTAAATTTTCCTAAATGTTACATTTTATAGAAAATTTAATATTATAAAGTATTTGTAACATTTATATTCCTACTAGGATTCTTTAAAAAGTATATAATATTTTATAAACAAGACTTTTTAAACATTATTTAAAGTCAGGAATAAAAATATTGTGTGTGTTATACTATTTTAAAACATTAAAAATTGTTTAACAAATCTTTTGTTAACATTATTAAACATATTAAAAAAATAAACTTTTATCCAGTACATTGTTTTTCTACTTAATTCTTTTTAAAATATATGTATTTCTTCTCATTAAATATCATTTGAAAAAACATAACATTTTTAAAGACTTTATTTATTTCTAAATATTTTAAAAGAAAAGCCTTATTCAATATGATTATAGAGAAACCAATAAAAGAAATGTATGAAAGTTTCCCACTAAAATATCATAGAACTCATCATATATTCACCGCATAAAAAATATTTTAAAAATAATTAAAATAAAAAACATTTTAAAATATTATTCAATGTTAAGTATTTTCTAGATAAAAAATATTGTTAAATTTATTATGTATGTTATCCTATTTAAAAATATTTCATTATCAAAATTTTTAATTTTCAAAACATACAAGACATACTAGAAACCTTTTAAAACATTCTAAGATTTCTATAATAATCAATGATGTTCCTAAAGTATTTTTCTAACAGAGACCGTATAATATTATTCTAGCGCAGGCGCTTTGAATAATATAATAAGTAACTGTTCGTTCGTCCGGTCCGTAAACAAGATAAGTTGAGGGCAAATTTTAGGTTTCTGAGTTACGTTTGTTCTCTTTTAAAGAATATTATGTTCTATGTGATGTAACATAAACGAATCACAAGTATTTTGTAGATACGCCTGTTTTGCCTAAAGCCCACGAAGTCAAGAACGAATTATCAGAGACTCGAAATTTTTTAGGAAAAATCAAGTTTTATAAGAATATCTCTGTTGGTTTTTTACCCGATAAAGAAAGGATGGTAATGTGTAACAGCTGTTACATGCATAGACTAGTCTATGTATGTATGTGTGTATGTTTGTACCACTCTACAGCCTAAACGCCTTAACTGAATTTGACAATTCAGGTGTCAAACGATTTGTCTTCATGCCGCGGGTCACATAGGCTATATAAAAATCCATGTTTTGCCTATTTGGCCTGTCGTCATCGGGGATTTATAAAGAACAAAAACGAAAAAGTCATGCGATTATAAATTAGGTATTAAATGATGCGTCTTGGTAACATGAATAAAAGTAGTTATTATAGTTATAGATGTATTTGCACACGTTTCGACTGTATTCGATTTATTCGTTTTATCATCAGCATAAAATAAGAAATTTGCTATACAGCCTAAACGCCTAATCCAAATTTCACAATTGAAGTGTCAAATTATTTGTCGATACCGCGGGTGACATGAGTTATATAAAAGTCCATTTTCGCCTATTTGGGCTGCTATTATAAGGGATTTACCCAGGGATTTATAAAGAGAAAAAATAAAAAAAACTCGTTCAATTTTTATAAAGTATCGAGAGATACGTCTTGGTCACATAAATCACAGTTATTATAGTTATACCTGTATTTGTACATGTTTCGACTATATTAGCTGTATTCATCAGTGTAAAATAAACCGTTTATAAACGGTCTATTTAACAAAAAAACGTTTAAAAAGTTTAAAATAAATAATTTAATTAAAAAAAAACACACGACTGATTGACTAAAAAGTATTAAACAAGAATAATGTGAAATGAAATTATATAGTAAGCGTCGCAGTCGGAGGCCATTCCTAAATATTATAAAAATGATACAACTCTTCAAATTCAATTCAATTACGATTACTATACAATTTTATTTCACATTATTCTTGTTTTATACTTTTAGTTAATCAGTCGGTTGTTTTTTTTTATTAAATTATTAATAATCTTACTATTAAACAAACGTTGCTAGGAGTTCCAGTGATAATTATTGTGGTACACAATACAATTGTACAATACTGTACTATACTGACACTGTAGTACTGTAGTACAAATAAAGTACTAAATACCAAATGTCGCCATATAAATAAAAAATATGTATTTTCAAATAATATTACAGTAGGTATTTAAACTAAAATATCATTTTCTGTCGCATGTTTATGAAAATACTTACTACTCCTCGTGGCTACACGCTTGGTTCATGATCAGTAGTCGGCGAACTTCCAGTACTCGCATAGGCGCCGCGTCGACTCTAGCGTTGAGGCGAGGTTTTAAATATTTACATTTTTATTTCTTTTTATCTTGTTTTTTTTTAAGATTCCATTTAAACGAGTAAGGTATTCTTAAAAGATAAAAATCGAATGTCGGTTTTTTCTTTGAAAAACACCGATATATACATATGTATAGTTAATATGTATAGTCAATATCGTTGTGTGTAACAAATTAGTCGTCAAATATTTCGATTTAGTGACCTTTATAAAAATTTCTCTCATAATTCGGCAAAATTATTCCGTAAGCCTATATCTCTGCGTTTATTTTCAACGTTAATGAGTCATAACTGAGTTTACGCCGACTACTGTTCATGATGTATTTAAACTGTTTTAGGTATTATCAGAAAGTAATTTCACTTCTTTACACTGTGTACAATATAATACTAATTCAATGGCTATCAACTTATCAAAACTTTACATTTCAGCAAATTAGCTAATTATTATATCATAAACAATTATATTTCGAGTGGAAATCGTCCATTTAATTAATTAGTTCCAAGCACACTACATTAACTTTAGATAAAATTAAACGATTGAGCGGATATTGCTATTATTAATTAAATTACGCATATTTCTACACTAGTGTAATAATAGTTATTATTTAAAAAAAAATCAATACAGATTTAATTAAGTTCGTACTTGGCAATAATTTTTAGAGTTTAAATCTACTCTACAAAAAAAGATTTTTTTTATTTGCCAGGGAGCTTTTAGCTGCTTCTCGCTATATTTGATTTGATAAAAAAAAATAATTTAAGTCTCAATATTTTTTTGCCGTGGATTGGTTCTCTTTTAGTGGGGCTGTAAGCAAAAAAAAAACGGATTTAAAATATCTTTATTCGTTTGTTTTTAATAAGCTTCTAAATGACGATGATGCCGTAACTCAGTATGGACTAGATGAGTGCAAAATAAGCTGTTCGTAGAACACTGGTAGATACTGTACCTTGCAGAGATCTTAAGCAAAAAATCTGCTTTGCCAATTTTGATGTTAGAGCATCAGCTTGCGGTTTCCAGGTTAAAACCGGATCAAGGGTCACACCTAAAAACCTCACACTGGTTGCTTCTTCAAAGCCCTGTGAATCTCTGAGTGTGAACAACACTCGCTCCGTTTTTGAGTGGTTTAGTGAGAGACCGTTGCAGGCAAACCAGTTTGATGCTTTTGATTGTGCCAACACAGCCCAATTTAGTACCTGACCAAGATCTTTACCTTTAACTGTTATGGTGGTATCATCAGCAAAATGCACACAATCAGTGTCCCGTGGTAGGCAGTTTATAAAATCATTCAGGATTGTGGCAGGACTTGGGTACAGGGATGGATGTAGGAACAAGTTCATTGAACTTGGTGTTCTCACACTACCTTGTCTTTACATCTATCACTGTCTCCGTCACGCTCACAAAAATCAGGATCGCGCTGTCAGAGGTTCTGACATTCACGGCTACGATACCCGCAGAAATGATGACCTACGACCAAATTATTACAGATTGACAAAGGCGCAGAATGGTATTAACTTTCACTCTTTTAGATTTTTCAATAGGTTGCCAGCAGCTGTTCGCAGCCTTTCGGTGGTAAGTTTTGGAAAAACAATTAAAACCTTTTTGTTGTCCAAAGCCTATTTCTCCACAGTCGAATTTGTGGAATGTGATTCCCTTATTCAGGTGGTCTAGGATTGTTTGGCTTCATTTTTTATTTTTTTTTTACTTGTATATTTTACATTTTATATGTGTTCTTTTACATTTTATATGTGTCCCTTTTTGGAATTTTTTTTGTTTAAAACTAAAAGTACCTGACTTTTGTATAGATGTATTTCTTAAACACCAATAAATATGATTTGATTTGATTTGAATTCAAAAAATTAGTTTTTTTCGCATTTTAACGATATATTTTGATGAAAATTTTATATAAATATTAAAGATACGACTCTAATTTTTATACGCAACACATATGTGCGGTTTATAAAAATAAAAAAAGTTTTAGATTTAATCCAGTGACGGAAATTTTACCGGAAGTTATCGAAAAAAAATACAAAAAAATTGAAATATTTTATTTTTTGGAGAGCAACTCAATAAATTAAAAAAAAAACTTTTTCTGTTGCTTTAAAACATTAAAATAATATTAAATAAACATTAAATAATTCAAAATATTGTTGTTCTGCTTTAAGTAACTCTCCGTAAAATCTCCGTTACTGGATTCAATCTAAAACTTTTTTATTTTTACAAACCTCACATGTATGTTAGTGTTGCTTATTAAAATAAGAGCCATATCCTTAGTATTTATATAAAAATTTCATGAAAATATAGCGAAAAAATACGAAAAAATCTCATTTTTTGAATTTAAAAGCTTATAAAAAACAAACGAATAAAGATATTTAAAATCCGATTTTTTTAGCTTAGAGCCCTATTAATAGAGAACCAATCCACCGCAAACAAAATTATTTTTTTCACCACAACTATAAGGAAAAAAACCACTGCGCGTTATATCTCAAAAAAATGAGCTGATAGAGAAAAACGGAATAAGGTTTCGAAATCAGCGCATCAAATAGCCAGATACAACTAAAATGGTGTCAGCAAATTTTTGAGTGTTGAGCAGTGTTTTTATAGTTATTATAATTGTGTACACACGTAGTAATTTCGAATAGTCTTGCAACAAAACAGCATAGCTAGTTAAAATTATTGAATCTACCAAAAATGCATTTGACCTTTTTAAGTTTTGCATCTTTTTTTACCAAATATCTGATACCATATTTTACCTTTTTCAACTTTTGTTGCCTTACGTTACCTTGCCGTACCCCAATTTTACGTAACCTAAAGAAGCTTTAATTAGTTTACATTAACATACTTTTCGTACGATCTAGTGTACACGAAATAAAAAAAAGGCATGTTCACTATATATCCTCGTTACGATATTTTTCTATCGCACGAGTACATAGTGCACATTTGAATGAAATGACAACTATGCACACTCATTTATACAAACGATTACACATAGCTTTCATTTTGACAAAAGTCATTTGACGTTTATATAATTTTGAAATGTAAAAATTAAACACAGGTAATTCTTTAAAATATACATTTTTAAAGAGTCTAGACTATAGATCGAACGAAAAATTTTGTTCGCAACTCGTTTGCCACAAGTACACTCGAATGATTTTTTGACTTCGCTTCGCGTCGTCAAAAAAACGTAATTCTCGTGCACTAAGTACTAAAGTCGCTTACTCGTTACGAAAACTACTATTACCTTACTTTATTCCACCTTCATCATCATTAGTTGCAAAGCAGAAATGCAATATAAGTTCGAAACACTCAAACTTGACTGGTCCATTGTGTATCTGCATTAACATCATTTGACGCAAAAGCAGATGCCATTTTATCAGACCCCAGAATAAATATGACATTGGTCGTACTGAATTTAAAATAATTGGCATTTTAGTATAGTTTGTTAATTGAATATAGTATAGGGGAACAGGGGGCACAGTGAGTCATTGGGCACAATGAATCGTTGACTATAACTCTACCAATATTAGTTTTAGAAACGCCGCTTTCTAATGGCGCGCTAAGAAGACGCGTGGCGTGTGTTGAAGCGGAGAGGTGGCTGCATAAAATAAATAATGAAAGTATTTTTTTTGTTAATCTGTTAATTAGGTATATTTGTACTACTTTTACGTAAATTCCAGTGTAATTTGGCATTTTATATTCTTTATTAACTCTTAAATAAGTGTGTTTACACAAACTTATCAGATATTTGGTATGTTTTTTTATGTCCACTTTGAACTGGTCTGGTTACTGGCGGGACACAGTGAGTCAAAGCCGGTGGTTCCCTCTACTACTAGCCCACACAAGTCCTGGACTTAGGGGATGCTTAATTAAGTAGAATAGTACGAGGTTAAAAACAAACATAAACATAAACATAAACATTGGACACAGTGGCTCATGATCCACTGTGCCTCAACTATGGTTAAATGTTCCTGTATATTTATAATTAAAATTATTGTAGGAATTTTGCTTTCCTGTTTTAAAAATTTTCAAAATTTAGAAAAAAATTTAATTTTTTTTTGCGTATTGTTGCGTTTTATGACGTTTTATGTCGATATAAATCAATTTCAAGCAAAAAAATTGTTGGTCGATTGGTCGGTCTGTCCGGGAAATCTTGTGGGCACGATAACTTAAGAACGCTTTAAGCTAGAGACTTTGGTATGTTACCAAAAGTTCTCGCTCGGGATTGTTCATCAAAAACAATCCTGAGCGAGAACAATATTTACAAAAAATTGAAAATTTCATTATAGGGGTTTTTAATATTGCTGAAATCGAATCTGATAATAAAAAAATTCTAACTACACCCCCGCAGGGGTGAGGGAGTAAATATTTTAAAATATTTTTCATATTTTCGTGAAAATTTGAATATGAGGGTTTTTGAGGTTGCTAAAACTACATCTTGAAATTATTTTTTTCCAAATCCCCTTAGGGGTGGAGATGATTTTTTTGAAAGTTGGTTTATACAATATACATTTAACATTGTTTTTTAGGGTCTTGATTTACGTTAGTTTATTTTGACTTTTGTTTTTTTTTCTTACTTAAGAGTTTCATTTTCAAGGTTTTGATTTACCTACGTTAATTAATTTTAAGTTTTGTTTTTTGTTACCAAAGAGTTTTATTTAAGTTTATTTGACTATGTAGGTATCTAAAATAAACATTTTTTTTTAATTAATAAATTAACTTAATTTATTTAAATATCACGATTAACTGTACCCCATACTGACTCACTGTACCCCTTTCAGTGATTCACTGTACCCCGTACTGGGGGCTCAGTGAATCAAATGACATACTGTCAAAAAAGTACTTGTAAAAAATCATGGTCAATTCATTTTTAATTTAAACCTGCAAATTATGTTAGCTTAAAGATCAAAGAAACGTAGTATGAAAAAAAAAGTTATTGTCAAAACTTTCAAAAATATGCGCTCTGAAAAAGTAAGTGACTCACTGTGCCCCCTGTTCCCCTACTATGCACCTAGTATGCGAACTAAGTGTTTAGTGTTCGAGACTGAAGAAAATCAGTCGAGAAAACTTAAGACAGTTCGCATACGTGGTGCATATACTATTTTTTCTGCTACCTACAGCTAGTAACTCCAAATATCAGTTAAAAATAAAGTTTAAAAATAATTTTGACATAGCTGTCAGTTTTACAAATAAGTTGAAAAAAGTTAGTAGTTGTCTAAAATTTTTTTTATTATTGACCGTCGTCAATAAACAATGCTTAACAACGGTCAATAATAAATGAGTTCACTGATTTTATTGGTTGCCAAGGTAAACAAGCCTTGACAACGGTAGATAATATGTAAGCTAGCACTTAATTAGGTACTAGAAAAACAATTTTATCTTTTATTTTTAAAGGGGCTATTCAAATATTATGTAATTTTTTATATATAAAGTAGGTAAATTGGGTGTGCTGTACGTAGGTATATCGTTTTCCGTATGGCAGAAAACGATTGAATCCTATAGCCTGTAGTAGGTTTTTAGAAGCCGAGGGCCTGCCCGAGGTAATAAACCTATGAAATCTAAATTTAACTTTTCGCCCGTGTATTATACAATTTTTCATCTTCATCTTCATTTTTTATAATTTAAAATATATTTAATTTTAAATTGTAAAAAATATTTCTTTTTGCTCTATTAATCCAGTTAAATCGCTAAAAAACAATTAAATCATTTCTTCTATCTGCGGTTTTATTTTCAAATTAGCTTGGTGTTTCGATTAATTTGTTTTAAAATGTGTTTGTTACGAAATTATTAATACGTCTGATAAAGTTTTATAATTATATCTAAATGTTATAAATATTGAAATTGATTTTACAATTGAAATTTTGTGTTTATAATTTATTTTATTGGATGAATCCAGTTAACCGTTTGGACGTTATGTTATGGAAGAAAGTTTTATTTATAGTAAATAATTATAATACTTATATCTTGTCAAAAAGAACACACATATATAATATATATATATATATATATATATATATATATATATATATATATATATATATATATATATATAACACTAAGTGAACAAAAGCTCATATTTCTTTATAAATCTGGACCCCGGAGGTAAATGATACCATGTCACAAAAACGTAATTTTTCAGGAGAGCAAGTTTTTGATTCTTTTTTTAACATTAAATGCATGGCCATGGTTTTGTTTTCCATTGTATTATTTCCGTTATTTATAGTAACTGGACATAGTGCCCTGTACCTCTATGTAAAGCAAAAAATGCACATCAAGGACATGGTGATAAGTCTATTTCACAAAAAATGGACATGGTGTCCTTTACCCTCCGGGGTCCAGAAATATTATAGTAAGGTAAAAAAAATCTTATTTAAAAAAAGCTTTATAATAACAAGTTTTAGTTAGCGTGCAAAAAAAGTCACACTTTTCGTCCGCAAAACCTAAACAAAAAGTGTCGCTTTTAGAATCAATCGAATAAAAATATATATAAAAAAGAAAACAATTTATTTACAAAGCCCTCTGCGTCCGTGATATGTGTTAATCCGTCGTTTCTCCAAGTGTAATTCTGACATTAAAAAACTGTTATTTCAAACATATTGCTCAGGGATCTACATGTCCGAACTTTGGTGTAATTATACACTGGGATGGTAAAATAATGCGTTTAGACTCTTAAATAACATACCGAGCATTTCTAGTGCTAGTGAAACGTTTGCTTCGGCTCGTATTAACGACTTCCTAGCTATTCGTAGATTTCGAGCATTTGGGTTCCACGATCGGCTGTATAAATCTCCCAACCTCTTTATTGTGGCTCTGCTCAGGAGTGACATTTTATGGCGTTCCAATCTATGGAAAACCTGGAGTAGAGTTTTAATGGGGGGACGGTAGCTCTTTTGAACTTTTTTATATTGGCTAATTATTAATTTTCTTGTAGATATTTTGTTTGTTTTGTATTTTTTTTTGTATATGGCCCTCTGGCTGGAATAAAGGATTATTATTATTATTTAAAGGAAACCGTTCAAAGTTCAAACTGGAAACAAATAGATTTTGCTTACCCGATTTTTAATTTTTAATTAATTAAATTAAACAATTGTAATAGCGCGTTGGTCCCAATTTAAACCAAAAAATATTAATTATCTAAGACATTCATTTAGAACCACACACTATTATTTGGAGACGTAACAAATACAAATAGTAGTATGTTTGCTATTTGGGTAGCGAGCCACCAAACATATGCTTACATATGTTAATATAAGAATCTAATTACCACTTAATTCTTATCTGAATTTCTTATTCCAGCGAAGACTTCTTCTTATAACACAAACTGTAGATATGCGAAAGGTAAAAACTTAAATATATTTTAAATTAATTAAAATATATCTTGCCAATAAAATGAAAGGATCAGAAAACAATTAAAAGAATTTAATGAAAGAAAAATGAAAACCGATTATAAGCTTTTTTTAATTATTTTATTATGAAAAATGAAAAGTTAAAAACAAATAATATACAAAATATTTTAATTTGAAATGAAAAAATTATGAATAAAATAGCATTTTTACCCTTCAGATATATTTATACTCGCGACTCCAAATTTTACTTTCAATTTTCACAAGACCCAACTTTACTAGACGACTACATATTTCCGAATCCCCTTTTTTGACCATAATTCAAAACAGGCAAAATGTCCCTTCCCAGAGATGCCGATATACCATTCATAAAACTATTAACGTAAATATTTTAGATTTTAAGCTTTCACGGCCATTAAGATATAAAGAACTTTCACTTTCGGGTTTAGACCGTGTTAATGGATTTTCACTTTCCGACGTTTCGTCTCTTACTACTAAAGATATCTTCAGGGATTAATCAGTTTCAGATCTGTCTCTAGTAGTAAGAGACGAAACGTCGGAAAGTGAAAATCCATTAACACGGTCTAAACCCGAAAGTGAAAGTTCTTTAATATTTGACTTCTTCAAAAGTTTACCTATTTTATCCGTGATACCGCTTACATAGGGAAGTATAACTTGTGTCTGTCTGTCATTGTCACTATTGTCCTGTTGTTTGGGTCTGGGATTTCTGTATTTGTATATGGTCTTATTAATGTCTTTTTTGGTATAACCGTTCATGGTCAAGGCTTTGGTTAGTTTAATGAGTTCTGTGTCTAGGGAATTCTTGTCTGAAATCATGAAAGCCCTATGAACAAGTGAATTTACTACCGAGCGTTTTTGAGAGGGATGGTGATGTGAAAATGCGTTTAGGTATCTGTCAGTGTGGGTTTTCTTCCTGTATACCGAGTGTCCTATTGAGCCATTTTCCGTTTTGTAAACCAAAACGTCAGGCGCCGCAATGGGATCCCCATTATCACCCCCTGCGGCCAATGCTTTCATGGAATACTTCGAGAAAAAAGCTATTGAGTCATTTCCATTAAAACCTAAAATTTGGCGCAGATACGTAGACGATGTCTATGCTATTTGGCCCCATGGCATGGAAAGCCTTCAAGGTTTTCTAAATCACCTCAATTCCCAACATAAATCTATACGGTTTACGATGGAAATTGAGAACAACGGATCACTTCCCTTTTTGGACGTTTTGGTTTACAAAACGGAAAATGGCTCAATAGGACACTCGGTATACAGGAAGAAAACCCACACTGACAGATACCTAAACGCATTTTCACATCACCATCCCTCTCAAAAACGCTCGGTAGTTAATTCACTTGTTCATAGGGCTTTCATGATTTCAGACAAGAATTCCCTAGACACAGAACTCCTTAAACTAACCAAAGCCTTGACCATGAACGGTTATACCAAAAAAGACATTAATAAGACCATATACAAATACAGAAATCCCAGACCCAAACAACAGGACAATAGTGACAATGACAGACAGACACAAGTTATACTTCCCTATGTAAGCGGCATCACGGATAAAATAGGTAAACTTTTGAAGAAGTCAAATATTAAGCCTATATTTCGGTCCAACCAAAAATTAGGTCAATGTTTGACTTCAACAAAAGACAAAATATTCAGAAGGCGTATATAAAATACCCTGCTCCTGTGGTACGGTTTACATAGGTGAAACTAAGAGAAAAATTTCTACAAGACTTCAAGAGCATGAGCGCAATATAAGAAAGAAACAAATTTCCTTCTCGGCAGTAGCCGAACATGTACATGAAACAGGTGATAAAATCAGTTTGTCTGAAACAAAACAAATATTAACAGAAAACAGAAAAATGCCAAGGAAGATACGGGAATCGATAGAAATCATCAAGCATCCTAACAATATCAATCGGGACACTGGTTACCACTTACCTGCAATATGGAAGTCTTTGATAGGAAAAACCTCGTCACGGGTGAATAACCACAACTCGTCATAAATAGTGACACAAGTTGATTCGAAACTTAGTTTCAGATTAATCCCTGAAGATGTCTCTAGTAGTAAGAGACGAAACGTCGGAAAGTGAAAATCCATTAACACGGTCTAAACCCGAAAGTGAAAGTTCTTTATAACGTAAATATATCTGAAGAGCTTACTATCAAAGTGAACTGACAATTAGTTTAAATTGCTGAAAATGAATTTTAATTTTATTAAGAGAAATGATTAAAAAACTACTTCTACTTATATTGATTTTCATGACATTGCTTCGAAGTAGAAAAAACAATTTCACAAAAAGTCCCTAATAATTGCCAGTATCTAAAACAACGTCATTAAATATATTCCCATATTTATTAATTAAGAAAACCGAACTAACCAATTAATGAGGCAAAATCTAAGAGTACCAAATATAAGATAAACATCTGCAAAACCAAACTTCCTGTTTAGAATAATAAGTTTTTCACTTGAAATAATAATAAAATAAAAATACTCAATATATACAGGATGACCCCTCTGTTACACATTTTATTTGTATGTTTGTCATCTAAATCCAAACGAGACTCTAACCCAGTTATCGCAGAAAGTACAGGAATAACTTGTCATTGACGGTAAACATTAAAAGCTACTTACAATAAAATGCTTTCAAGTCGTTACCCGGATTAGTCAAACTGCTTGCTTCGCTATAATCTCATTTAATGTAATGCCATTACTGAATCAGAAATCGAATCAACTTTGATTTTATTCAAGTCCATAACGAACGACGATAACTAGCTTGAAATTTACAGAATTTAGTCTAATTTAATTATATGCTTGTAATTAAAGATCAATGATAATTTTAAAGTAAAAAACTTTCACGATATTTAAACTATTTGGCATGGAATTAAAAAATTAATTACAGAATCTGCAATACAGATGTTAATAATTAGTATAATAAAACATAAAGAACTTTCACTTTCGGGTTTAGACCGTGTCAATGAATTTTCACACGTTCCGACGTTTCGTTTCTTACAGAGACATCTTCAGGGATTAATCTAAAATCAGTTTCAGATTAATCACTGAAGATGTCTCTAGCAGTAAGAGAGAAAGTAAAAATCCATTGACACGGTCTAAACCCGGTCGCTTAACATTTAAAATAGGATAATAAAAATTAATATTTTGATTTTGATGTCATATTATTTTTTTCAATGTCAAGACCTTTAATTATTTACACACTGGTATTCTAGTTTAAAAAAATATACACAGTGCGGTCCAAAAGTTACCCCACCCCCCTTAACTTTTGAACCAGTTCAGGTATCGACAAATTTGGAACACATAAGACAACTATCTTTTGGTAAATAATCGATATTTATAGCTTTTAAAATGTGTTTAGGGTGACAAAGGAGGATTTTTTTAAATCAAAGGGGGGTCGTGTGATACAAAATTTTAAAGCAAATAAAATTCTTTATTCGACCATATGTTTTTTTTTAATTTCTTAAACATTTTTTTAAGGTTTTCATTTTTTATTTTTTTGTTAAAAATATAAAAATGAGAAAGGTCACCAGTTCTTAGAAAAAGATTTCCATTTTTTAATGAACAATGAAATAAATAAATAAAAAAATGAGAAATAATATTCCATTACGCTAAAAATAATTTAAAGGTAAACATACAGGATTATTCAGAAATTTCAGAGGTGATTCTACGTTAAAAAATATGAAAAAAAGTTTCTATCAAGATTGAAATGAGCCCTAAGGGAGCTACGACCCTCCAAAGGGTACATCTGAAAACTACTTTTTATTTAATATTTCCGGAACCATATAAACCACAGTAAAGAATTTTCGCCTTAAAATTAATACAGGCTATTATTTCATGTAATTTTTATTTAGTAATTTTAACCAGGGGCGTACAAAATGGTGGGGGGATGTTACTTTTTTTGCCCCAAATTTTTTTAACCGTAATTTTTTTGACATATACATAAGTAAAAAAGGTACTCTTTATGTAACACTGTAGGGCCAACCGTTTTCGAGAAAATTGTTATTGCATTTTCACGTTCTGAGCAACAAAAATAGCAACTTAAAAACGCACCAATAAAAAATTCTATACTACAGAGAAATTCTATGAAACTATGAAAAAAAATCCCATTCACAAATATCCACAAATCGCTTTTCAGGGAGCTACGGTCCTTTAAAAGTGTTACTCTTTAAGAGGCTGTAGTACTTAAAAATGATTTTCGAACCTAGATGTATACGAGCTTTTTTTTACAGTTTTTAACGTAGAATCACCCTACAGTATTGAAATTTTTATTGGTATATTTTTTAGTTCCTATTTTTGATGCTCAGAACGTGAAATTGCCTATTATTTAATTGCCTATTATTTAATTGCAATTTTCTCGAAAACGGTTGGCTCTACGGTTTACATAAAGAAAACCTTTTTTATTTATTTTTAATTAAAAGTTATTAATTTTATTAAAAAAAAAGTGACATGCCCCCCCCCCCATTTTGCACGTCCCTGGCTACCACTACTAAATAAAAATTACATGAAATAATAACCTTTATCAATGCTAAAGCATACGCAAATTCGTTAGTGTGGTTTACAGGGTTCCAGAAATATTAAATAAACACTACTTTTTAGATGTACCATTAGGAGGGTCGTAGCTCCCTTGGGGCCTATTCTGGGACCAACGGCAGACTAACATCTCTACACTAAATTTCACTACTCCGTAACATCTCTACTCCATAACATCCCTACTCCATAACAACTCTACTCCATAACATCTCTACTCCATAACATCTCTACTCCATAACATCCCTACTCCATAACAACTCTACTCCATAACATCTCTACTCCATAACATCTCTACTCCATAACATCCCTACTCCATAACATCCCTACTCCCCAACAACCCTACTCCGTAACATCTCTACTCTATAACATCTCTACTCCATAACATCTCTACTCCGTAACATCTCTACTCCGCACTATATGCACTTGATTAGCAACTTATTAATTAAGGAGTGATTGACGGAACAAAGTACATTATTTTATCACAATTTTTCCTAGTAAGTGTTTGTCTTTATACAAAATAAAAAAAAATTACAGACGTATGTTATAAATACAAACTTAAATATACATAGTAATATATTTGTTAATTTAATTTAATTAAAAAAAACTTTGTGACAATTTCGATAATTATTGTTTTACAGTTCTGTACAAAAGGTGTTTTAGCACCTTTTATAAAATTGACTTAAGTCAAAAAAATATTTGTCACGGTAAGCAATTTGAATTTTTACATTTAAAGTATTTAGTTCAATAATGCCTTATTTATTAGAATATTTTGTTTTTTTTATTAGAACATGTTAAGAGTACGCGGGCAAGACTCCAAGTCCGTAGGTCGCAGGTATGTTTGTGATAAAATAATGTACTTTGTTCCGTCAATCACTCTTTAATTAATAAGTTGCTAATCAAGTGCATATAGTGCGGAGTAGAGATGTTACGGAGTAGAGATGTTATGGAGTAGAGATGTTACGGAGTAGGGTTGTTGGGAAGTAGGGATGTTACGGAGTAGGGATGTTATGGAGTAGAGATGTTATGGAGTAGAGTCGTTATGGAGTAGGGATGTTATGGAGTAGAGATGTTACGGAGTAGTGAAATTTAGAGTAGAGATGTTAGTCTGCCGGACCAACCTTTGGAACTTTTTTTCATATTTTTTGACGTAGAATCGCCTCTTAAATTTTTTGAACCTATTTCTGAATAACCCTGTATAGCGTTTAGCAAAAAGAACTCTGTGCATGCCCCATTTACAAGAACAACAACACAGGCCTCGGCATACAAAAATATTGCCGAAAGGCCCAATCAGTCTTTAGCAATAAAGAGAATATGTGATTTTTTCAGGGAAAACAGGAAATGGCATGTTGTTTTGTTTGTAATTTTCCATTAACGTAAAAATTTTGAGCAAAATCATTAGAGCCGTTTTAAATAAAATCGAAATTTTAGAAAGGACGAAAAATCTGTGTTTTGGGTTGTTAAACCTTAAAACGCATAAATACATCAAAATATGGAAATAGTTATTTTCGAGAGGGCAATATCTGTTTACTCATGAGTGCCGTACAAGGTTTTATCCAATAAATAGCTTAGGAATTCATATTTTTATTAAAAATTTTAATGACATTTACAAGAAAATAATTTGACCAGTGACAGTTGAGTGGGTAAAATAAATAATTATCCACTCAATAAAGTAAAATCACGCGGGGGTTATTATTGATTTTATCTATTTAAAATAAAGCTGGTAATTGTCTTATTATCTGTATGTATTGGATAAATATTTTTTTACCATCGAGGTCACTCGAAAATAAACAATGTCATCCACCGCGAGGTGGCTGGCTGCAGGTGGGCCAGAAATGAATAAAATAATGATAAAAAACTAAATTTTTGATTACTAATATTTTCAATACCGATGCACGCGCTGATTTTGAATATCATAGTAAAAAACCTGAAAAAAATTGGGCCCCTAGGGTGGAACATATTTTATATTTTCGATTTTGCTGAAATTTGGTATGAAGGCTTCGTTTAAGGTCCTTTATATGAATCAATACCTAAAAGTTTAAAATTCAATATAGACAAAAAGTTAGGGTGTTTCTTCTTTTAAGATGTTGTCGTAATTGATAATTAAGTTTATATTATGATATTTTTTAATAACATCTGTTCACAATTAAGCCCCTGAATATGATAAAGCCCATACCAATTCAAAAAATAAAAAAATCTGTCAAGTCTTGTTATAATTTAAGTTTCAAGGTCATACGCCATATTGCGACAACTATTTCCAGGCGAATTAGATAGTAAACGCCTAAAACCTTCGCGACCACTGCCTGTCCCTGCTATGCACACCCTGGAAGAAATATCCCCCACCCTAAAGTGTCTTCCCCTCAGATTTTTTGACGTTTTCTCATTGTATAGTTCTATTAGGATACAATAAACTTTTATTTGAAATATTTTGTCGTCCTTTTTTTAATAGTAACCAAATTTATAAAAATTCATAAAAACTGATAAAAAAAAAACAAGAAAATAAATTTTTTTTACCCTAAAACGAAGTTGAATATTTATTGTTAAATTGTTAAATATCAAGTTAAATAATATGTATAACAATCAAGTGAACAATAGACTTGATATATACAGTGCGGTCCAAAAGTCACCCCCACCCCTTAAATTTTCAACGAGTTGAGATATCGACTTCAAATTTATAACTCTTAAATGAGACAACTTAAACTATCTTTTAGCATATATTTGATATTCAGCTCTTAAAATGGAGAGGATTTTTTTAATGGAAAGGAGGGTCGCCTGATACATCATTTTAAATAAAATTCTTTTTTGAACTGTATATTTTTAATTTTTTAGACAGTTGTTTTAAGGTTATAATTTTTCAATTTTTGTGATAAAAATACGATTTTTTAAGTTTTTTTTTGTAAATTTTTATTTATGTCAATTAAAATTGGTTTAAAAGTATAATTTAAGTTTTTTCATCATAAAATTAGTCATTTTAAAAAAAAAATATGTTTTTTTAGAGAAATGCAAATTTTCAACAAAAAAAAAATAAAAAAAATAAAAAATATACAGTTAAATGGAGAATTTTATAAGCTTTAAATGATATATATCCCCCTTTCCATTAAAAAAAAATGTCCCCCTATGCCCACATTTTAAGAGCTAAATATATATGCTAAAAGATAGACCAAGTTGTCCTATTTAAGGGTTCTAAATTTGAAGACGATATCTGAACTCGTTCAAAATAAGAGGGGGGTGACTTTTGGATCGCACTGTATAGTTTGATTGATTGTTATACATATTATTTAACTTCATATTTAACAATAAATATTCAACTTTTTAGGGTACAAAATATTAATTTTCTATTAATTTAGTATCCTAATAGAACTATACAATGATGTAACGTCAAAAACTCTGAGGTGAAGACACTTTAGGGTGGTTAATGTGGATCTCAAGATAGAAAAATACCATAATTAAATAAATAAACTTAAGACGATATTATCTCTCCAAAAATGTTTTTATTATTATTATATAAATCATAGCGACATGTTTCTGCCCTTTTAACGTAGGGCCATCTTCAAGCTAATAATTAAAATAAAAAACAAACAACAATTACATTACACGTGTAGATGGCCTTACGTTAAAAGGGCAGAAACATGTCGCTATTATTTATATAATAATAAAAACATTTTTGGAGAGATAATATCGTCTTAAGTTTATTTAAAACTACCTCCAATATGAGCAAGGATCATCAAAAATATAATATAATTTAATAAATATTACAGAAAGCAGTTGAAATCTATTCTGTTTAATATAATATGTCATTATTTCTTAAATTAATCATAGACTATAGCCTATGATTCATAGCTTATACATTTCAAGTTTCTAACTTTTGATTGATGACATCTAATATTATTTTACTTGCAAGTTCTTGTTATTGATAAGTCTACAAGTGCCTACCTCAAAACCTTGTTAGCAAATATGATTATCATGTCGTGACGGTGCAAAGTGCTTTTGATACACTTTTAGAATATAGAATGGAATAAATATATCTATATAAAGGCCTTGTTTGTCCAAGTTATACAATATGTATCTCGCTTAATTTAAAACGTCTTTAAAATAGTACTTTTCTTAAGGAAAGTCTTGCGTTATTAAAAAAAAATATATTTTGGGTTCTACCGACTTTTGAAAGACTAAAAGACGCATCAATAGTGTTTTTTATGTCTGTCCAGCGATAACTTCTGAACGCGTGCATGATTCAAAAACCATTTTTTAAAAGACGTTTTGGTGGTGGTCCCGGATCACCTAGATCAAATTATTTCGTATTACCTGGAGTAAACCAATAATTTTTGCCTAAATCGTAACAATTTTTAGTAGGTATGTTGTACTGATACTTATCAAAAATTGTAAGATATCTTACAACATACATATTTTGAACCAATATTACGTCAAGAACAAATTCCTTTTTCTATCTAAGTTGGATTATAAGAGGTAGATGGATAGATTTTTTACTAATAAATGTATACAAAGAACTAAAAAAATCACGTTTATTGCAGTTTTGCCAATTTTTTTACAAAAAACAAAAATTTCCCTAAATGCATATATTTGTTTTATTTGCAAAAACCACCCAAATGAAACAAATAGAATAAAATGCTCGTTGAGCGCTTAACATTTACATACATATACATATATGTTAATCAGAGATTTACGCAACACACGCCTAGGGTTTTGTTAAGGGGGCACTTAAATATTACTGCCTGAAAAAAAATCTTTAAAAGGCAGTTTAATTTAAATATCCACTAGTATAAATATGTTATTAAATATGATAGGACACTAAAAACTGAAATAAAACTTATTTACAAAAAATAGAACCCTTAGTCTCTAAAAACAAAACATAATCTAAAAAAATGAAATCGATACAAATATCGCAACAAAATATAATATAGTTAATTATACTTGGCACTAAAATATTTTTTTAATTGATTTCCCAAAAAGGGGGAGGTTATCAAATTTAATATTGCTATTCCACGTGTAAAGGACATGGCACATACCTTATGGGAAATGGCCCTTGGTTAAATTGCTTAAAATTTTAGTATGTTATGGAGCATGACCTCCTGAAAAAAAGTCTCCATGGGCACAAAAAAATTTATGGTGCCGTTTGGCCGCTATGGTCATTTAAAGACCATACAATCTAGATGATTATATAGGTACTTAAATCGTTGTTTATCGATGTGTATGTGTGTTTTTATAATTTGAAATGACTGGTTAATAGTTTATATAATATTTAAAGGCAAGTTAGTGTGTGTGGGTATCTTTTATTTACTATTTTTGGGTGTATATGGGCAGTGTCGGTGCAACCAGGTTTAGGTAGGTGGATTTTTGAGGGTTTTTTTTAATGGATTTGTGTAGTAGTAGTATTTATTTTATATGTCTTAATAGTTATGTGCATTTATATGATTTTATGTGGGTTTGTATGGGTGGTTTTGGGTTTCGACCAAACCAAAAAGTCCAATCAATTTCATAAATACCCATAACTAAAGTTTAGGTAAACTTATGCACATCCATAAATACTAAAAAAATACATTAAAACTTATAAAAACCTATAAATAGCAATACACACTCACACTACCTTTGCACATCCATATATACTATAAAACCCCGTAAAAAAACATAAATAATACATATATACCCAAACAGACCCACCTATAACCATAGCTACCCATTTCCATCGATAAATACTAAATAAATCCATTAAAACTAATAAAAACTCATAAATACCTATAAATACCCAAAACAACCCATACAAACCCACAAAAATTAATAAAAATGCACATAACTATTAACACATAGAAAATAAATACTACACACATCCATTAAAACCCTCACAAATCCACATACACATACACCTGGGTGCACCGACACTGCCCATATACACCCAAAAATAGTAAATAAAAGATACCCACATACACTAACTTGCCTTTAAATATTATATAAACTATTAACCACTCATTTAAAATTATAAAAACACACATACACACCGATAAACAACGATTTAAGTACCTATATAATCATCTAGATTGTGCCCATGAAGACTTTTTTTAGGAGGTCATGCTCTATAACATACTAAAATTTGAAGCAATTTAACCGAGGGCCATTTCCCATAAGGTATGTGCCATGTCCTTTCTTGTTTTAAGTTTGTTCTCGCATAATCGAATTAAATAAAACTTTTTGCAACTTTAATTAACATACATCGGATAATTTAAAATCAATTTTATTTTAGAACGGCATAATCCAGTTCTAATTCCAACCAATTTTCAGAAGTATATCGGATAACTCGAATGACCTGGACTTGATTAAGGGGTCACTTTAGGGCGGCTACCCCCCTTAATATTTTTCCGAGTTGGAAAATTTATCTCCGAGTTGGTAAACTATCGTCTCGAAATTGTCAAGGACACCAGTTGGCAAATTTCGAAGAGTAATGAGCTTTTTATTATTAATTTTTGTTTTTCGTTTCATAGCAAGGAGAAAACATTTATATTTGTGGCAGTTGGCAAGATTTAGTCATAATTTTTATTGAAGGGTGAAAAAAATGTGGCAAATGACGAGTTGGAAAAATTTTTATCTTGCCTTCCAATATTTTTCTCCGTTCTTCACATATTTTCCAAGCCACACATCCGTGTGTCAAACAATAAGACTAAAAATAATTTAAAGGCAGCTAAATTTGATTCTGAGACCTGCAATATTAAAATACGAAGGGAAAATGATAAAACGTGTGGGGTCATTTGATTATTACTTTTAAAACGCTTTAAGTTTGACAAAGATTTTATTTCTTTCCATTTAACAGGGTTTATTGGATTCTTGTGCACCGAAATATAAACATCACTAGATTAAATTAAATTCAAAAATTGATGATTTTGTGCCGTCATGACGCGTCAGCAGCTTGCTGAGATAAAAAAAAGTGCAAATAAGTTTCAGTTATAAAATGACAAAAAAATTAACCGACTTCGTCGACTTCTTTATGAAACTGGCAACTACTTCTTTTTTTTATTTTTTGCTTTTTTTTCCAAATAGACAAATCGGTTTTTCGAAACGAATAAATACAATAAAACTGGAAAACTTTTTTTTTCTAGGCCAAGATGACTGGAGGAATTAGTCCCAGATAAAGCCTCCAGATATCTTGGTACAGGCCATTTCGTTTGACAGGTCACAACCAAACTTTGAACTAAACGTTTTAGTGGAGATTGCTCAGAGCGGATTTTTCTTTGTTTTTCTCTACTCCCCCCAAATTATAAATATAACAACTTGTTACTGGTTCTCCCCAGAAAAAATCACAAGGGTTTAAAATATTTTTTTGCAATTTTGGCGAAGGCGCCTTATTTACATACTTTTTCGTAACCACCGAAAATAAATGCAGATTGATAAGAAAACAACAGCAAAATAATCAAAATCTTAAACCTTTTTTGCGAGGAAATAAGTGGAACCGTAACATTTTCAGTTTATTTTTGGATTATTTCTTGATTTTTTTTTGTAAAAAAGTTTTATTTTATAAATTTTCTAACAGGGGTCACTAACCTTTTTTGGTAATAAAAATTTTGAGCATTTTTTTTATTATTGGCTATATTGTTTTGGGAAAATAAAGAGCAGCTCACTCAGTGAGAATTTTACGTTCTAGTATAGAGAAAGACGCCTTATTTGGAATGGTTTCCTAATTTCGGACTATAGTGTATTTAAGATACTATCTGCAGTGGTAAACAGAAATGTACTTTTATGCGAAGCCAAAAGTCAAGCTAAATCCGTAACGGTCAACGAATTAATAACTCTTCTCTCTAGAATAGGCATTTAATTTGTAAAAACTGACCAAAACGTAGCCAACATATACATTTGTCTGTCTTATTCGCACAGCTTTGTTCTAACAGAGACAACAATAACAGTTACTGGTAACTGTTATTGTTCAGGCCTGAATATACCTACTATTTGTTTACAAAGAAACCGAGATGTTGGCGATACTTTATATTAACGGTATGCGTATTCTAGAGAGAAGAGTTGTTAGTTCGTTGGTAACGGTCGACTTTCTTCTCATTTGGTTAAGTCGAATATCCGAAATTGGTAATTAATAATTACACAGGCACACCAAAAATCTATCTCAGAGGTGCGACATAGTATGCCATAATATTACGAATTTACATGTATATTTACATTTACATACAAAAAGTCCAAACACGATTCCGAGGTCAGTTTTGACAAATCAGGTCAGCGTTACAAAATAACCACCAAAAACATAGGCGAAAATGGATTTCGAGGAAAAAAATTCTGCCCCAGGGCCGGGTTTAAATTGTTATTAAAGTTATTATGAAATTCTGACCTTTTTTGTCAATACTGACATCGGCTCCATGTTCAGCGGCCAAAAATAAATGAGAATGTATATGTCGCACCTCGTTGACAGAAGATTATTTTTTGTGCGCGCCTGTGTTATTATTATTATAATGATACAAACTAAAGTTTATTTTTTTAAGGTATAGTTATTTTAAATTTGCCGCTAAATACTCCACAAAGTCCGAAATGGCACGTCAACGTTTTACGGTTGTGTAAATTGGGCCTAGGCATTTCGCTTACGACGCATGCGTATCTTACGTTGCTATGGTAACTTCGAGATTGTTTACAAGCGGGAAGGTTTAAAATGACTATACCTTAAAAAAATAAACTTTAAGATACACAATTCTGAAAAACAGAAAATTACTTAAGATACTAAGATCCGAAATTTGGAATCTAAAATTATGGCTCCTATTATAGTTATAGCTCATATAATAGTATTTCGTAAGAAATTACTTAATGATTAAATTATTTCCTAAATTTCAAGTAATAACAAGGAACATAAGAAATGGGATTCAGATCTACTCTTGACAAAAAAAATCTGATATGTCCAAAATTAGGAACCCTTTTTTAAATGCACAAAAATGCAAAAACATTTTTTTAAGAGCGTTTTTAGGAAAAAATAAAGTGTATTAAAATTATAATAAGTTAAATGTTGTTATATAAAAAAAAATATCAAAAAGTAATACTGAATATTGAATACATTATAAATGGTATACGAAATTAGGCGACTTTCCTCTAATGTAATAAAATGTATGTAATAAAATAAAAAATTAAATTAGTATTCTTGATTTGTAAATAGAATAAAGAAAGCAAGCAAGCAAGCAACATGAATGTTAATCACAGAAAAAAAAGACTTCATATTAGTATGCAGTTGTTTTGTTCCACTTGAAACATTTCATTGTTTTCTGGATTTGGCAGTCATTGCGAACTTTTATTTAGGGTCACCTCATCCAGCGACAGCTTTGATGATGCCGTCTACGGATACATCTTCAGAAGAACAAGTGAAACACTCCGTTCCCTTTGCCGGCATGCCATCATAAAAATAACATTGTTATTGGGTGGTTAAGATTAGAGAAAGTATAGTTATAGTTATCTGGACTTAAAAGCTATTATTTGAAACATTAGAATGTGTCAAAATTTTGTTTAATTTTGTTTAATCTTAGATAAATTCATATGTAATAAAGTTATTTAATTTAATTTTTGGTATATAAATAAAATAAAAATAATACATTTAAAGTAGATTCTACTATTTATTGATAAATAAATAAAATGCTAAAACTTTATTATTTTATTATGATTGAAACTTTGTCAGAGATAGCACTAATGATATAAAACCAATGTCCAAACCACATAGACTACAAAAATCTGTAAATAATTTTATGAAGTTTTGATTTTGATATACATTGAAAAAGTTTCAGTGAAAATGAAAATGAAAATGAGTGTTAAACCAGCTGAACAGTTGTCAAAACATCGGCACTAGGCTAATTTGAAACGTTATGAAAATTAAAGTTGTGTGATCACGTGAATGGGTTATACACCTGCATAATTTATTAAAGTTTGAAAGTCTGTATCTCCAAAACGTTATATTCTAGCAAAAAAACTGTATATAGCATTTTTTACAGGGCTCAACAATAGTTTTCATTTAAAATAAAAAATTTTGAAATCGGGTACGCGAACTTAGTTTTTAGTGAACGAGAGTGCGTTTGAATGTGCACTGAAATGGTTTGCGTCGAGGTGCGTATACTATTTTCCCTACGGCCTAACACCTAAACATAAAAAACGCAAAAATTATCTTAATATTAGTTTGTCAATTTGAGGTTATGTGTTTGACTCTTACTAATTTTCTGACAGCAGGTATGTAATATCAGCTGATCGTCACTTTACATCCGTTGCCATAGGCAACGGATGTGAAATACGCACTAACTACTAACTAGGTCGTAGGAAAAAAAAGTTTCTATACATGTAGGTCGAAAAATCGCTTTTAAAGCTACTATGGCCGTTTAAAAATGGTGTATGTCTAGAAGACCATAGCTCCCTTAGGATTCATTTTTGGAAGTACCTGTATATGAGGTTTTTTTCTTAGTTTTTGATGAACATTCACGCTGCATTATTAAAGTTTCGGTTTTCAACATTTTAGTATTTAATTTTTCGTCCTCGAACCGTGAAATTTCACCTTGCAGTTAATTTTTCTCGAAAACGGTTAATCCTACAGTATTACAATAGCAGTACTTTTTTATGTATTTTAACCTGATGAATCATATTCAAAAAAAAAAAAAAATACAAAAAAAATACACACAGAAAAAACCCCTAGTTAAAATAAGTACATGAAAGTAACATACGAGGATGGGCCTTATTATGATTACTTGCAAAACCTCGTGCTATGTCTCCAAGGGTTCCTGAGTTATTAAATAAAAACCTAATTTTTTAGCCACTTTCAAAGGAGCTTAGCTCCCTTACAGCGCATTTTTAGACATTTTATAGGAACTTTTTGTCATATTTTCTGATGTATAATCCTTAAAATTTCGGATCCCTTTTCAAATACACCCTGTATTTTTGACATAAAGTTTAATTTTGTAATCAATTATTAAAGGCTTAGAAAAGTTTTCTGTTTATGTTTAGGTTAATACTTTTTAACATTTACTTCAAAATACATAATTAGAACAAAACTTTTTCCAACATTTAAATTTTGTGCTACCTCTTTACAAGTCGAACCAAATTCTAATTCTTCAATTCTTCTTTTCTTCCCTTTATTATTTCGAAAATCGGATTATATTTATTGGCAATTAATAATTATACTTATCAACTGAAGGATAAACTTCAAAAATGTTGTAATAAACAGTCATCGGCGAATTTCCAGTGCTCGCATAGGCGCCGCGTCGATTCTAGCGTTGACGCGAGGTTTTAAATATTTACATTTTTATTCCTTTTTATCTTGATTTTTTTTTAATCATTCCATTTAAACGAGTTAGGTGGGAAAAAAAGTTATCGATAAATAAAAATTAAAAACTTTCGTATTCTTAAAAGATAAAAATCGAATATCGGTTTTTTCTTCGAAAAACACCGATATATATATATATATATATATATATATATATATATATATATACACATTTATAGTTAATATGTCGTCGGCTTACAAGTAAAGAGCACTAAGTCCAAAAACATAGTTTTGAGATATTGACAAATTTAACTTTCATTGTTGTTTTTTAATTTTTGTAATAATTGTTTTTGGAAAAAAACTACGGCAAATTGCAATGACATGTTTGGACATAATAATGTCTTATTTGCAGTTAAATAAAGAAAAATTGAAGTAGTTTAATTCTACTAAATTTGAAAAAAGACATGGACTTAGTGCCTTTTACTTGTAGGCCCACGACGTCGGCTTACAAGTAAAGAGCGCTAAGTCAATAAAATAATATAAAAAACAACTATTTAAAATCAAAACCCTTCTATTAATTAAACGTAATGTATAACTAGAGTAGAAAACAAGATGTTTACATAAATTTTCAAAAACTAGATTTTTAAAAGAAGGGTTTGGACTTTTTGATTGTTTAAAGAACGTTTCCAAAATTACTAATAATAATTAATTAGTATTAATTATATGAAACTGCTTACTATGCCAGAACTAAGACAGTTTTCAGAGGCTATCGGCTGTGCCGGCAAAGAAGCATCTCCTAAAGTCAATAATTATTATGAATCATTATTAATGATAAAACACTTCACGGTGCAACACCCCTCAGAAAAGCACCGAGACTTTAAACTTAGTGTGAAGGCTTCAAATTTAGTTTTGAAATATTATCTGATAATAAAAAAACCAATGCAAATGAAAATTAAATTATTACCTACACATCGAAAGTACACGTAAAAAGCATTGTCATTTTACAGGTAAAGATCTGTTTCTCTGTTCTGTCTCTATTCCATCAACTTTAACATAGCAAAATTTGAATGCGTTTGTCAGTACAATAAATAACGCTATATTGTATCATATAAATGATTCAAGCAATCATATTTTTATAAATTAACTCTTTTTAGAAAGTCGCTTAGTGCAGAAACATTTGAAATAATCTACAAGTAAAACGCACTAAGTGCACTAAGTGACTTAGTGCCTATTGCCAAATAAAATTTTAATCAAAATCAGATTGGTGCGTTTTGTATAGTTGGCAGTCCACCTAGAAGTTAGTTCGGTTTACCTATACATAGATCATCAAAAATTAATTACAGTGCCATTAAAATCCAATTTTTGCAAAAAAGTGACTTAGTGCCTTTTACTTGTAAGCCGACGATGTATAGTCAATATTGTTGTGTGTAACAAATTAGTCGTTAAATGTTTCGATTAGTGACCTTTATAAAAATTTCCCTCATAATTCGGCAAAATTATTCCGTTTTCTGTCACATTATTATCGCCATCTGTTTTTCTACTTAAAATTAGGAAGACAGTTATTTACTGTAAAAGTAAAAAATCTTGTCACAAATTATGTTTCTGGTTCTGTATATAAAATACAGCCGGGAGAAAATAACTAAATAAAAATGGTCACCAAGCTCTCCGACTACTATTATTTTGTTATTGGCTTTGGCATGACAAAGGGAATAGCGTGCTTCATTTGTTGAAAATTTGTCTTTTCCCTTTGACGGCGGTTATAAAAATACCGCCGCTGGATGAAGTGACCCTACTTTTATTGCATCCGATTTTAATATAACGTCTTTGTTGTGCACAAATGTCTCACTAAAAAAGAAAATGTCAAAACTTTATAAGATGCACGTAACTGCTATCTTGACAAGATACATCTGCTTTTCTGACAAGCTAGAAAATTACGTATGTAAAAACTAAAAATTGAAGTGGTTCCGCGAAAAGGTATATTAGCGTAAAAAAAATCGTTTTTTTATTTTTCTCGTTTCCGATGCATTGTACATTTCTACGTTAGGGGAGAAAGGGGTAATAAGAAACACTTGGGGTTTTAAAACAAAGCATGTTAGAATTAGGACTTAACATAAAGGCAGAAACTTAATTTTTTTTAAGTTTCTTGTATAAACTGCTTATTTTCACTGTAATTTTTTGCTAAAATAACCGGTTAACCGGTATTGCACACAATTTCGTTGTATTTTTAATACTGAATGTTATTTGTTAATGCATATTTTTTATTTATATCGCCACCATTGGTATTTAATACTGTACTTGTGATATTAAAAACTACAATGTATGTATTATATACAATATGTTGTCATACTAACATAGAGAGCGGGCTGGTACATTTGGATCCCCACACAACATGTGTTATTACTGTAACATTTGGTTAATTATATCTCAGTTATAGTTTGGTATACTTTAAGTTGTAGTTGTTGTGTTATTGATTTAGTTTAAAGTATGTTACAGTATTTAGTAAAATAACAATCGGTAAATAATACCAAAATTTTGATAAGTAATAATACAGAGGAAAGTAAAAAAATTATGTATGTGGTTGCAATCTTTATATTATTACTAATCAAAACTTTGGTATTATTTACCGATTGTTAATTTTTCTGAATACTGTAACATACTTTAAACTATATCAGTAATACAACTTAACAACAACTGAAAGTATACCATACTATAAGTGCGATATGCTTTACCAAATGTTACAGTAATTTTTACTATAACATGATAGTATTAATAAACACATGTTGCCTGGGGATCCAGATGTACCAGCACGTTGTGATGTGGTAGTATGACAACATATTGTATATAATACTATAATACACACATTGTAGTATTAAATATCACAAGTAAAGCATTAAATACCAATACTGGCGATATTAATAACAAATATGTATTTAGAAATAAAATTTAGTATTAAAATTACAATGACATTTTCTGAAGCATTTTGGTCCCAGAAACTAACGTCCTAGTCCCGTTATCAAAAATAGTGCCGAAGTCCCAAAATTTTAAAATTTACTACTTGTCGGGAGACGGACAGACGCAGAGACGTACAGACAAACAGATACACGAACGGACTGATGGACAGACAGACAAACGGGCAAACATATAACTGGACACACATAAAAAAGACAGACATGTAAAAGGACACACAGACGAACAGTAAAACAGACCCAATGTAGGTCCCTTGAATAAATAAAAATAAAATAAACATATACGTGCAATTATACATTTTAAAATAATTTTTAATGAATATGCTTATGCGAAATTAAATTAAATTTGCACATGCTCTATAAACACTTATTCTGTAATGTCACGGAAGCAAACAAATAAGTAACATCGTTGAAAACAAATGAAACTTTATATTAAACAAATTAAGCTTTACCCCAGCATAGGAGAGCTTGTAAAATGAGTCACGTGATCTTCATTCGCTGGAGCATTGCTTAATATAAATTCAGATTTGAAATAAACATTTAAAACAATGTTCCTTCAGCAATTCTAAGAATGAATGTTTTAATCTGGTTTCTAGATTGTTTACGATATTTCTGATTAAACCATTTCCTTTCGTATTATGTCCATTTAATTTTTTAAACAGCTTAAAATCTAAATTATATTTTTAAACATTGAAAAATATGGGTTATGTTATGCCATTTTCAGATTCGTTGAAATAAATGTCAAATTCATTTTTAAATGTTACAAGGATTATAATCCTTGCAACATAAGAAATAATTATTTCTTATAGGATCAAAACAAAAGCTTAAAAGGGTAACGTTATATGAATCATCAAATAATATCATGTGGTTTATAAACAATGAAGGTAACTTTGATGCTATAACAGGTCCGCACTTGGAAAACAAACATAATAATTAAAACGCAATATCATGATCATGATAATCATTGTTTAGTTTTATTTTCGTGTAACATTTTTTATATACCTATAATAAATAAATGCTGTTTGTTATTGTTATTGTTACTAAAAGTAATTAAATTGTATATACAAAATATATACATTTTATATACAAGGTGATCATTTGAAAATGATCCACCCAAAATATCTTGCAAACTAGGCGCAATATAAAAATTCTAAAAAATAGTTTTTTTTTTTTGAGGGAAAAATTTAATATATTATTTTGGTGGTTGTAATTTTCACCCCTTAACCTTCAGCTACCCCCAGCAATAGAATATTTAATAGCAACTTGTTATCGTTACTAAAAAATTAAAACCAAAAATATTTGTGACAAAAAAAACTGCACATTTAAAGTTAATACTTGAAATTTAATTTAAATAATTGATTTCTATTCCAAAATAAACAGTTAATTTTTCTCAATAAAAATACTTCGATAAACTTAACTTATTGTTATAAGTATTTTTTGATTCAAATCTTCTGGGCTTACTTCACTAAAGAAGGTTAAAGTATATATTTTACAAAAAAGGGTTTTGGTTCAATTATAGGAATGTTTCACTAAAATATACTGCTGCCAATAAAACAGTACTTTTTCTTATCTAAAGCACAAAATTTTTCCGATTTTATTATAATATTAAACATAAAAATCACTTTGAATTTGCGTTTTTTTTTTACATTAAAAACACAGAAACACTTCTTTTTGTGTCAAAAACTTATTTACGCAACACGAACGTAGAGGGGCGATAGTGCACCATCAGTAAACAACTACACGATGTAGATGAATCAGATCGTACCTATTTATTTCGTGTTCATTTAAAACTAATTTAAAGTGTGTGTTGTTTTAACAGCCTAACATAATATTTTCTATTTAGATATTTTAATAAAATACAATGTTTTAGTGCCTGTTTATTTATTTTTTGGAAACTAAATTGCATAAAGTAGTTTTTGAATAAACTTTAGTAATAAAAGTGCACAGTGGCTTCGTTCTGCATAAATAAAATTTAATTTGTGATATTATATTTATTTATTTATTTATTTATTTTAGAGCAGTTACACAGAAGCATGGAGAGCCCCAAATAAGCTTTATGCTTGTGCTAGGGGCTCTCCATTAATTTTGACAACAAATAAATATACAAACAGGAACATATCGCAGAAGTAGATTACAATCACTCTAAATTTTTCAATAGGATTTCAGATCATATCTCCATACCTTCTTCTTAGTTTACAGAAAATACTTTTTAGACCATAATTAATTTAATTTTGAAAAAATAAATTATTTTAGAAACTTATAATGACATGACATTGACATTATAAGTTTATATGATTATAAACTATTGTTAGTAAGTTGGTGTTTAACATAGCATATTAAAAACAAAACCACGAGAATGCAGGTATGATTAATTGTTATAAAAAGTAAATCAAAGAAAATTTTGTTTAAAAATATAACATATACAATATGGGTAAAAGCTACACAAATTTATTTTTTTATGCACCACTGACATCTCGCTGGGTTAAAATTATAAGGTCCTATGTTATATGGGGTTCCTATAGAACATAGAACCTCATAATTTTAACCCAGCGATCTTTTGACGTGAAAGGATCATTTTCATTGCATAAATTAAATTTTAATTGACAAAGAAACCGTCTGCTACAATTTTTTTTTTTTTTTTGATGATTTACTACAAAAATGAAATAAGTTAGAATAACACTTAAAGTGACTTTTATTTACTATGCTTTAACTAGGTTATATACTATAATATATTACTATACTATACTATAGTAAAGTATAGTATACTATACTATACTTTACTTTACTATACTATACTACACTATGTTATAATTTATAGTAAAATCGATAAACATATAATCCTATTGCAATATATTAATATTTTTATACTTATAAAATAAATCAAACGTTCCTTAGTGCGGTCCTGTTAAAGATTCGAAGTTCCTTTCAGTGCTTATAAAAGATAAGACAGGGCAAATATCTATCTTTGGTTGGATCAACTCATCTGGGATGGGTCGTGCTGAATTTCAAGACATAAAATACTTTTGGGATTCTCCTCCTTACCGCATGTCTTTGTCTTCATTAGGGGAGTAAACTCTATGTCAGTACCGATACCCTTACGTCTACAACTTATAAAAGTGACATAGTGTGCTGACTAAGGCAGACCCAGATAACAACCACATCTAAATTACTTGTTTCTCAAAGGAAAGTAATTAAATTGTATTTATATATATATATATGCAAAATATATACATTTTATTTACAGGGCGATCATTTAAAAATGATCCACCCAAAATATCTTGCAAATTAAGCGCAATATAAAAATTCTAAAAAATAGGTCAATTTATTTTTTTTTTGAGGGTAAAATTTAATATATTATTTTTTACCCCTTAACCTCCAGCTAGCCCAACATTAGAATCTTAAATAGCAACTTCTATCTTATGATACATGAACAAAAAGTGCTTAAAACATGCTATATTTTGGTAGGAACAAAAATTAATTACACCAACCCTTAACTTAAGGGTGTATGATTTAATTTCAAAATAATTGGTAAAAAATATTTACAAAAGTAGCTTACTATTTAAAAATTAATAATTTAAATTTGATTCATGACGGTTTGTAACTTTTACCCTTTAGCTACCAGCCACCTCAACTGTTTTATTTTTTATTAAATCCCAAATCTTGCGATAACTTATTTTAAAGAGCTTAAAAAGTGCTATCTTTGGTATACAAAAAAAAATTAAAATACCAATCCATAACTTAAGGGTGAATAATTTGATTTCATAATAATTAAAGCAATATATTTTACATAATTATTATTAAAAAATTAGGGTAATTTTACTTTTAGTAAAAATTATAAGTAATTATTTTTGAGGGTTGCAACATCTACCCCCAACTCCCAAACTCTAACTGTATTTTTTTACGAAGTGGCTATTTTCACTTCCGACATCTCATGACCCAATTCTTTGGTTTGTTTTGGTTTTTTCGTTTGTTTGGTGGTCTTGCTGCTAGTAGGGGGGCGTAGTTCTATATGAACTCGCTATTTTCACGTCCAACGTCACATGATCTAATTATTTGGTTTGTTTTGGTTTTTTCGTTTGATTGGTGGTCTTGCTGCTAGTAGGGGGGCGTAGTTCTATATGAACTCGCTATTTTCACGTCCAACTTCACATGATCTAATTATTTGGTTTGTTTTGGTTTTTTCGTTTGATTGGTGGTCTTGCTGCTAGTAGGGGGGCGTAGTTCTATATGAACTCGCTATTTTCACGTCCAACGTCACATGATCTAATTATTTGGTTTGTTTTGGTTTTTTCGTTTGATTGGTGGTCTTGCTGCTAGTAGGGGGGCGTAGTTCTATATGAACTCGGTATTTTCACGTCCAACGTCACATGATCTAATTATTTGGTTTGTTTTGGTTTTTTCGTTTGATTGGTGGTCTTGCTGCTAGTAGGGGGGCGTAGTTCTATATGAACTCGCTATTTTCACGTCCAACGTCACATGATCTAATTATTTGGTTTGTTTTGGTTTTTTCGTTTGATTGGTGGTCTTGCTGCTAGTAGGGGGGCGTAGTTCTATATGAACTCGCTATTTTCACGTCCAACGTCACATGATCTAATTATTTGGTTTGTTTTGGTTTTTTCGTTTGATTGGTGGTCTTGCTGCTAGTAGGGGGGCGTAGTTCTATATGAACTCGCTATTTTCACGTCCAACGTCACATGATCTAATTATTTGGTTTGTTTTGGTTTTTTCGTTTGATTGGTGGTCTTGCTGCTAGTAGGGGGGCGTAGTTCTATATGAACTCGCTATTTTCACGTCCAACGTCACATGATCTAATTATTTGGTTTGTTTTGGTTTTTTCGTTTGATTGGTGGTCTTGCTGCTAGTAGGGGGGCGTAGTTCTATATGAACTCGCTATTTTCACGTCCAACGTCACATGATCTAATTATTTGGTTTGTTTTGGTTTTTTCGTTTGATTGGTGGTCTTGCTGCTAGTAGGGGGCGTAGTTCTATATGAACTCGCTATTTTCACGTCCAACGTCACATGATCTAATTATTTGGTTTGTTTTGGTTTTTTCGTTTGATTGGTGGTTTTAATGCTAAAAGGCAATCGGCGCCAGTGAGGTTTAAACTCAGTGTCAATGCTATATCGATGCCTTAGACCGCTGAGCTAATCTCCCATTCTGACTAAAAATATATCGTAAAAGCTTAAAAAATCGTCCAAAAAAAATCTGGACGTGGAAATAGTATCGTGGATGTCGGACGTACAAATCGCCCTTCCATTTTTTCATGTACAAAAAGATATGATTTTTAAGCTCGTTTAAATAAGTTATAGCAAAAATTAAGATATAATCTAAAATCAAATATATGGGTTGGCTGGTAGCTAAAGGGTAGGCCCTACCCTTAATAGCTTAATATCTAAACAAATTTAAATATTAAGCTATATTTGTGAATATTTTGTGCCAATTATTTTGAAATTAAATAATCCACCCTTAAGTTGAGGGTAGATGTATTTAATTTTTGTTTAAACCAAAACATAGCATTTAAATTAAATCTCTTTCCTATGACTTATCACAATATAGGGGTTTATATTACGATTCTAATGTTGGGGTTACTGGGAGTTAGGGGGTGAAAGGTACAACCCTCAAAATAATATACATTAATTTTCCCTCTAAAAAATAAAATTACCTATTTTTTAGAATTTATATATTGTGCTTAGTTAGCGAGATATTTGGGGTGGATGTTTTTTAAATGATCACCCCATACACTGATTTATTTTACAATTTATTTGTGTAAACTAAATATTTGGTTGTATATGGCCAATTAAATTATTTGGTTGTGGAAAATACATTTTATTTCTGTTAAACAAACTATTTTGTTCCCATAAATCATTTTGAAATTGAAATATTTGTTTACATAAACTAAATATTTATTTAACTCAAATAAAATTTGTTACTCACAACCAAATAATTTAATTGGCCATATCCAAATAAATCCTTTTTACACTGATAAAAAGGACATATTTGGATATATCTAAAAACGATTAAAACATTTTGTTTATACAACAAAACAAGGTTTAGTCAAAAATATGCGTTTGGCTACCGGACAAAACCAAACCAATATATTTAATAAAAAAAATAATAAAAATCTTTTTTTATAATTTCTTTTGGACATCAATCTATTACATAGATACCAATCCAATTTAGCATATACGAAGCTGCTTTTGACCCTTTTTTCTTTGATGTCACATTTTTAAATGTATATCTTACGAAATAACACTAGTTTACAAATTTCAACTTTTTTTTATGCTTAACTTTATTTACATGTTTTCTTGCATAATTTTTGATGAGGAATCCAAATTCGTCAAAAAAAAATAGTTGGTTCAGTTTTTGAGATCCACCCCAAAGTTTTTATAAGGGAAACTTATAGAAATAATTATATATATTACGTTTAATATCTATAAAAATTGGTATCTAGCGGTTTTTAGTCGCTAATTCTAAACGAAATATATATTTCAATGTTTCTATCTTCAACCACCCGTTTTTATACTTTTTAAGTAACCCGATAAGAATTACAACCTGAGGGTTTTTCTTCTCCATTAAGGGGTGAGGACAGAACTTTTTGATATCAAATTAATCTCAAAACTTCGAAATATCAATTTTTGTAAATATTAAATGAAAATATTTAAAAAATAAGGTTTTTAATAAATAACTTTGGTACCCATTAAGCTAAAGCGACGAGCTTTTGCAAGTATACTAGTATTAATAAAGGCAATAAGTTTATGTTAACTTATTTTTTTGAATTTATCCAGATGCGTCTCTAGACGGAAAAATGTATAAGGCTTAAAACATTTAGCCCCAAACTTTATTATGTGTACTTTTTTTTTGATTTTTTGTCAAAAATATGGATTCCTTGAGTAAAAATACATCAAAAATATTATATAGTGTAACACTGTTACACAACAAATGCAATTAAGATGAAGTAGCATTTTGGGCTACCAAAAACGTTACTTTTTAAAAGGCTATTACTCCTTTAATATTAAATTTAGGTGTTTTGGTGAAGAATACTTTTTTGCTTAGTTTTGAAGAATGAATAATCGCAGCATTAAAATTTTATTGATGCTTTTTTTGTTCCCCATTTAATGTCATCTTCTCATCATCTCATTTCCGGACCAGGCTTTATAGAAACTTTTTTTCATATTTTTAGATGTAAAATCACCTATTAAATTTTGGCATGGCAGTTACTGATATATGAGATATATGATATCTCTAACTTTCGAAAATTTCCCTTATGAAATCTTTAGGGTCGATCTCGAAAACTGAACCAACGATTTTTTTTACGGATTTGGATTCAGCATCAAAAAATATGTAAGAAAATATTAGAATAAAGTTGCGCATAAAACCCTTGTGAAGTAGTGTAATCAGAACAAACTAGGTTAAAAGAAAGGCGTTTTCCTATACTAAGGAACATGTTTTTCAAACAGAAAATTTAGGTGAAAAAGCTTTTAATCTAATTGAGCTACTTATTTAATAAATAAGCCGTGAAGATATGTAATGCTTCGCAATCCATAATCTACTCTTCACTGATAGTATATTGCGTTTTCTCTCGAATATTTCTATCAAAGTAATTTTTCTAAACATTTAGAGTTTACAGGATTGTTTGGACTTTTTAAAGTAGAGCCCCTATATCTTTTTGGTTTATAAATGGATTTTTTGTTTTCATAATTGGTAAGAATATTTCTTTTAATAAAAGTTATCTTTTCTAAAAAATTTGAAGTCTATTGAACGTTTCCTTCTAAACTCCATTATTTTACTGGAGTTTGGACTTTTTAATAAAAAATCCACCTATTCTCTGTTAGTTTATCGAAAAACCAATAAAAACCAATATTGTGTAATTTTTGACGATTTTGGATATATGAAAACCATCGTATAAGACTCTTCCTACTTGAGATCTGTGAAGAGTATACTAACATAATTATTTTCATTTATGTTTCATGAATAGTTTTTTTTTAAAGCCTTCTATTCACTTTACTTCCATATATATGTAGGTATTTGTCCTCAAATTTTCCAAATGCTTTTTCACCCTCTTAGAATAAACTTAGAAAGTTGAACTTCGATGCACTTGCTTATCTCCCCTAACAATACAATTTTATATAAAATTTACCCCCAACGCCCTCACCCCTTAAATTTAAAACCTTAAAAAAATTACCCCTGTGTGATAATTTAAAACTAAAATTGGGTACTCATTCCGTGACAATAAAATTTTAGTATAAATAAAAATGAACACCCTTTTTGTTTTACCCCTAACAGGTTGACTGACATGTACACCAATATGGTTCACAGTCATATCCTTACGATATTTGCCATGAAATACCCGAATCGGTCTTTCTGGCCACGGTGTATTTTTTTATTAAATCGTTATATTTAATTATTAGTATGTTTTTTAGCAATCTTTTGACATTTTTTAGCAATACATGTCAAATATGACGTGTATCACAAAGTGGTACTTATGGCCTCATCAATAAAATGCGTCCAAAAAAAGAATAGGCTAAATTGAAAATGTTGGTCTAAGAGGCCCTCACTCGAGTAAGTTTCCCATATTAAATCTTTTAACCGTGCACCTATAGGACACTAGGGTGGACCTTATTTTTTTTATTTTAAAATTTTCATTCTGGTGTATCTAGAACATCCTGAAAATATGAGGGTGATTCCTACAATCGTCAAATTACGCAATAATGGTAAAAAATCGTTGAAAATTGACTGTACTTTTTGTATCAGTGCAAAATTTAAAAGCCTTGATATCTTAATTTTTTCCTTTTGAGTGTACGAAAATATGTGCCAAATTTAAAAATGATCAGAAGATTCTATCAGGTGCCGAAAATCCGCCTAAGTTGCCCCTAAAATACTAAATTTGACAAATTTCCACCATAAATGTGAGAAACGCTAAAAAACATTTAAAAAAATGTCAATCTGGACTTAATTTTATTTAATGTATATCATATTTAACAAAAACAAAATGATCTAAGCGCCAAATTATTTTTTATTATTAATGTGCATTAAATAAAATTAAGTCCGGATTGACATATTTTTTAAATACTATTTTAACGTTTCTCACATTTATGGTGGAAATTTGTCAAATTTAGTGTTTTAGGGGAAACTTTGGCGGATTTTCGGCACCTGAATCTTTTGATCATTTTGAAATTTGGCATAGAGTTTTGTACACTAAAAAGAAACAAATTAATATTTTAAGGCTTTTAAGTTTTCCACTGAAAAAAATACAGCCCATTTTCAACGATTTTTTGTATAATTTCACGATTTTAGGGGTCCAATTTGGACCCTTAGAAAACTTCCAGTTACACCAAAATAAAAATTTTAAAACAATACAATAAGGTCCACCCTAATAGGACACACAGTATGATTTATTTTATCGCGTGCTGTGTACCAAATAGGTGCACAATTGGCCAATGCTGTGCACCTATATGGTTCACAAACCACATGATTTCAATGACGCGAAAATCAGCTTGGTTGTCAACCTGTTAACTTAGGAAACTAAATTTTGGTATGCATGCTTATCTCTTGGCAATACAATTTTGTATAAAACCTCTGTAATACCCCCAATCAGGGTAGCTTTACATATTCACGGTGGATTTTTAGGGTAATTTTTTTGGATCATCTGGCAACCACGATTTTCTTTTTTTTTAATTGATAATATGGGTCATGTGGACAATAGGGTCTTCTTCGATTTTTGGTTTTAATTATTTTTAAAAACTAGAAGTTCTAATTATAATATATATGCTATTTATTTATTTTTTAGTCTACTTAAACAGGAGAAAAAAAATTATAAAATTTGAATTATTTTTTCCCGCTCCACTAAAAACGTCACAGACAGAGTTTGCGCAGTTCAAGTCAGTTTTGATTTTGTATGTTGGCTACTCTGATTGTTATTAAATAGATGTGACTGTCATGAAGCGTTGATGTGAGGTTATATTTTCCTATTTTTCGGTTTTATTCAGTTTAAGTTTTATTTGGTGTGTATTTACTGGACTTTTTATATTTCAAGACAGTGTATTTTAAAAAGGTAAGCACAAAAAGTCTTTTGCGAAACACTAAAAGGTTTGAGGCCTTAATATTTGCACCTAAGATTTTTTTACCATATAGAAATTTTTTGGTTTAAATTTCATATGTGTCAAAGCATTCTTGAAATATAGTTTATTTTCAAATGACTTGCAGATTTACAGACTACAATGGAAATTACTCTATGTGCAGAAAATTTCTGCATCCGGGGACATACTTTAAGTATTACATAATATATTTCAAGAACAATGTTTATTTTTTATTTATAAAACCAAATTTATACTCGTGTTTAACTTTTAGGCATGGATTTCCAAAAAACTGTTTTTTTTTCCAAGTTGCAAAAATTCATCAAAAAACTGCAAAGAAGTTTTTTTACAGTACCAAAACCAGAGGCTGTACAAAAATCATAGTTATCTGTTTTTCAAGAACCAGGGGCACCAAAGAAATGTATAGGTGGATATTTCTGCTGTGAGGACCATCTTGAAGTAAGTTTAAAATTATATACAAGGTACACGAGATGGTACATGGATAGAAAAAATTTAAGGGGTGATAGATCAGCTTTGAGTCTATTAGACCAATATACCCTTATACAAAGTCTTAACGTTTTTTAGATATCAGCCTTTTTAGATATTTTTGCGAAATACTTTATTTTTTTCCTGTACGTATGTATTATTTTTACACTTTGATAAAACATTACAAAAAGAAATGCCAAAGTATAAAAAATATGTAGGCCAATTTATGAGTTAAAATACAGTGGTTCAAACTTATTTTTCTATACTACGCACTAGTTCAAGGGAATGAGAAAGTTATACACACTTCTTTGTTTTGAAGAAAGAAACTCTCAGGCTGAGACTAGAGCATGCAAATCCCGGGACCAGCGAAAATTTGCTGGTCCTGGGACTGAAAATACATAAAAAAATGTGTACTTTTTTTTATTTTTGGCTTTATCATAACAAAAGGAATAAGCATCTAATAGATGATATTATCAGGGGTAATATCATAAGTGATACTAGGTTAGGTATTGGGGAACGTTCAAGTATTACGTAACGCTCCTAGGGGGGGGGGGGTCATTTTGAAGTGTTATGCCCATGTTAATGGTATTGAAAAATAGCGTTACAGGGGGGTGGGGGTCCAAAATGATCAAAATTTGCGTTACGTAATACTTGAACGTTCCCTTGTGTTAGTTAGAGCTCAAAAGATATGTAATAATTGTTTTTTATTTCATACTTGGCACTACTGTCAACACGGCGTAAATAAGTGGCGCCACCAATAAAGTAGTCTTTTCCGAACGTTACACATGAACACGTGCCTTTTTATTTCTTTCCTCTGCTACAGGTTATGACCCAGTTTTTTACGTATTTTTCGCGAAAAAAAGGTACTGACAGAACGATTGTGTCGTGTAGTATAAGCACAGGTAGTGTTTATAAGCGTAGTAAGTCGTTGTAGTGTTTTTTGTTCAAAAATCGGTTGCGGAAAACGTGACTAAAAAAAAATGGCGGCATCAACGATGAATTATTTCAATTCAGTGCCGAGGTTGATAGGCCGTGAAAACTATAGTGAATGGGCGTTTGCGACAGAGAACTTCTTAGTGCTTGAGGGCCTATCAAAGTGTATCGATGGAACTGAAACGGACACAGTTTTGATAGCTAAAGCTAAGGCGAAGTTGGTTCTAACGTTGGACCCCTCATTATACATTCATATAAGAAATGAAGAAACCGCAAAGGGATTGTGGGATACATTGAAAAAGCTATATGAAGACACAGGTTTTTCAAGAAAGATTGGACTTCTTCGGGTTTTAATATCTCTACGTTTGGAGAATTCTGATTCAATGGAGAGCTATGTAAACCAGATGATTGAAACCGCGCAAAGATTGCGTAGAACCGGTTTTAACATCAGCGAAGAATGGTTAGGTTCGTTACTTTTGGCGGGCTTGTCTGAAAAATTTGCTCCAATGATAATGGCGCTGGAACACTCGGGAATAGAAATTTCTACAGACTCCATCAAGAATAAATTGCTAGATATGCAAGAAGATGGCGCTAGAAATGGAAATTCAAAAAGTGGCGCGTTTGTGAGTAAAGGGAACTTCAAGACACATCCGAAAGATGGCGGCAAATCGAAAAATTTGAAATCTGACAGATCCGAGGTTATTTGTTTTCGTTGTAGGAAAACAGGTCATTTTATGAATAAATGCCCGACTAATTTTACGAAAGAAAATGACAAGGGAAAACAGAAAAATAGTGAAAATCCTAATGCATTCAGTGCAGTATTTTTGAGTGGAAATTTTAATGCTGCAGAATGGTATGTTGATTCTGGCTGTAGCATGCACTTAACAGCTAGAAAAGATTGGCTTGAAAACATACGTGAAGAGTGTGAACAAAGAGAAATAACTGTTGCAAATAAAACAAAAATTTCAGTGGCGTGTGCTGGTGACATAGAAATTACTACTATTGTTGACAAACAGAAGTTTGATGTAGCAATAAATAAAGTATTGTATGTGCCAGAGTTGACAACAAACCTTTTATCTGTAAGCCAACTTATTAAGAATGGGAATAATGTTGTGTTTGATAAAAATGGTTGTAAGATTTACAACAGAAATAAAGTTTTAATCGCAACAGCTGATTTGCTAGATAATGTCTATCGATTAAAATTTGAATTAAAAAATGTTGAACTTCAGAAAATTTTAGCAGCAACTGCAGTTTCTGGTGAAGTTTGGCATCGCAGGTTTGGACATTTAAATTACAGAGATTTAAATCTCATGAAAAATGGCATTGTAAATGGTTTAGAATGCAAGGGAAACTTAAATAAGCATATAGTATGTGAAGTTTGCTGTGAGGGAAAGCAGACCAGGCTTCCTTTTAATCATAAGGGAAACAGAGCTACTGCAGTATTAGAAGTTATTCATGCGGATTTAAATGGGCCGATGGAAATGCCATCCTTGGGTAAATCTAGATATTTTTTAATACTCGAAGATGATTATAGCAGAATGTGCTTCGTATATTTTCTTAAATCTAAAGATGAAACTTTTGAGTGCTTTAAGGAATTTAAGAATTTAGTGGAAAAGCAACAGGACAGAAAAATAAAAGTATTTCGAAGTGATAATGGTGGAGAATTCTGTGGTGTAGAGTTCGGAAATTTTTTGACAAAAAATGGAATAATACATCAGAAATCAAATGTGTACACTCCCCAACAGAACGGAAATGCTGAACGAATGAATCGCACAATTGTGGAGAAAGCGAGGTGCTTGCTTTTCGATGCAAAATTTGAAAAAAAGTTTTGGGCTGAGGCTGTGAACACGGCCGTCTATTTGCGGAATCGATCAGTTGTAGCAGGTCTTGAGAATAAAACTCCATTGGAAGTGTGGTCAAACAGAAAACCGGACGTCAGTAACTTGCGCATATTCGGAAGTGAGGTTATGGTGCATATACCGGCTGAAAAGCGTCGAAAGTGGGACAAGAAATCGAAAAAGATGTTTTTAGTAGGATTTAGCGAGAACGTTAAGGGCTACAGACTTTATGATCCGGACAAAAAGAAAATTGTGATCAGCAGAGACATAGTTGTTAGTGAAAACGTGAAAGAATCAGGTGTACTTATTGTTGAAGAAAAAGAAGAAGAAATGTTAGATTCAGTGGGAGGAGAAGAAAGTTTTAATTCGAGTAACTCGAGTAATGAATCAAACATTTTTAGTGCTTCGCAGGACCAAAATGAAAGTGCAGATGTTGACTATGTTCCTGAAGATGTTCTTGAAGAGGTTTTGGAGGAAGTACCAAGAGTGATCAGAAGATCAGAAAGGTTACCTAAACCTAGACAGTTTGATGACTATTTAAGTTATATGTGTTTGGACAGTTGTGACATACAGAGTGATCCAGATACAGTCGAAGAAGCAATGTCCAGGCCGGACCGAGACCAGTGGATATTGGCTATGAAGGAAGAGTTGAAATCATTCGAGGACAATGATGCTTGGGAAGTAACAGATGTTCCTGAAAGTGGTACTGTTGTTGAGTGCAAGTGGGTTTTTAAGCGAAAAAGTGATAGTGCAGGTAAAGTGAGATATCGTGCTAGGCTTGTGGCTAAAGGATATACACAAAAACCAGGTATGGATTTTTATGAAACTTTTTCACCCGTAGTAAGACATTCTACACTAAGACTTTTGATTGCTCTTTCCTGTAAATTAAATCTAGATATTTTTCATCTTGATGTTACTACGGCTTTTCTAAATGGGGACTTAAAAGAAAAGGTTTTCATGCGGTTACCCGAATTTTTAGAATTACCCGATTCAAAAAATAAGGTTTTAAGGCTTAAAAAGGCTATTTATGGCTTAAAACAGGCTTCTAGATCGTGGAACGAAAAGGTTGATATATTTTTAAGAAAGTTGGGGTATAAAAAATCAGATTTAGAGCCATGCTTGTATACAAAGATGAAAAATAACTTGAGAACCTATGTAGCTATCTATGTAGATGATTTTTTCATTTTTACTAATGATAAAGTTGAATCAGATGATTTAAAATTAAAATTAGGTGAAGTTTTTAAGATAAAAGACTTGGGGGAAATGAAAAATTGTTTAGGTATGCGTGTAAATATAGATAGGGAAAAAGGTATTATTACTCTAGATCAAGAACAATATATTAATCAGTTATTGTATAAATTTAAGATGTCAGATTCAAAATCAGTAAATACTCCAATGGAAGTGGGTTTAAATTTAGATAGAAATAGTGACAGAGCCAGTAAGGTCGAGTTTCCTTATCAGCAGCTTATAGGGAGCTTAATGTATCTCTCTATTTTAACGAGACCTGACATTTCGTTTTCTGTGAGTTATTTGAGTCAATTTAACAATTGCCATACAGAAACGCATTGGAAACATGCAAAACGTATTTTAAGATATTTGCAGGGTACAAAAAATTATGGGTTAAAATTCAGTCGGAATAATAGTTACCTAGAATGTTTTGTAGACGCAGATTGGGCAAGCAATACCTATGATAGAAAATCATATACAGGTTTTTGTTTCCGTTTTTCCAATGGTCCTATTGCTTGGGAAAGCAAGAAACAAAAAACTGTTGCTCTATCGAGCACAGAGGCCGAATATATGGCGGTCTCTGAGGCCTCAAAAGAGGCAATATACCTAAAGATGAAGCTGAAGTTTGCAACGTTTTTTTGCAACGAAAATTCAAAAATTTTAAAATCGACTCAATTTCATTTAAAAACAATAAAAACCCGGTATCTAGTATTTTTAGATCGAATTAAGCCCTTTTCGACCCACAAATAAATAGAAAAAGCAAGAAACATGCCAAATATGCGTACAAGTTCAAATTTGGTCATGTTCTGTCTCTTTTATCGGTGCCAAATAGACTTTAAACTACTTCCTATCATTAAACACAAAACATATCAAAAATTTACCTGGCGGAAAATGTCCTAGCCCCGGCTAGATAGGTAAGAATTTAAAATAAATTGCAAAATTTTCGTACAAGTTCAAATTTGGTCATGTTCTGTCTCTTTTATCGGTGCCAAATAGACTTTAAACTACTTCCTATCATTAAACATAAAACATATCAAAAATTCACCTGGCGGAAATTATCCTAGCCCCGGCTAGATAGGTAAGAATTTTAAAAAAATTGCAAAATTTTCGTACAAGTTCAAATTTGGTCATGTTCTGTCTCTTTTATCGGTGCCAAATAGACTTTAAACTACTTCCTATCATTAAACACAAAACATATCAAAAATTCACCTGGCGGAAATTATCCTAGCCCCGGCTAGATAGGTAAGAATTTAAAAAAAATTGCAAAATTTTCGTACAAGTTCAAATTTGGTCATATTCTGTCTCTTTTATCTGTGCCAAATAGACTTTAAACTACTTCCTATCATTAAACACAAAACATATCAAAAATTCACCTGGCGGAAATTATCCTAGCCCCGGCTAGATAGGTAAGAATTTAAAAAAAAATTGCAAAATTTTCGTACAAGTTCAAATTTGGTCATGTTCTGTCTCTTTTATCGGTGCCAAATAGACTTTAAACTACTTCCTATCATTAAACACAAAACATATCAAAAATTCACCTGGCGGAAATTATCCTAGCCCCGGCTAGATAGGTAAGAATTAAAAAAAAATTGCAAAATTTTCGTACAAGTTCAAATTTGGTCATGTTCTGTCTCTTTTATCGGTGCCAAATAGACTTTAAACTACTTCCTATCATTAAACACAAAACATATCAAAAATTGACCTGGCGGAAATTATCCTAGCCCCGGCTAGATAGGAAAGAATTTAAAAAAAATAGCAAAATTTTCGTACAAGTTCAAATTTGGTCATGTTCTGTCTCTTTTATCGGTGCCAAATAGACTTTAAACTACTTCCTATCATTAAACACAAAACATATCAAAAATTCACCTGGCGGAAATTATCCTAGCCCCGGCTAGATAGGTAAGAATTTAAAAAAAATTGCAAAACTTTCGTACAAGTTCAAATTTGGTCATGTTCTGTCTCTTTTATCGGTGCCAAATAGACTTTAAACTACTTCCTATCATTAAACACAAAACATATCAAAAATTTACCTGGCGGAAATTATCCTAGCCCCGGCTAGATAGGTAAGAATTCAAAAAAAATTGCAAAATTTTCGTACAAGTTCAAATTTGGTCATGTTCTGTCTCTTTTATCGGTGCCAAATAGACTTTAAACTACTTCCTATCATTAAACACAAAACATATCAAAAATTCACCAGGCGGAAATTATCCTAGCCCCGGCTAGATAGGTAAGAATTTAAAATAAATTGCAAAATTTTCGTACAAGTTCAAATTTGGTCATGTTCTGTCTCTTTTATCGGTGCCAAATAGACTTTAAACTACTTCCTATCATTAAACACAAAACATATCAAAAATTCACCTGGCGGAAATTATCCTAGCCCCGGCTAGATAGGTAAGAATTTAAAAAAAATTGCAAAATTTTCGTACAAGTTCAAATTTGGTCATGTTCTGTCTCTTTTATCGGTGCCAAATAGACTTTAAACTACTTCCTATCATTAAACACAAAACATATCAAAAATTCACCTGGCGGAAATTATCCTAGCCCCGGCTAGATAGGTAAGAATTTTAAAAAAATTGCAAAATTTTCGTACAAGTTCAAATTTGGTCATGTTCTGTCTCTTTTATCGGTGCCAAATAGACTTTAAACTACTTCCTATCATTAAACACAAAACATATCAAAAATTCACCTGGCGGAAATTATCCTAGCCCCGGCTAGATAGGTAAGAATTTTAAAAAATTGCAAAATTTTCGTACAAGTTCAAATTTGGTCATGTTCTGTCTCTTTTATCGGTGCCAAATAGACTTTAAACTACTTCCTATCATTAAACACAAAACATATCAAAAATTCACCTGGCGGAAATTATCCTAGCCCCGGCTAGATAGGTAAGAATTTAAAAAAAATTGCAAAATTTTCGTACAAGTTCAAATTTGGTCAAGTTCTGTCTCTTTTATCGGTGCCAAATAGACTTTAAACTACTTCCTATCATTAAACACAAAACATATCAAAAATTCACCTGGCGGAAATTATCCTAGCCCCGGCTAGATAGGTAAGAATTTTAAAAAATTGCAAAATTTTCGTACAAGTTCAAATTTGGTCACGTTCTGTCTCTTTTATCGGTGCCAAATAGACTTTAAACTACTTCCTATCATTAAACACAAAACATATCAAAAATTCACCTGGCGGAAATTATCCTTGCCCCGGCTAAATAGGTAAAAATTTTAAAAAAATTGCAAAATTTTCGTACAAGTTCAAATTTGGTCATATTCTGTCTCTTTTATCGGTGCCAAATAGACTTTAAACTACTTCCTATCATTAAACACAAAACATATCAAAAATTCACCTGGCGGAAATTATCCTAGCCCCGGCTAGATAGGTAAGAATTTTAAAAAATTGCAAAATTTTCGTACAAGTTCAAATTTGGTCACGTTCTGTCTCTTTTATCGGTGCCAAATAGACTTTAAACTACTTCCTATCATTAAACACAAAACATATCAAAAATTCACCTGGCGGAAATTATCCTAGCCCCGGCTAGATAGGTAAGAATTTAAAAAAAATTGCAAAACTTTCGTACAAGTTCAAATTTGGTCATGTTCTGTCTCTTTTATCGGTGCCAAATAGACTTTAAACTACTTCCTATCATTAAACACAAAACTTATCAAAAATTTACCTGGCGGAAATTATCCTAGCCCCGGCTAGATAGGTAAGAATTTTAAAAAATTGCAAAATTTTCGTACAAGTTCAAATTTGGTCATGTTCTGTCTCTTTTATCGGTGCCAAATAGACTTTAAACTACTTCCTATCATTAAACACAAAACATATCAAAAATTCACCTGGCGGAAATTATCCTAGCCCCGGCTAGATAGGTAAAAATTTAAAAAAAATTGCAAAATTTTCGTACAAGTTCAAATTTGGTCATGTTCTGTCTCTTTTATCGGTGCCAAATAGACTTTAAACTACTTCCTATCATTAAACACAAAACATATCAAAAATTCACCTGGCGGAAATTATCCTAGCCCCGGCTAGATAGGTAAGAATTAAAAAAAAATTGCAAAACTTTCGTACAAGTTCAAATTTGGTCATGTTCTGTCTCTTTTATCGGTGCCAAATAGACTTTAAACTACTTCCTATCATTAAACACAAAACATATCAAAAATTTACCTGGCGGAAATTATCCTAGCCCCGGCTAGATAGGTAAGAATTTTAAAAAAATTGCAAAATTTTCGTACAAGTTCAAATTTGGTCATGTTCTGTTTCTTTTATCGGTGCCAAATAGACTTTAAACTACTTCCTATCATTAAACACAAAACATATCAAAAATTCACCTGGCGGAAATTATCCTAGCCCCGGCTAGATAGGTAAGAATTTAAAAAAAATTGCAAAATTTTCATACAAGTTCAAATTTGGTCATATTCTGTCTCTTTTATCGGTGCCAAATAGACTTTAAACTACTTCCTATCATTAAACACAAAACATATCAAAAATTCACCTGGCGGAAATTATCCTAGCCCCGGCTAGATAGGTAAGAATTTTAAAAAATTGCAAAATTTTCGTACAAGTTCAAATTTGGTCATGTTCTGTCTCTTTTATCGGTGCCAAATAGACTTTAAACTACTTCCTATCATTAAACACAAAACATATCAAAAATTCACCTGGCGGAAATTATCCTAGCCCCGGCTAGATAGGTAAAAATTTAAAAAAAATTGCAAAATTTTCGTACAAGTTCAAATTTGGTCATGTTCTGTCTCTTTTATCGGTGCCAAATAGACTTTAAACTACTTCCTATCATTAAACACAAAACATATCAAAAATTCACCTGGCGGAAATTATCCTAGCCCCGGCTAGATAGGTAAGAATTTAAAAAAAATTGCAAAACTTTCGTACAAGTTCAAATTTGGTCATGTTCTGTCTCTTTTATCGGTGCCAAATAGACTTTAAACTACTTCCTATCATTAAACACAAAACATATCAAAAATTTACCTGGCGGAAATTATCCTAGCCCCGGCTAGATAGGTAAGAATTTAAAAAAAATTGCAAAATTTTCGTACAAGTTCAAATTTGGTCATGTTCTGTCTCTTTTATCGGTGCCAAATAGACTTTAAACTACTTCCTATCATTAAACACAAAACATATCAAAAATTCACCCGGCGGAAATTATCCTAGCCCCGGCTAGATAGGTAAGAATTTAAAAAAAATTGCAAAACTTTCGTACAAGTTCAAATTTGGTCATGTTCTGTCTCTTTTATCGGTGCCAAATAGACTTTAAACTACTTCCTATCATTAAACACAAAACATATCAAAAATTCACCTGGCGGAAATTATCCTAGCCCCGGCTAGATAGGTAAGAATTTAAAATAAATTGCAAAATTTTCGTACAAGTTCAAATTTGGTCATGTTCTGTCTCTTTTATCGGTGCCAAATAGACTTTAAACTACTTCCTATCATTAAACACAAAACATATCAAAAATTCACCTGGCGGAAATTATCCTAGCCCCGGCTAGATAGGTAAGAATTTAAAAAAAATTGCAAAATTTTCGTACAAGTTCAAATTTGGTCATGTTCTGTCTCTTTTATCGGTGCCAAATAGACTTTAAACTACTTCCTATCATTAAACACAAAACATATCAAAAATTCACCTGGCGAAAATTATCCTAGCCCCGGCTAGATAGGTAAGAATTTTAAAAAAATTGCAAAATTTTCGTACAAGTTCAAATTTGGTCATGTTCTGTCTCTTTTATCGGTGCCAAATAGACTTTAAACTACTTCCTATCATTAAACACAAAACATATCAAAAATTTATTTGGCGGAAATTATCCTAGCCCCGGCTAGATAGGTAAGAATTTTAAAAAATTGCAAAATTTTCGTACAAGTTCAAATTTGGTCATGTTCTGTCTCTTTTATCGGTGCCAAATAGACTTTAAACTACTTCCTATCATTAAACACAAAACATATCAAAAATTCACCTGGCGGAAATTATCCTAGCCCCGGCTAGATAGGTAAGAATTTAAAATAAATTGCAAAATTTTCGTACAAGTTCAAATTTGGTCATGTTCTGTCTCTTTTATCGGTGCCAAATAGACTTTAAACTACTTCCTATCATTAAACACACAACATATCAAAAATTCACCTGGCGGAAATTATCCTAGCCCCGGCTAGATAGGTAAGAATTTAAAAAAAATTGCAAAATTTTCGTACAAGTTCAAATTTGGTCATGTTCTGTCTCTTTTATCGGTGCCAAATAGACTTTAAACTACTTCCTATCATTAAACACAAAACATATCAAAAATTCACCTGGCGGAAATTATCCTAGCCCCGGCTAGATAGGTAAGAATTTTAAAAAAATTGCAAAATTTTCGTACAAGTTCAAATTTGGTCATGTTCTGTCTCTTTTATCGGTGCCAAATAGACTTTAAACTACTTCCTATCATTAAACACAAAACATATCAAAAATTTATTTGGCGGAAATTATCCTAGCCCCGGCTAGATAGGTAAGAATTTTAAAAAATTGCAAAATTTTCGTACAAGTTCAAATTTGGTCATGTTCTGTCTCTTTTATCGGTGCCAAATAGACTTTAAACTACTTCCTATCATTAAACACAAAACATATCAAAAATTCACCTGGCGGAAATTATCCTAGCCCCGGCTAGATAGGTAAGAATTTTAAAAAATTGCAAAATTTTCGTACAAGTTCAAATTTGGTCATGTTCTGTCTCTTTTATCGGTGCCAAATAGACTTTAAACTACTTCCTATCATTAAACACAAAACATATCAAAAATTTACCTGGCGGAAATTATCCTAGCCCCGGCTAGATAGGTAAGAATTTTAAAAAATTGCAAAATTTTCGTACAAGTTCAAATTTGGTCATGTTCTGTCTCTTTTATCGGTGCCAAATAGACTTTAAACTACTTCCTATCATTAAACACAAAACATATCAAAAATTCACCTGGCGGAAATTATCCTAGCCCCGGCTAGATAGGTAAGAATTTTAAAAAATTGCAAAATTTTCGTACAAGTTCAAATTTGGTCATGTTCTGTCTCTTTTATCGGTGCCAAATAGACTTTAAACTACTTCCTATCATTAAACACAAAACATATCAAAAATTCACCTGGCGGAAATTATCCTAGCCCCGGCTAGATAGGTAAGAATTTAAAAAAAATTGCAAAATTTTCGTACAAGTTCAAATTTGGTCATGTTCTGTCTCTTTTATCGGTGCCAAATAGACTTTAAACTACTTCCTATCATTAAACACAAAACATATCAAAAATTCACCTGGCGGAAATTATCCTAGCCCCGGCTAGATAGGTAAGAATTTTAAAAAATTGCAAAATTTTCGTACAAGTTCAAATTTGGTCATGTTCTGTCTCTTTTATCGGTGCCAAATAGACTTTAAACTACTTTCTGTCATTAAACACAAAACATATCAAAAATTCAACTGGCGGAAATTATCCTAGCCCCGGCTAGATAGGTAAGAATTTAAAAAAAATTGCAAAATTTTCGTACAAGTTCAAATTTGGTCATGTTCTGTCTCTTTTATCGCTGCCAAATAGACTTTAAACTACTTCCTATCATTAAACATAAAACATATCAAAAATTCACCTGGCGGAAATTATCCTAGCCCCGGCTAGATAGGTAAGAATTTTAAAAAAATTGCAAAATTTTCGTACAAGTTCAAATTTGGTCATGTTCTGTCTCTTTTATCGGTGCCAAATAGACTTTAAACTACTTCCTATCATTAAACACAAAACATATCAAAAATTCACCTGGCGGAAATTATCCTAGCCCCGGCTAGATAGGTAAGAATTTAAAAAAATGCAAAAATTTTCGTACAAGTTCAAATTTGGTCATGTTCTGTCTCTTTTATTGTGTAACAGAGTGGTCACCCTGTATATATTGAGTATTTATATTTTTATTTTAATGGTTATTGAACGTGACATAGCATTGTTCTTGCTGTTTGTTTTTACAGATGCTAATATTATTAGTATTTGGGAAGCTTGCATTTTGTGTAATTGAGGCGTTTACATAAAAAGGGTGTACATTTTTATTAGACTAATTAATTGGTTTATTCGGTTTTCTTAATTAATAAATATGGAAATATCTTTAATGATGTTGTTTTAGATACTGGCAATAGTTAGGGATTGTTTGTAAAAATGGTTTTTTCTACTTCGAAGCAATGTCATGAAAATCAATATCAATCAATAAGTAGAAGTAGTTTTTTTAATCATTTCGCTTAATTAAATTTAAATTCATTTTCAGTAATTTAAAGTAATTCAGTTTATTTTGATCGAAAACTCCTCAGATATTTTTTGTTTATAGTTTTATGACTGGTATATCAGCATCTTTGGGAAGGGACGTTTTGCCTGTGTTTAGTTATGGTCAAAAATGGGATTCGGAAATATGTAGTCGTCTAGTAAAGTTGGGTCTTAGGGAAGTTGTAGAATTAACGTAATATGTGAAAATTTAAAGTAAAATTTAGAGTCGCGAGTATAGAAATATCTGAAGGGTAAAGATGCTATTTAATCATAATTTTTTCATTTCAAATTAAAATATTTTGTTGTTTTATTTGTTTTAAACTTTTCATTTTTTCTTTTATTAAATTCTTTTAATTGTTGTTTAATCCTTTTGTTTTATTGGAAAGATATATTTTAATTAATTTAAAATATATTTGAAGTTTTTTTACCTTTCACATTTCTATATAAAGTTAGTGATATATGAAGACATCGAAGAAACATCTAAGAAAGTCAGATAAGTATTAAGTAGTAATTAGATTCTTATATTAACATTTGTAATCATATGATATATGATATTGTGGTAATATTATGTAATATTATTACTGGTGGCACGCTACCCAAATAGCAACTATACAGCTATTTGTATTTGATACGCCTCCAAATAATAGTGTGTGGTTCTAAATTAATGCCTTAGATAATTAATATTTTTGGCTATAATTGGGACCAGCACCCTATTACAAATTGGTGGACAGCGGAAACGCGTTAAATAACGCTGGGTTTTATTTTTTTTACGTTTTTATAGTTTTTTTTGCGTTTTTACGAAGAATTTTCAGTTTTCACATATTACTGTTTTTTTGGTAACCGATTCGTTAGTTTTACGTAAAAGTACGAACAGGTATAAGTGTTTTTTGTGTGGGTTTTAAAGTTAAGTTTTTTAGCGATTTCCTTTGCGGTCATTTTTAATTTTTTTTTTGTAGACTAGAAATATTTGTTTTTCCTCAAGGTGTATTTATTTAATTTTATAACAAAATGTGTTGCGAATGTTGCAAAAAGATCACTCAAGTGAAAAAGAGCAATTTTTCCTTTGACTTAGTAGAAAATTTTTCAGGTGGTCCCGATTTTTCATTATTTTTTACTGCCGTAGATATTGTTGCTAAAAATAATAGTTTGACGGAGCAAGAAACAATAGATTTAATTATTTTAAAATTAAGAGGTCAGGCATTGGTTTATTTTCACGCTTTACGAGAAAATGAACGCCCCACTAATTTGGTGGATTTAAAACAGTTTTTTAGTAGAATTTATACGAAAAAGGTTAATTTTTTTGATATTAAAAAGGAAATGTCCACTTGTATTCGTTTAAATGATGAACCGTTAGCAAATTTTGTAATCCGTTTAAAAATGTTGGCAAACAAAATGTTTTCAGATAAATTGAGTCCTAATGAGCAAACAGTTTATAATCGTCTTATCTTAGATCAGTTTTTTGAAGGTATAGACACAGTTTTAGCTAATGAAATACTTAGTAGCGGTAAATTTTTTAGCGTCGATGAAGCATTGCAAGCTGGGGAGAATATACTAGAAATTAGAACTAGATTAGTTAAACAAACTTTTCACGATCAATTTATAGAATTTCAGGAAAATCTCAAAATATGTGTTTTACAAAATGAAATAAATTATAATAATAATAATGAATTTTGCGGTAATAATAGTAATAATGATAGAAATGGTTATAATATTAATAGTAATTATAATTTTAAACCTAGGTATAATAAAACACGCAATAGGTACAATAATTTTTATGATAGGCGGAAATTTCAAAGGCACAATCCGGTAGGAAATTTGGGTTTTTACAATTTTAAATATGATAATACCATAAAGGGTACCGAAATTAGAGATCAGGATAATTACGAATATTTTAAATCAATTAATTACAAAGCGGACGATTACAAAATTAAGGAAAAGTACCAAGACATATTTTTGTGCCCGGAAAATGTTTCTCTCGCTCACTGTGTATCAGAAGATTTAGCTATGAATAAAGGAATTGCAACTCAATTTAAGTCAAAATTTGGTAAATTAGATCAATTAAAAAATCAAAAAGTTCGTACAGGCGGTTTGGCAGTTTTGAAGGATAATGATAGGTTTATTTATTATTTGGTAACGAAAAAGTATTCATACGAAAAGCCGACATATGAAATTTTGTGGAAGACACTTTTAGAGCTAAGAAATCACGTAATTAAAAACAATGTTAAATATTTGGGTTTACCAAGAATAGGATGTGGTTTGGATCAGCTTAATTGGGTTAAAGTAAAGGATATGATTTGTTATATTTTTAAAGACGTTGATGTTAATGTTACGATTTTCTCATATCCGCTAAAAGCAAGATTATCAGTTTATAGTAATTTAAATAGCCAACAAGTACATTTTGAGTCGGATTATTATGGGACTAATTCCGAAAACGAATCACATATAATTACGCAAAATCCGGAAGTTAGCGGTATATTTTCAGGTAGAGATGAATATCATATTAGGTACTGACTGTTGTTTTAAAAGGTGAAATTTAATTATAATAACTAGACCGAAGTTTTTGTATATGAGTAGAAACGTAGTTTTGTATTATTACGATATTTTTCTAAGTAAAAAAGATCAGAAAATTTATGAAAATATGTTTTTTCCTTGTTATTTTCGAAAATATTATTTGTTTGAATTTGTTGTCTTTATTTTAAAGTTTTGTTTATACAAACCAGTATTTACGTTTTTTTTTTCACCCCAAAATCCTAAGCGTCACTAATTTTAGGCCCTAATTGCCCACATGTAAAAACATGTGCTGTGAACCTTTTTGTGCAGGTCAAGAATTTGTACATTTAAACCCTTTAATTCAATATTTTGTGTAAAGTATTTTTAAAATTTATAATGAAAATTTAAGATAATAGACGTATTAATATTTTACAAATGAGAAAAGCATAATTTCATGTTAAAAATAGTTTTTATCGTCATTAAGCTTAAAAAAGCTTATTTTAACGTTTAGCGTAAATATTATTGAATAATTTTTGAAAGTTAATTTTCTGATCTATTTTTATGTATAATTGTCATGACAACTCGCTAAGATTTTTTTTAGATAAAAAGGCCATTTGTTTTTTTTTTTAAATATATTTTTTTTTGACACTGAAGTTTTCTTTAATTTTAATAAACATAATTATGTTGAATTTGTTTTTAAAAGTTTATGTGCAGAGAGTAGTTTTGAAATACAGTTTTAATATTTGCAGTTATGAAGAAATTTAGTTATAACAAGGCTTAAAATTGGCATAAGTTACAGTTAAATATATTTTCCAAGAAATTATTAGTTTTTAACGTTTGTTTTATTTTTAAAATATAAATAAATGTTTTTTGAAGTTATTTTTGCAGTTATCGATAGTACTCAAATGTTAAGTAATAATTATTGCATATGTTATGTTTTATGTCTGTATGTTAAGGTGGCCACCGAGAATAAATGTGCGTATGATTGGTTGAATAAAAGTCTATGAATGCTAATGAAAAATTTTGTTTTGTTTTGGGCATTAAAATGCGTAATTTCTTGTTTTTAAAAAAAGTTGTCGTTTTTTTTTTGAAGATGCTATCAATAACTGACTATTTTTAAAAGTTTTAAGTATTTTGAAAATTTTGTTTGTTAAATTACTCTCAGTTTTTTTTAAGAAAAGCCTAAATTGATATTATAAAAATTAAAATTTATTTTTTGCACATAATTTTGTTTATTTTTGAATTTTTACGAGTTTTTTTTTATAAAATTACATTTTTTCAGTATCGCAATAAGAATAAGAAGGGCAATAAGAAACGTTTAGTTTGGTAATAATAAATTTTGAGTATATGAGTTCTTGGGTTAGCGAGTTATTATTTTTTTTTTTAAGTAATAATGAGTTAAGTAATTACGTTTTTTGAAAAGTTTGTAATCTACATAAATTTCAGTTAGAAAAATAGGAATTGATTTAATTTTTAAGGTTTGAAGCTGAAACCTCTGTTTAAAACAGACTAATTTATCAATGAAAGTATTTTGCAATAATATTTGAACCTAGAAGTCTAAATGAAAGATTGTAGCTATATTTTTTTAAACTGATTAACAACCATAAGATATGGACTAATCAAGTATAGCTTATATCATTTGTAGTGTTACAAACACGTTTTCTTTTGAAAAGTTTTGAGTGGAAAATATCGTAATAAATATTTGTTAAATTTTCAGAATGATGTATTAATGTAATAATTTGATTAAGTTTTATTGGTTTATATAGTAGGAAGTATTTAAAGTTTTTAGAGATTTCGAAATGAATTATAAAAAGGTATAGTTATAAAAGAGGTTTTATTGAGTTTATAGGTATATTTTTATACATTTGCTTCAAAAGTTAAGCAAATTAGGAATTTTAAAATGAGATTTTTGTTTATATTATACAGTCGAAATGAAATTTTTAGCAGAAGCTAAAAGTGTTAGTATGGTATACCATAGAAGTATTTTTTTGAATTTAAAAGTATATACCGGTATAATAAGTAAAAGAATAGGTACATAAACCTATGAGTACATAAATAAGAGAAATAAGGTAAAATAAGTGAAATAAAATAATTTGATAAATAAATTAGTAAATATTGGGTATAATTAGTAAAGGAATTGGTACAAAAACCTATGCATATATGAGTACATAAATAAGAGAAGTAAGGTAAAATAAGTAAATAAAATAAGTTAGTAAATAAATTAGTAAATATTGAGTATAATAAATAAACGAATAGGAAAATAATTAGGCAATAAAGAATTGAATAAATAATCCAACTAGTATTTTTGGTTATCGTTACGTGATCATTATCCTAATTGAAACAAATTAAGACTAGTTACAGGAACGCTATAGTTACGTTGTAATTGCAATATGGAATAAAAATAAGGGTAATAATTACTATCTTGTTACATGTTTGTAACTTAGTGCAGAACGATCTCGTTACAAAACAGTTACTACATATCCACGTAATTGTGTGTTAGTTTTTTGTTTCTATTTCGTAATGTATAAAGTTTTTTTTTAAAAAACGTAGTTGTTATCTATATTATAACCAAATAGGAATGGTTACTTTAAAGTAGAATTTTGGTAATTTTTTTTATGTTTGCAGCAATGTACATTTTAAATCATTTTAGTAATATAACCCTGGTAATCATTTTGTTGAGTAGCTGCGTAATTAAGCAACTTTGTTATTTCTATTGAGTAAAAAAAAGTTAAAAGTAATGTTTTTGGTAAAATTTACAATTCTGTTATTAATGAAAATATGTTTAATTATCTTTAATACCATAAAGTGTTTTAATAAGTGAGATCTACGTAATACCGGTTACAATTATTTAGGTAAAATTCACAAAGAATGCTAGTTGAGAGATATGTATATGAGAATAAAGAATAATTGTGTTAAAGATTAATTAGTTAATTAATTAGAGTACTAGTACATTAGTTATATTTAGTAAGAGGTACCTCACGAACACAAACACGAATATAAACTTGAAGTCAAATTTTAGCTGAAGTTTTTTTTGAAGTATTTTTGATATTTTTTGGAGTTTTGTTTTAAGATGTTGTTTAGAATAGAGTTTTATGATCATAAAACAGTTAAAATAAAGAAATAAAATGTTTGTAATTACGATTCAATTATTAATGAAACTTTAGGAAAAAATTACGAATAGTAATTTAATTAGTATTTTGTGTGTATACATTTGTGTTTTTTATTATGAGAAAAGTTTTGCGTTTATTAAGGAATTAATTAAATTTTAGGTATAAATAGTAATGCTTTGTTTCTAATGTTTTTTATGAGTTTTAGGTTTGGTTTGTCAATAATTATTCTGTGTTGAGAAAAGATATTTGAATAACGAGAAGTTTTTGTCAAGTTAAGGTTGTTGCTTGTATCCAAACTTCAGGAGTTTGTGGAAGTGCTGACAATGTGATCAGAAGAAGTTAGTAGTTAAACTTTAAGCTTGCTGAAGTTACCTTAAAGGTTGGGTAAAGTTAAAAGTTTTTCTAGGATTTTGAAGTTATTATGGAGTTGTACTGAAGTTACACTGATACACCGATGCTTGACAGGCACTTGATATTTTCTCGTTTTCTCGTGAAAACTGGGGAAATAAAATTTAGTTTGAACGTATTAATTTTTTTTTTGTTACAGTTCCGTTCCTTTTTCTTTTGTTTTGGTTGTTTTCCATATTCATTCCGTAGATGATGCTAACGCTAATAGAGAAGAATAATATTAATCACTTTAGATTTTTGTGCTACTTGGGATTGAATTGAGTAGGTTCTAAAGTAGTTCATTAATTTGAATATGGGTTTTTATTATAAGAGACTCATTGAGTAGGTCTCAAGGAGAATTAGCATTGGATTGTTCGAGTATCGGAGTTAGGAGTGAAGATTATAGAAGAAAGAAGAAGATGATGTCCATTTCAGAAGATTTATATTTATTGCCATTTTGTTTTGTATAAATAGTATCTAAATCAATTAATTTAAAGTTTTGTTCAAATTAATCTGATTTTTTAAAAGGGGGGAGTATTGTAACAGAGTGGTCACCCTGTATATATTGAGTATTTATATTTTTATTTTAATGGTTATTGAACGTGACATAGCATTGTTCTTGCTGTTTGTTTTTACAGATGCTAATATTATTAGTATTTGGGAAGCTTGCATTTTGTGTAATTGAGGCGTTTACATAAAAAGGGTGTACATTTTTATTAGACTAATTAATTGGTTTATTCGGTTTTCTTAATTAATAAATATGGAAATATCTTTAATGATGTTGTTTTAGATACTGGCAATAGTTAGGGATTGTTTGTAAAAATGGTTTTTTCTACTTCGAAGCAATGTCATGAAAATCAATATCAATCAATAAGTAGAAGTAGTTTTTTTAATCATTTCGCTTAATTAAATTTAAATTCATTTTCAGTAATTTAAAGTAATTCAGTTTATTTTGATCGAAAACTCCTCAGATATTTTTTGTTTATAGTTTTATGACTGGTATATCAGCATCTTTGGGAAGGGACGTTTTGCCTGTGTTTAGTTATGGTCAAAAATGGGATTCGGAAATATGTAGTCGTCTAGTAAAGTTGGGTCTTAGGGAAGTTGTAGAATTAACGTAATATGTGAAAATTTAAAGTAAAATTTAGAGTCGCGAGTATAGAAATATCTGAAGGGTAAAGATGCTATTTAATCATAATTTTTTCATTTCAAATTAAAATATTTTGTTGTTTTATTTGTTTTAAACTTTTCATTTTTTCTTTTATTAAATTCTTTTAATTGTTGTTTAATCCTTTTGTTTTATTGGAAAGATATATTTTAATTAATTTAAAATATATTTGAAGTTTTTTTACCTTTCACATTTCTATATAAAGTTAGTGATATATGAAGACATCGAAGAAACATCTAAGAAAGTCAGATAAGTATTAAGTAGTAATTAGATTCTTATATTAACATTTGTAATCATATGATATATGATATTGTGGTAATATTATGTAATATTATTACTGGTGGCACGCTACCCAAATAGCAACTATACAGCTATTTGTATTTGATACGCCTCCAAATAATAGTGTGTGGTTCTAAATTAATGCCTTAGATAATTAATATTTTTGGCTATAATTGGGACCAGCACCCTATTACAATTGGTGCCAAATAGACTTTAAACTACTTCCTATCATTAAACACAAAACATATCAAAAATTCACCTGGCGGAAATTATCCTAGCCCCGGCTAGATAGGTAAGAATTTAAAAAAAATTGCAAAATTTTCGTACAAGTTCAAATTTGGTCATGTTCTGTCTCTTTTATCGGTGCCAAATAGACTTTAAACTACTTCCTATCATTAAACACAAAACATATCAAAAATTCACCTGGCGGAAATTATCCTAGCCCCGGCTAGATAGGTAAGAATTTTAAAAAATTGCAAAATTTTCGTACAAGTTCAAATTTGGTCATGTTCTGTCTCTTTTATCGGTGCCAAATAGACTTTAAACTACTTCCTATCATTAAACACAAAACATATCAAAAATTCACCTGGCGGAAATTATCCTAGCCCCGGCTAGATAGGTAAGAATTTAAAAAAAATTGCAAAATTTTCGTACAAGTTCAAATTTGGTCATGTTCTGTCTCTTTTATCGGTGCCAAATAGACTTTAAACTACTTCCTATCATTAAACACAAAACATATCAAAAATTCACCTGGCGGAAATTATCCTAGCCCCGGCTAGATAGGTAAGAATTTAAAAAAAATTGCAAAATTTTCGTACAAGTTCAAATTTGGTCATGTTCTGTCTCTTTTATCGGTGCCAAATAGACTTTAAACTACTTCCTATCATTAAACACAAAACATATCAAAAATTCACCTGGCGGAAATTATCCTAGCCCCGGCTAGATAGGTAAGAATTTTAAAAAATTGCAAAATTTTCGTACAAGTTCAAATTTGGTCATGTTCTGTCTCTTTTATCGGTGCCAAATAGACTTTAAACTACTTCCTGTCATTAAACACAAAACATATCAAAAATTCACCTGGCGGAAATTATCCTAGCCCCGGCTAGATAGGTAAGAATTTAAAAAAATTTGCAAAATTTTCGTACAAGTTCAAATTTGGTCATGTTCTGTCTCTTTTATCGCTGCCAAATAGACTTTAAACTACTTCCTATCATTAAACATAAAACATATCAAAAATTCACCTGGCGGAAATTATCCTAGCCCCGGCTAGATAGGTAAGAATTTAAAAAAAATTGCAAAATTTTCGTACAAGTTCAAATTTGGTCATGTTCTGTCTCTTTTATCGGTGCCAAATAGACTTTAAACTACTTCCTATCATTAAACACAAAACATATCAAAAATTCACCTGGCGGAAATTATCCTAGCCCCGGCTAGATAGGTAAGAATTTTAAAAAATTGCAAAATTTTCGTACAAGTTCAAATTTGGTCATGTTCTGTCTCTTTTATCGGTGCCAAATAGACTTTAAACTACTTCCTATCATTAAATACAAAACATATCAAAAATTCAACTGGCGGAAATTATCCTAGCCCCGGCTAGGTAGGTAAGAAAATGAAAATATTTTTAAAAAATTGCAAAATTTTCGCATGTTCAAATTTGGTCACCGGGTACTACTTGACTCGGTGCCAAATACCCTTCAAACAACTACCTATTATAAAACACTAAACATATTGAAAATTCACCTGGCGCGATTTAATCTAGCCTCAGCTAGATAGGTGATAAAATAAAAATATTTGGAAAAATTGGAAAATATTCGTACAATTTCAAATTTGGCCATCCTTTCCATCTTTTATCGGTGCCAAATAGCCTTCAAACAACTCTCTATTATAAAACACAAAACTTCAAAATTTCCTCCGGCGCGATTTAACCTATCCCCCATTAATCTAGTACCCAACTTTTTCTTAAAACTTTTTTATTACGCTCTTTTTTGTGTAGGATAGAAAACAATATGTAGTACACGCCGGAAAAGTGGTTTTCTGGGTTTTGAGAAGTGCCTAGGCTCGACAGGTATCGCCTACCCATATCTTCCTTTCGACCCGGAAAACAAAAACTTTCCCGTTCAGGATTACAATGTTACTATTTTAAAAAAATATATATTTTTCAAAAAATCAAATTAAAAAATTTCATTTTTTTTAAGTCTCCAAAAAACTATTAAAAAAGGCAAATTTTTAAGAATAATAGTTTTTTAAAAGTTTAACCCCCAATACCTTTAAGGTTTTTTATTTAATTTCAAAAAATACGTAATAAGTTCAAAGTTGGTTATCTTCTATAATTTATGTCATTGCCGAATAGTCTTTAAACTTCCTACATCAAAACATAAAACATCAAAAATTGACGTAAGCTAAATAATTAACACCGGCTAGTATTTAATATAATGGAAAAAAATAACAAGTTTAAAAATTTCGAAAATTTTTAAAATTGACCATTTTCTACCTTTATATGTATAGTAGTATAGAGGAGCCAGTTTTAAAAATAGTTTAACCTCTTATAACTTTTTTGTTTTTGGGGGGATTATTTTCAAAAACATCGTGCACGATTGTGACCACAAAAAACGTGACGGCGGACGGACAGACCAACATTTTCTGCTTATTTTTCCATGAAACGCATTTGTCAAAAAAAAAATATCTAGGACGTTTTTTTGGAGATTTTGAAAAATTCGAAACTACTGTATTATACTATTCTAGCGGTTACGCGCTGTAAATAATAAGTCATTAATGAAGCAGTTCGTGCATTTTGAAGACCAAGTTGGGCCATACACATTGTATTAGTTGGGAAATTTTTGGTTGTGCATTTTGGACTTAAACGCTTTATATTGTCAATTTACATCTAAAAATTAAGTTTCACCTGCTATTTTTTTTTTAATAACAAAAATATAAGCAAAATAGTAACGTCGTATCTTATATGATAATAAATTAATAAATTTTTAAACCTCGTATCTCTTAATTTTAGTTAACTGACTATTTTGGAACGCACTTTTTGCATTTGGCGACGCTTATGCGCATGTTATAAAACTTTTTGAAGTTTAAATGTTTCAATAATTAATAAAATTAGTATAATAATTAATTATATTTTGTTAGAATAATAATATAATAATATTTCAAAGCTCGTATCTTAAAAAAAATTATTAATTTTGAGCATCAGAATGTCGTATCTATAAACATTAGGTTTTTATTTGTATTTATTTATTTTATACACAATAAAATGATTTAAGGTAAGTTAATCATTAAAAATGTATTAAGTTTATATTAAAAAAGTACATTTTCAACCTATGAATAATGCGAGAAAGAGTTATTTTTCATTCCTGTAAGTTGACTTTTTTGAGATACGACGTTCTGAAATTTACAAGGCGATATGTAAGAAAAAATACGGGACACAGTGGGGCAGAACTTGGTAAAATGTTATGTCACCGGGGACAAACAAAATACTGGACATCGCAAATTAGATACGAGAGATGGCTGGGTGGTTAGTTCTGTAATGTAAGCTACCGGAGTTGGTAAAATCCAAAGCTCTTCCCCTTCAATGCGGCACCACTGTATTCGATAATTTATTCAGTACGAATCGTTTTTGCTACTAATTTTGGTTATCTTTGTTTGATATGGTTTTTTTCGAACTAAACATTATTTGTAGGTATGTGAAAAGAAATTGATTACTTTAAATTCTTTTCAATTGTATACCGAGACTGGTTGTATTTAACTATCTTGAGAAAATTACGAAATCATATAATACGGAAAACATTAAGGATAAGGGAAAAAAATATTACTTACGAGTTATGAAACAAAATTTTAGTGATGGTCTTGGAAATTAAATTTATTTAAAAACGTGCAATAAAGTCATAGATTTAGGAGATTCGTAAAGACTAAGGGGTCAACTTTCATTCGCAGGAAATCAGCTACATTTTCAAAAAAATATTTGTTTGCCTTTATGGACCCCCCTGAATCCGAAAATGATAATCATTCTTTGCGGAAATGCACCGTTTTTTTTCTATGGCGGTTTTTTATGTATTTTTTGTTTTGGTTAAAAAACGTTATGGAAATCTGCTATCGTTAGAAACGAAGTATTTTCTAGTTATTTTGGCTCCCCTGAATCCAAAAATATTAATCGTTCTTTGCGGAAACGCACCGTTTTTTTTCTATGCCGATTTTTTATATATTTTTTGTTTTGGCAAAAAAACTTTATGGAAATCTGTTATCGTTTGGAACGAAGTATATTCTACTTATTTTCGCCCTCCTGAATCCAAAAATGTTAATCATTCTTTGCAGAATTGCACCGTTTTTTTTAATGGCGATTTTTTATAATTTTTCTTTGTTTTTGCAAAAAAACTTTATGGAAATCTGTTATTGTTTAAAACGAAGTATATTCTAGTTATTTTGGCCCCCCTGAATTCAAAAATATTAATCGTTCTTTGCGGAAATGCATCGTTTTTTTTATAGCTATTTTTTATATATTTTTTGTTTTGGCAAAAAAAAATTATGGAAATCTGTTATCATTTAAAACGAAGTATATTCTACTTATTTTGACCCTCCTGAATCCGAAAATGATAACTGTTTTTTGGGAAAATGCACCGTTTTTTTTTCTGTGGTGATTTTTTTATATTTTTTGTTTTGGCCAAAACAACGTTATGGAAATCTGTTATTGTTAAGAACGATGTATATTCTAGTTATTTTGGCCCCCCTGAATCCGAAAATATTAATCGTTCATTGCGGAAACACACCGTTTTTTTTCATGGCTATTTTTTTTATATTTATTTGGTTTAGCAAAAGAAAGTTATGGAAATCTGTTTTCTTTAGAAATAAAGTTTATTCTGCCTGTTTGGACTCCCTGAGTCCTAAATTGACAACTTTTTTTTCATAAGTTTTGCGCGCGCGCGGCTAAATTGTGGTCAAGCCCGCCATTACGTAATATTCACATATAAAATTATTCTTTCGGCTTATATAATAATACATTACATAATTTAATTTTAATTTTATATGTGAATATTAAAATTAAATTATGTAATGTATTATTATATAAGCCGAAAGAAGCGATGATTAATTGATCTGGGGTCAAAATCTATATAAAATACTTTATATCAAGGTTTTATTGCAAAAACAAAAACTATGTAAAAAATCGCCATAGAGAAAAACGAAGAATTTCCGCTAAAAGTGCTAATCATTTCCGAATTCAGAGGGGTCCTACTAGTTTATGTTTATGTTTGTTTTTAACCTCGTACTATTCTACTTAATTAAGCATCCCCTAAGTCCAGGACTTGTGTGGGCTAGTAGTAGAGGGAACCACCGGCTTTAATTGACTTTCGAACCAATATATCTAGGGAGTACGCCTTCGCCAAATTTCAATTATTAATTAACTGAAAAAGGCAATTGGCGCCAGTGAGGTTTGAACTCACGATCATTAGAGCAGTGTCAGGCTATATCGATGCCATTGACCACTGAGCTAAATCTCCCATAGTCAGAATATACTTTATTTCTAACGATAACAGATTTCCATAACGTTTTATTTTCGAAAAAAATATTTTTTTAAAAATAGCCAAGGAAAAAAAACGAAGAACTTTCGCAAAAGATGGTTATCAGTTTCGAATTAAGGGGGGGAGCAAACAGGTAGAATATACTTATTTTCCAACGATAACAGGTTTTTCTTTCAGAAATAAAAAAATATATAAAAAATAGCCATGGAAAAAACGGTGTATTTCCGCAAAGAACGATTATCATTTTCAGATTCAGGGGGGGCAAAATAACCAGAATATACTTCTCTTCCAACGATAACAGATTTCAGTAACGTTTTTTATGGGAAAACAAAAAATTTATAAAAAATAGCCATGAAAAAAAACTACGAATTTCCGCAAAAGATGGTTATCATTTCCAATTTCAGGAGGGTCCAAATAGGTAGAATACACTTCATTTTTAACGATAACAGATTTCCATAAAGTTTTTTTGCAATAAAAAAAAAAAATATAAAAAACAGCCATGGAAAAAGACGGTGCTTTTTCGCAAAGAACTGTTATTATTTTTAGATTCAGAGGGGCCAAAATAAATAGAATATACTTCGTTTCCAATAGTAACAGATTTCCATAACAGTTTTTTGCCAAAACAAAAAATATATAAAAAATCGCCATAGAAAAAAAACGGTGCATTTCCGCAAAACAAGATTATAATTTTTGAACTCAGAAGGGTCTATCACATAAGCTGGTATGTGATTTGTAACGATATCAGATTTCCTGCGAACGAAAGTTGGGCCAGACTAAGGTCCCCCAGGCCAACGATTACGTTTTATTACAAGGAGAGGTGGTAATTACGTAATCAATTCATATTGTAAGCCTATGTTTCTGTTCTGTTTATTTTCAACGTTGATGAGTCATAACTGAGTTTACGCCGACTACTGCATATGACTCCAATCAGGGCAAGAAACCGTGTTGCCTAGTGTAATTATTCTAAAGTCAATTTTTAATATGTTTTTTAACTAAATTCTTAATATGTTTTATAATCAATTTAGTTGATCACCATCGTATAAAAAGTTATCTTTGCGCCAAATCGGCACGGCCCCTATTTTCCTACATATTACATTGCAAAAAGTGAATTTTATGATTTTAAGAATGTATGCATCGCGATGCATCGGTCAGTATTTTTTGCTCTATCGCTTTTTTTGTTAGCCATAGTAAAAATTTTTCTTTACAATAGATTAAGCTAAAAGTGGATCCTTTGACAAAACTAAGTAGTGGTGGAGGGTAAGGAGAGGAGTGCATAAATCGACAAAAATCATCACCAGGGGATCAAAAATGAGCTAAAATATGTTACGTAATACGTAATAAACATTTTTATGATGCAGAACCAAAAAAAAAGACAAAAAATACGCATATTTTTACATCGGCACTTAGTGCTACTAAGAGTGCCAATGTATTGAAATCTTCGCCGAAAAGTCAAAATCTTTGACCACGTTTTTTTCACATTTCTCGACGTTTTAAACAATTCTGAGTCAAAATCACAAAAAAAAAATGCGTCCGTCTGTCTGTCTGTCTCTGTCTGTCTGTCTGTCTGGGTGTAAACTCTCTAACTCCATTTCTACATGAGATATCGGTTTTTTGCATATTGTTTCTTGTCGTATTCCGAAGAGCTGATTAGATTTTGGGGGTAAGGGGGTAAAAATAGGGTAAAACTCCTATTTTTAGCGTTTTTTGTTTATAATTAAGGCAATTATTATTGTATTTGGTTAATTTAGCACTTACATAAAAGATAATTTTAAATTAGTCAAAAAATGTTATAAACAACGTTAAAACGCACTGTTTTCGAGATATTGGTGTTTAAAGCAGTAAAAGGTTTTTTTAGCATATCTCACATATTTATAACCCGATTTCAAAAAATTATATTTTAAATAAAAGCTCTTTTTAAGCCCTATAAAAAATGTTATATACAGTTTTTTGCTAGAATATAATATTTTAAAGATACAGAATTTAAAATCAAACAAAACACCTAGTTTGAAATTTGCAAACTAGATGGCTCTAGTGTACAATAGTGCCGATGTTTTGACAGGGTGCTTGCAAGTGCTAGTTTTTTATAAATTATTTTGAAATTTGCATAATTGCTTGCACTCGGGAAAAAATTTTACGCTGTGTGCTTTAATTTTATTGCTTTTTCATTTATTTACTTTTTACGGAGTAACTAAGACAAATTAAAAAATATTTGTATATATATTTTTGTAGAGCATTTTATAATCTACAAATTAATTCCTATAAAATTTTTATACAAATTTGATAGTTTTGCCACAAATGAGATATTAAATAAACTCTGCACTTTAAGCTTTTTATTTTTATTTTCGCATACTTACTGTGGCATGTCATACTGCAGTAGGATCTTCGGCAAAGGTCCTTCGCATATGAATTTTGGAATTCCTCGTTTTTTTTTATTATATATAACCGTATAATTTTTAAATTCCTACTGTTTTTATATAAGATTTTGAAAAAAAAACGTCATTATTTCCTGGACTTATATCTCAAAAATTTGAGGTGCTGGATTTCTTTTAAGATCAGATTCAGATTCTACGCCCTCAAATTAGTAAGAAAAATTTATTTTTAGAACAGGGCAAAAAAGAAGTTGTGATTTGTTACCTAGTGTTATCGCCTAAAGATGACAATAGTCACAAAAGACATTTTGTGCATTCGTGCAAAAAAAATTTGTCTTTTAAAACTAGTATCTTAACTAATATCTTAAAATTTAATTAAAATACACATATGAAATGATTACATAATCATCGTTAATATTTTTCGTATTATATGATTTTGTCATTTTCTTAGAATAGTTAAATACAACCAGTCTTTCATTCGGTATACACTTGACAAGAATTTAAAATAATCCATTTCTTTTCACATACAAATAATTTTTAGTGCGATAAAAAACGTAGTAAACAAAGATAAGATTATCGAATACAGTTGTGCAGCTAGAAATGTTCATTGAGGGGGAACAGCTTTGGATTTTTCCTGCACCAGTAGCATATATTACAGAACTAACCACCCAACCATGTCCCGTATCTAATTTGCGAATTCCCGTATTTTGTTTGTCCCCGGTGACATAACATTTTACCAAGTTCTGCCACGCAGTGTCCCGTATTTTTTCTTACAGATTTTTCTGCAACTACAACCAAGAATTTCTCAACTAATACACATTGTATTTCCAAACTTTGTCTCTAAACTGGGCAAACTGCTTCATTTATGAGTTACCGCTAAAATGCATACAGTAGTTTCGAATTCCCCAAAATCGCCAAGAAAAAAAAAACGTCCTAGACAAAAAATTGTTGGATTCAAATGTGTTTCATAAAAAAAACAGCGACTTTTAAAATATCCGTCTGACCATCCGTCAAGTTTTTGTGGAAAAGAAATTTTTAGCAAAAATCAAGTTCTATGTGAGGACAATGCCTATTGTTTTTAAAAGTAATCCCCCTAAAGACAAAAAAGTTATGAGAGGTTAAACTTCTAAAAAACTATGTCTGTGAAAAAATAATAAAAAAAATATTTATTTTTTTTTTGAAACACAATTTTTTTTTAAAAAAATATTTTAAATTTTTTTATATATTTACTCCTATATAAAGGTAGAAAATGGTAAATTTTAAACTTGTAAGAAATTTTTAATCTTTTTAAATGTTTTCCATTATATTAAATACTAGCCGGTGTTAGTTATTTAGCTTAAGCCAATGTTTTATGTTTTGATGGAGGAAGTTTAAAGACTATTCGGCAACGACAAAAATTATAGAAGATAACCAAATTTACGCAATTTCGTAAGTAATTTTCGCAATCTTTCTTAAAAATTTGCTTTTTAATCGTTTTTTGGAGACAAAAAAATGCAATTTTTTTTAATTTGATTTTTTGAAAAATATATATTTTTTTAAATAGTAATCATGTAATCCTGGACAGGAAAGTTGTTGTTTTCTGGGTCAAAAAAAAAAAAAAAATATGGAGAGGCGATACCTGTCGAGCCGAGCCACTTCTCAAAACACAGAAAACCACTTTTCCGACATGAATTACATATTGTTTTCTATCCCATACAAAAAATAGCGTAAACAAATAAAAAAAAATTAAGTTATAAGAAAAAGTTAGGTACTAGATCTAGCAGATATGTCACGAAATTATTGAAAAGTTACCGGGGCTAGGTTAAATCGCGCCAGGTGAATTTTTTATATGTTTAGTGTTTCATAATAGGTAGTTGTTTGAAGGGTATTTGGCACCGATTCAAGTAGTACCCGGTGACCAAATTTGAACTTATAAGAAAATTTTTAAAAATTTTTAAAATATTTTCATTTTCTTACCTATCTAGCCATGGCTAGAATAATTTCAGCCAGGTGAATTTTTGATATGTTTTGTGTTTAATGATTAGAAGTAGTTTAATGTCTATTTGGCACCGATAAAAGTTACTGAAGATGAGCAAATTTGAACTTGTACGAAAATTTTGCAATTTTTTTTAAATTCTTACCTATCTAGCCGGGGCTAGGATAATTTCCGCCAGGTGAATTTTTGATATGTTTTGTGTTTAATGATAGGAAGTAGTTTAAAGTCTATTTGGCACCGATAAAAGAGACAGAACATGACCAAATTTGAACTTGTACGAAAATTTTGCAATTTTTTTTAAATTCTTACCTATCTAGCCGGGGCTAGGATAATTTCCGCCACGTGAATTTTTGATATGTTTTGTGTTTAATGATAGGAAGTAGTTTAAAGTCTATTTGGCACCGATAAAAGAGACAGAACATGACCAAATTTGAACTTGTACGAAAATTTTGCAATTTTTTAAAATTCTTACCTATCTAGCCGGGGCTAGGATAATTTCCGCCAGGTGAATTTTTGATATGTTTTGTGTTTAATGATAGGAAGTAGTTTAAAGTCTATTTGGCACCGATAAAAAAGACAGAACATGACCAAATTTGAACTTGTACGAAAATTTTGCAATTTTTTTTAAATTCTTACCTATCTAGCCGGGGCTAGGATAATTTCCGCCAGGTAAATTTTTGATATGTTTTATGTTTAATGATAGGAAGTAGTTTAAAGTCTATTTGGCACCGATAAAAAAGACAGAACATGACCAAATTTGAACTTGTACGAAAATTTTGCAATTTTTTTAAAATTCTTACCTATCTAGCCGTGGCTAGGATAATTTCCGCCAGGTGAATTTTTGATATGTTTTGTGTTTAATGATAGGAAGTAGTTTAAAGTCTATTTGGCACCGATAAAAGAGACAGAACATGACCAAATTTGAACTTGTACGAAAATTTTGCAATTTTTTTTAAATTCTTACCTATCTAGCCGGGGCTAGGATAATTTCCGCCAGGTGAATTTTTGATATGTTTTGTGTTTAATGATAGGAAGTAGTTTAAAGTCTATTTGGCACCAATAAAAGAGACAGAACATGACCAAATTTGAACTTGTACGAAAATTTTGCAATTTTTTAAAATTCTTACCTATCGAGCCGGGGCTAGGATAATTTCCGCCAGGTGAATTTTTGATATGTTTTGTGTTTAATGATAGGAAGTAGTTTAAAGTCTATTTGGCACCGATAAAAGAGACAGAACATGACCAAATTTGAACTTGTACGAAAATTTTGCAATTTTTTTTAAATTCTTACCTATCTAGCCGGGGCTAGGTTAATTTCCGCCAGGTGAATTTTTGATATGTTTTGTGTTTAATGATAGGAAGTAGTTTAAAGTCTATTTGGCACCGATAAAAGAGACAGAACATGACCAAATTTGAACTTGTACGAAAATTTTGCAATTTATTTTAAATTCTTACCTATCTAGCCGGGGCTAGGACAATTTCCGCCAGGTAAATTTTTGATATGTTTTGTGTTTAATGATAGGAAGTAGTTTAAAGTCTATTTGGCACCGATAAAAGAGACAGAACATGACCAAATTTGAACTTGTACGAAAATTTTGCAATTTATTTTAAATTCTTACCTATCTAGCCGGGGCTAGGATATTTCCGCCAGGTGAATTTTTGATATGTTTTGTGTTTAATGATAGGAAGTAGTATAAAGTCTATTTGGCACCGATAAAAGAGACAGAACATGACCAAATTTGAACTTGTACGAAAATTTTGCAATTTTTTAAAATTCTTACCTATCTAGCCGGGGCTAGGATAATTTCCGCCAGCTGATTTTTTGATATGTTTTGTGTTTAATGATAGGAAGTAGTTTAAAGTCTATTTGGCACCGATAAAAGAGACAGAACATGACCAAATTTGAACTTGTACGAAAATTTTGCAATTTTTTTTAAATTCTTACCTATCTAGCCGGGGCTAGGATAATTTCCGCCAGGTGAATTTTTGATATGTTTTGTGTTTAATGATAGGAAGTAGTTTAAAGTCTATTTGGCACCGATAAAAGAGACAGAACATGACCAAATTTGAACTTGTACGAAAATTTTGCAATTTTTTAAAATTCTTACCTATCTAGCCGGGGCTAGGATAATTTCCGCCAGGTGAATTTTTGATATGTTTTGTGTTTAATGATAGGAAGTAGTTTAAAGTCTATTTGGCACCGATAAAAGAGACAGAACATGACCAAATTTGAACTTGTACGAAAATTTTGCAATTTTTTTAAAATTGTTACCTATCTAGCCGGGGCTAGGATAATTTCCGCCAGGTGAATTTTTGATATGTTTTGTATTTAATGATAGGAAGTAGTTTAAAGTCTATTTGGCACCGATAAAAGAGACAGAACATGACCAAATTTGAACTTGTACGAAAATTTTGCAATTTTTTTTAAATTCTTACCTATCTAGCCGGGGCTAGGATAATTTCCGCCAGGTGAATTTTTGATATGTTTTGTGTTTAATGATAGGAAGTAGTTTAAAGTCTATTTGGCACCGATAAAAGAGACAGAACATGACCAAATTTGAACTTGTACGAAAATTTTGCAATTTATTTTAAATTCTTACCTATCTAGCCGGGGCTAGGACAATTTCCGCCAGGTGAATTTTTGATATGTTTTGTGTTTAATGATAGGAAGTAGTTTAAAGTCTATTTGGCACCGATAAAAGAGACAGAACATGACCAAATTTGAACTTGTACGAAAGTTTTGCAATTTTTTTTAAATTCTTACCTATCTAGCCGGGGCTAGGATAATTTCCGCCAGGTGAATTTTTGATATGTTTTGTGTTTAATGATAGGAAGTAGTTTAAAGTCTATTTGGCACCGATAAAAGAGACAGAACATGACCAAATTTGAACTTGTACGAAAATTTTGCAATTTATTTTAAATTCTTACCTATCTAGCCGGGGCTAGGACAATTTCCGCCAGGTGAATTTTTGATATGTTTTGTGTTTAATGATAGGAAGTAGTTTAAAGTCTATTTGGCACCGATAAAAGAGACAGAACATGACCAAATTTGAACTTGTACGAAAGTTTTGCAATTTTTTTTAAATTCTTACCTATCTAGCCGGGGCTAGGATAATTTCCGCCAGGTGAATTTTTGATATGTTTTGTGTTTAATGATAGGAAGTAGTTTAAAGTCTATTTGGCACCGATAAAAGAGACAGAACATGACCAAATTTGAACTTGTACGAAAATTTTGCAATTTTTTTTAAATTCTTACATATCTAGCTGGGGCTAGGATAATTTCCGCCAGGTAAATTTTTGATATGTTTTGTGTTTAATGATAGGAAGTAGTTTAAAGTCTATTTGGCACCGATAAAAGAGACAGAACATGACCAAATTTGAACTTGTACGAAAGTTTTGCAATTTTTTTTAAATTCTTACCTATCTAGCCGGGGCTAGGATGATTTCCGCCAGGTGAATTTTTGATATGTTTTGTGTTTAATGATAGGAAGTAGTTTAAAGTCTATTTGGCACCGATAAAAGAGACAGAACATGACCAAATTTGAACTTGTACGAAAATTTTGCAATTTTTTTTAAATTCTTTCCTATCTAGCCGGGGCTAGGATAATTTCCGCCAGGTCAATTTTTGATATGTTTTGTGTTTAATGATAGGAAGTAGTTTAAAGTCTATTTGGCACCGATAAAAGAGACAGAACATGACCAAATTTGAACTTGTACGAAAATTTTGCAATTTTTTTTAAATTCTTATCTATCTAGCCGGGGCTAGGATAATTTCCGCCAGGTGAATTTTTGATATGTTTTGTGTTTAATGATAGGAAGTAGTTTAAAGTCTATTTGGCACCGATAAAAGAGACAGAACATGACCAAATTTGAACTTGTACGAAAATTTTGCAATTTTTTTAAAATTCTTACCTATCTAGCCGGGGCTAGGATAATTTCCGCCAGGTGAATTTTTGATATGTTTTGTGTTTAATGATAGGAAGTAGTTTAAAGTCTATTTGCCACCGATAAAAGAGACAGAACATGACCAAATTTGAACTTGTACGAAAATTTTGCAATTTTTTTTAAATTCTTACCTATCTAGCCGGGGCTAGGATAATTTCCGCCAGGTGAATTTTTGATATTTTTTGTGTTTAATGATAGGAAGTAGTTTAAAGTCTATTTGGCACCGATAACAGAGACAGAACATGACCAAATTTGAACTTGTACGAAAATTTTGCAATTTTTTTAAAATTCTTACCTATCTAGCCGGGGCTAGGTTAATTTCCGCCAGGTGAATTTTTGATATGTTTTGTGTTTAATGATAGGAAGTAGTTTAAAGTCTATTTGGCACCGATAAAAGAGACAGAACATGACCAAATTTGAACTTGTACGAAAATTTTGCAATTTATTTTAAATTCTTACCTATCTAGCCGGGGCTAGGACAATTTCCGCCAGGTAAATTTTTGATATGTTTTGTGTTTAATGATAGGAAGTAGTTTAAAGTCTATTTGGCACCGATAAAAGAGACAGAACATGACCAAATTTGAACTTGTACGAAAATTTTGCAATTTATTTTAAATTCTTACCTATCTAGCCGGGGCTAGGACAATTTCCGCCAGGTGAATTTTTGATATGTTTTGTGTTTAATGATAGGAAGTAGTTTAAAGTCTATTTGGCACCGATAAAAGAGACAGAACATGACCAAATTTGAACTTGTACGAAAGTTTTGCAATTTTTTTTAAATTCTTACCTATCTAGCCGGGGCTAGGATAATTTCCGCCAGGTGAATTTTTGATATGTTTTGTGTTTAATGATAGGAAGTAGTTTAAAGTCTATTTGGCACCGATAAAAGAGACAGAACATGACCAAATTTGAACTTGTACGAAAATTTTGCAATTTTTTTTAAATTCTTACATATCTAGCTGGGGCTAGGATAATTTCCGCCAGGTAAATTTTTGATATGTTTTGTGTTTAATGATAGGAAGTAGTTTAAAGTCTATTTGGCACCGATAAAAGAGACAGAACATGACCAAATTTGAACTTGTACGAAAGTTTTGCAATTTTTTTTAAATTCTTACCTATCTAGCCGGGGCTAGGATGATTTCCGCCAGGTGAATTTTTGATATGTTTTGTGTTTAATGATAGGAAGTAGTTTAAAGTCTATTTGGCACCGATAAAAGAGACAGAACATGACCAAATTTGAACTTGTACGAAAATTTTGCAATTTTTTTTAAATTCTTTCCTATCTAGCCGGGGCTAGGATAATTTCCGCCAGGTCAATTTTTGATATGTTTTGTGTTTAATGATAGGAAGTAGTTTAAAGTCTATTTGGCACCGATAAAAGAGACAGAACATGACCAAATTTGAACTTGTACGAAAATTTTGCAATTTTTTTTAAATTCTTATCTATCTAGCCGGGGCTAGGATAATTTCCGCCAGGTGAATTTTTGATATGTTTTGTGTTTAATGATAGGAAGTAGTTTAAAGTCTATTTGGCACCGATAAAAGAGACAGAACATGACCAAATTTGAACTTGTACGAAAATTTTGCAATTTTTTTAAAATTCTTACCTATCTAGCCGGGGCTAGGATAATTTCCGCCAGGTGAATTTTTGATATGTTTTGTGTTTAATGATAGGAAGTAGTTTAAAGTCTATTTGCCACCGATAAAAGAGACAGAACATGACCAAATTTGAACTTGTACGAAAATTTTGCAATTTTTTAAAATTCTTACCTATATAGCCGGGGCTAGGATAATTTCCGCCAGGTAAATTTTTGATATGTTTTGTGTTTAATGATAGGAAGTAGTTTAAAGTCTATTTGGCACCGATAAAAGAGACAGAACATGACCAAATTTGAACTTGTACGAAAATTTTGCAATTTTTTTAAATTCTTACCTATCTAGCCGGGGCTAGGATAATTTCCGCCTGGTGAATTTTTGATATGTTTTGTGTTTAATGATAGGAAGTAGTTTAAAGTTTATTTGGCACCGATAAAAGAGACAGAACATGACCAAATTTGAACTTGTACGAAAATTTTGCAATTTTTTTTAAATTCTTACCTATCTAGCCGGGGCTAGGATAATTTCCGCCAGGTGAATTTTTGATATTTTTTGTGTTTAATGATAGGAAGTAGTTTAAAGTCTATTTGGCACCGATAAAAGAGACAGAACATGACCAAATTTGAACTTGTACGAAAATTTTGCAATTTTTTTAAAATTCTTACCTATCTAGCCGGGGCTAGGTTAATTTCCGCCAGGTGAATTTTTGATATGTTTTGTGTTTAATGATAGGAAGTAGTTTAAAGTCTATTTGGCACCGATAAAAGAGACAGAACATGACCAAATTTGAACTTGTACGAAAATTTTGCAATTTTTTTAAAATTCTTACCTATCTAGCCGGGGCTAGGTTAATTTCCGCCAGGTGAATTTTTGATATGTTTTGTGTTTAATGATAGGAAGTAGTTTAAAGTCTATTTGGCACCGATAAAAGAGACAGAACATGACCAAATTTGAACTTGTACGAAAATTTTGCAATTTATTTTAAATTCTTACCTATCTAGCCGGGGCTAGGACAATTTCCGCCAGGTAAATTTTTGATATGTTTTGTGTTTAATGATAGGAAGTAGTTTAAAGTCTATTTGGCACCGATAAAAGAGACAGAACATGACCAAATTTGAACTTGTACGCATATTTGGCATGTTTCTTGCTTTTTCTATTTATTTGTGGGTCGAAAAGGGCTTAATTCGATCTAAAAATACTAGATACCGGGTTTTTATTGTTTTTAAATGAAATTGAGTCGATTTTAAAAATTTTGAATTTTCGTTGCAAAAAAACGTTGCAAACTTCAGCTTCATGTACAAGTTTAGAAAACAAGCCGCTTGCGGAGAGTTTTCTAAAGTACTAGTGAGCAAAAAACGTGTTATAGAATAAGTGCTTTAATATACTATTTGAATTTTCGATACAAAAAAAACGTTGCAAACTTCAGCTTCATACCTAAAGAATATTTTATTTGATTTGACTGGTATTCAGGGGTGTGTAACATTATATAATGATAATATGGGTGCACAAAAGTTGTCAATGAATCCCGTTTTTCACAAACGTACAAAACACATTGATGTGAGGCACCATTTCATTAGGGAAGTTATTGCTCAGAATCAGGTCGAACTTAAATATTTAGAAACGGCAAAAATGCCAGCAGATGTTTTAACAAAAAGTTTGAGCCCTGTTAAACATATTAGATTTATTAAGGAATTGGGTATGTTAAATGTTAAATAAGAATAATAGTTGTTAGTTCTTAAGTTTTATATTTAAATATCCTTTGATCTAGTGGGAGTGTTAGTTAGAGCTCAAAAGATATGCAATAATTGTTTTTTATTTCATACTTGGCAACACTGTCAACACGGCGTAAATAAGTGGCGCCACCAATAAAGTAGTCTTTTCCGAACGTTACACATGAACACGTTTTTATTTCTTTCCTCTGCTACACCTTGGTGGTTTTTAGATAAATTTTACGAATATTAATCCCCTATTAATGCAACAACTGCTTTAGCAGGAGTTGAATTTTCCAAAAATTGGGATTAATATGAGTAAAATTTGAATAAAAAAGCACAGGCACTTAACCTAGTATCACAAATTGATATTTAGGAGTTGAATTTACCAAAAATTGGGATTAATATGAGTAAAATTTGAAAAAAAAGCACCGGTAACTACCCTAGTATCATGAATTTATATTTAGGGAGAGAATATAATTTATATTTAATATACATACCTCTTAATTATAACTCAAGAAAGCTTTGGACTAAAGATTTCAAATTTAGACCATAGGTTGATTATCTAAAGTTCTAAAAAAGTTCTAGGCTGGGATTGTTTTTGGTAAAAATCGGATTGGGATAAGGGGTTAAAACGGGGTAAAAACAATTTATTTGAAAAACATTTTTTTTTTCAATTTATTTTTCGTTTTACAAAACAAGAAACTTTTTTTTTTCGTTTTTGATTTTAATGAAACTAGGCCTATAGGGAAAAGTATTATTTTATTGGCAGCAGTATTTTTTGTTATAATAAAGCCAATAAAAACAAAAAAGTGAAATTTTTTTGTTTGTAATGCAAACTTTATTCCAGAAATACAATAAAGTGAGTAACCAACTTAAGAATACATTAAGATAAAACCTTGAAATTTGGAGGGTGTTATCTATCACTAATAAATATTTTTGTATGTAAATTTATACTAACAGTACTTATTTTGTTGCAGATGATCAGGTCAGGGAAAAGTCTGGAAATTTTGTGAAATACTTTCTGAAATTTTACAAATTTGGTCATGGAAAAGTCAGCGAATTTAGATTTTAAATTTCAGTGCCAATCCTGCAGGGAACATGTACTAGCACTATTATTTAAAGTTGTAATTAAAAATGAGTAAGGCACTTGTATTTTTTCCAGTTATCATGTGTTAAGTTTATTTATTTATTTGTACAATCATTGTATTATATAATAAATTATGTCTACATTAAATCCCAAGATAAGTAATATACATAATATAATATACATACATATACATATAAGCAATAGTCTCATCGTTTTTACAAACGCTCACTATTGCCAAATATAATAATAATAATAATAATATTTTTATATACATAATATACATTTATATTTAAATAAATTTTTGTTTTTCAATACTTTTTTTGAATTTTATTACCCCACCCTAACTCTTTTTTTTGTGGATTTGAGGAAAACTATGTTGTGTTCTGGTCTCATCTAAATTTCTGTCCCTAAAGTAATTTCCTATATCTTCAAAGAACGTAGAGGGTCCCCCAATTTTTAATTCAGAGGCCTTGATGTATTTCATTTTGTGGCCCACTTGTACCAATGCTGGTTTTTCCTAGTAGCACTCAACCTCTGCAATTGCATGCTTACATCCACCTAGAACAATTAAAAATGCTTTTTACTTTTGCTATGATTATATCAAAGGCTTCATAACATGAAATGGAGACCAAAAACTGAAAGTACACCTCTACGTTATAAAGCCCTCAATATTAAGAAAGTGTTAAATCTTATTCTGAGTGGAGGGGGGGTAGTTAGCAGGAAAAAATCTGGTTGTATATCATGGCTTGGTTCTAAAAGGGCCAATGTCACTATATCCTTATTATAAGTTATACTGCAGAACTAACTTTTTCTTAGATCTATATAACCTAAAAAAGCCAACGTCAGTGCTTGTGAGATAAATGTAGATTTTAAATGACAAGGGTGTTTTTAATAAACATGTCTGTTAAACTGCTAAAACAGCCAATATTTTGTTTGACTTAGTGTATCTGTTTAAAATTTTTTACATTGGCCCTTTTAGAACCAAGCCACAGATATATACTCGACTGGGGCTCCTGTTGCTTAGGGGATTGCCCTACAACAGCTGACTTTTTATAAGATAGATAGATAGATAGATAGATATGTTTATTAAACTTCTAGAAACATTTGTTACATAGTTATCTATAAATTAGTAAAATAAACTAAGCCCACACTTAAGTAATTAAATACTTGTATGTGTATTGAGCCAGAAAAGAAATATAGATATAATAATTATGAATAATAAATAATAATAGATAATAAATCTTAGGACTAAACTTACCCTAAAAACAGAAGCATTAGGTATTTAAAATAGAACCCCAGAATTCCACAGACCAAAATAACTAAAATAATTTACCTTCAGAAGCTGTACAACTTTGCAACTAAGAATGACTTCATTTTTTTCATCAATTTCTGCTGCGATCATGAACTTTGTGCTCAAGGACAACACGTCCTTTTACTGTGCAAATACTAGTGCTCTTGTCCTGATTGAGTTGCACATAACCATAACCTGGCCCTGCAAATATACAATATGTTTTAAAATATCCACATTTTTTCACAAATTACTCAAAAAAATAGTTTATGCACATAAATAGAACAAAAAACTCAGTAAAACCTAAAAACTAAAATTAAAATAAAGAGTGTATACTGACCATACATTTTTAAACCGGAACTCCACTAAAATAGTCCAATTTTTTGCGAAAAATTCTTTAACCATCACGTAATTAACGTGTAGTAAATTTTCGCTAATTGCTTTCACAAAAAAAATCCACTGAAGCCATAATTAAAGCAAAAACAAATAAAATAACTTTAAAAACAAACCGATTCCGAAATTTAACACGGAATTCTTCACTGACAGATGAAAAGTGAGGTTATGTCTACGCTAGCAGTGTAGCCACACTAAGAAATAAAATGTCGTTTCTGCGCAGTCTCTATCTGTGACGTAGAAAATAAGGCGCGACGAAAAAATTTAAACTTTAAATCGATTTTTAGAATAGTTAGCGTTATAAAAAAGGAAAATTACTTTACATTTACCTTACTATTATAAAGTACTTTGTAAATCAGTGTTCAAATATTAAAAACAAGACTTAGTGAAGAACCCTATTTCTGCAAAAAATTTAAAAAATCTATCTGTTGCTTTGTTTTTTTTATAGAGAAAAATGTTAATTTAATTGGCATAATCACAGTTCGTCTAAAAAAAATAACTAAAATTTTCGTTTCCAAAAAAGATTCGTATAAATTTACATTTAGTGATCAATTTTGAGTAAAACTATCAAAAAAAAAAAAAACAAAAAAAAATAACCGTGGGGGAGAATTTTGTGAATTTCGATTTTCTTTTGGTTTTCTTAAACGAGTGTTTAAGATTCTGGTGTAAAAAGGCATTTTTTGAAAAAAAGTGTAATAAACAAAGATGTTACATTTTAAATAATATAAGCTTTCATTTGGTTTTCGAATCATTTAAATTGCTGTTTTAAATAAAGTTATATTTATTTAAATTTGAAAATTTATGTTTTTTTGCAGTTTTCCATGTTTTAGGGTGGGGGGGGGGGTTCATCCACCAATATCCCTATTTTGATCCACCACTGCTTATAGGTGTTAAAAAAATGTAAAAAGCGTATTTTATAATGCCTAAGAACAGTAATTAAACTGATTAATAAAACAATGCAAAGCTTATTTTGCCGTGCTAAGCTGAAAGATCCTTTTTACATAGGTTTAACATATACAGATAGGACCTTTCAGCTTAGGAAGGCAGTATTCAAAATACAATATTTTTGTCATTTATTATTATTATTTTTTTACGAGGGCAGTTAAGCCAGGATAATACAAAACCGAATTTTGTTTCGAAATAATTTATAACAATTTACCGATCAGTATTAAAAATATTAATGGATTCAAGCAAATTAATCTTCTGCTAAATACTTTTTTAAATCACACTGTTTCTACTCTCTCGATGACTGTTTAAATAATAGATGGAACTAGTACACATTGTAATACTTTGTTTTTTTAATTTATTTTAAATGTATGTGTAATATTTATTTATTTTAAATGTATATGTAATGTTCGTATATTATTGTAATTTATTTATTGACAATATCCAAAACGTATGTCCAATGGAAATAAAGATTATTATAGTCCAAACGAAATGACGTAACGCAATATATCTGACCTTGCGCAGTACGCATCTCTATCAGCTGTGAAATGCTGTCGGTCGTAAAACAATTCATCACCCCAGTATTCATTTGTCTTATCTCCAAAAATCCCCCAGTAAAAATCTTAAAATATATAAAAATAGAGATATGGCAAACCAATACTGGGGTGACGAATTATTAGTAGTTTGTTTATACTGTCAGATCGTCGTTTGTTTCTGTTCATTTTTCGACTTCTACTGTGTTTTAATTGTTTTTTTGCTGCATTTGTTTATAACTTTAAACCTAACCTGTATTGTTGCTTTATGAAGAGCAAAGGGTCAATCCCTGGTGTACAAAATCCCGAAACACAAACACACCTCGAAAAATTCTTATAAAATAACTTTAAAAAACTATTTCGACGTTTCTTCGTAGATATTTATTGTTTTTTGTTGAATTTTTTACAATTTTTATTTGACACTCAAAACTAAGATTAAAAATACTCTTCAAAAACAACAATAGTAGTGCGCATGTGCAAGTTTATCTCAGATGCGCTAGGCACATTTATCACAGTATTCTGCAACGGCTTTGGAGGTCTTTTCTTGTCTATGATTAAATCCTTTTTTAAAAATAAAGTTTTGTTTGGTACTGTTTAATTTAATCCATAAAAAAGTACTAATAAACCTAAAAATTACATCCAATTTTAAATGTCTATTTGTAAAATTATAATAAGGGGTCGTCCATAAAATACACGCAAATTGATCAAAATTCATACACTTCATACCCCGTTTCTTGCGTTATTAAAGGATGTAGAGATTTTATATTTTGGCTACCCCCCAATAGGGGGGGGGGTGTTACACTTCATACCCTGTTTCTCGCGTTATTAAAGGCTGTAGAGATTTTATATTTTGGCTACCCCCCCCCCCCCCCTAACACCCCCCATTGCCAAAATATGAAATATCTACATCGTTTAATAACGCGAGAAACGGGGTATGAAGTGTATGAATCTTGGTCAATTTGCGTGACCTATTTTATGGACGACCCCTAATTTTGAATTAAAATAACTTACTGCTTTAGAGAAAAACTTTAAAAATTTTGCACGAATACAACGCTTTCCAAACATTTTGAAAATTTTTAAAATGGGAAAGTAATAGCATATCTTTTATGTTAATATTATATCATTAACGTCTAATTATACTTAACACTAAAGTTGCTTTTTTTCTGTTTTACCTATGAAAAAATCTATTTTATAATCCCTTGTAACCCACAATTTATTACATTGATAGCATCTGCACTTTCCAATTTAGAATGTATTCGACCTTTTTTTTCATTTGGTCTTGTCACTTTTTACAGTATATATCCTACCACTCAGAATAAAGTAGGTTAAAAGAAAAACTTTTTCCCTTAGCTTAGGGACTGAACCGTTTAGTCTAAACGCATTAAATCCCATGAGCTGATTGCGTCACCGACAACCTCACCTGGATACTGTTTTTACATGCTTTTATTTAACTCACTTCCCCTGTTTGTATATATCTATATATTTATAGTCATATACAAGGTGTTCCATTTATCATGACAATCCTCAGTATTTTAATAACTGCTAGATATATCAAAAAATGTTTAAAAAATATATATGGCAAAATGTGAGCAAAAAATGGTGTATATTTGATATGTTTAGGGGGCTTACTGAAAGCAGGAGTAAAATTAAAATAAGAAAGTAAGAGACAATACTTTTACTTTAAAGCGAAGAGCGTTTTTTTATAAAAATTATTTTTTTTTTAATTAATATTATTCATTTTAGATTTTAAGCTTTCACGGCCATTAAGATATAAAGAACTTTCACTTTCGGGTTTAGACCGTGTTAATGGATTTTCACTTTCCGACGTTTCGTCTCTTACTACTAGAGACATCTTCAGGGATTAATCTGAAACTAAGTTTCGAATCAACTTGTGTCACTATTTAAACCCGAAAGTGAAAGTTCTTTATAATATTATTCATAACTAAAACGTGAAGTTTTTACTTTTAATATTTTAAAAGGCAATTTTTTTAAATTAAAATAATTTCATATTGATTTTACAAGATGAGATTTTTCTGAGTGTAGTTAAAATAAACATTGTATAAGTTATTTAGTTGGGTTTAATAGTATTTTATATTAATTTTTAATTGGGTAAATAAAAGATTTGGAAATTATAAATGTTAAAAATAATAATTAGAAGAAAATACTATGATAAAATATATTAAATAGAAAATATTTCCTTTGTAGTAAATATTTTTTGTGACAAAATTATTTATAGAAAATATATTTATTAGTACACAAAAACATTTAGACAAAAATGTAATGTGGAAAATATATTATTGAAAAAATAAAGCATTAGGCAAAAATTAATATTAGAGAATCTAAAAATTGAATAAATGACCCCCTATAAAATAAAAAAGAGAAGATATTTTAAATCTGCTTTTTTTGGCTTTAAGCCTCATAAATTAAGAACCAATCCACGACAAAAAAAATAGACTTTCAATTTATTTTATATGGGTAAAAAACATTGTGCATTATATCTCAAAAAACCGATCCGAAAAGGGTTCCGAAATTAGCGCATCAAATATAGCCGTAATCAACTAAAAGGTTCCAGGCAAATAAAAAAAAGTTTATTTATGTAAAGCAGTGTTAGATATCAGTGACTATTTCACAAACAATGACCAATCAGTTCAAAATGAATCTGATAATTTTTGCACAAATGCAATTATCACTTGGTTACTATGGAAACAAGAAAATGACAGTTACAGTTAATAAATGTTATATTTTTGCAAAATTTGTTTTTAATTTGTGAAGCTTACCTTTAATTCATTTATTTTTATTGATAAGCAATATAAATGCTTATTTTATTACCAAAACATCAAACCCCTTATTAATTTTAGATGATATATTTAATGCACTTTCGATCTTAAAAGCTTGAATTCATAAATTTTAATTTATTTAATTGAATCTTGGTATTAAAAACAGGCCACTCAAAACTAATTTAAACACTTACGTATTAAAAATATATTTACAGTAAAGAAGTAAATAATTTACTTCTTTTAAATGACGGAAATCAAAACATCAAATGACTGCTCTGGTACCAGAACAGCGTTGCCAAACTTTATTAAAAACCGATCGCAAATTGTTTTTTTACTAGTGGAAACACCCGTTATTTTATTTCTTTTCAGTTGAAAACTAAACTTTTTAAACAAAAACAGCAATGATCTTTATTTAAATGCTAAAATATATGATAACATCTATTTTATTGGAATAATCTCAAGCATAACATAACCCTCAAGCAAAGTTTAGACTTGGCAACGTTCGCGAATAAGTGAACATCGTGGTTTTAAAAAGTGAGCCAAATTTTAGATTTAAATGTTTAATTATTGATGTAAAGTAATATTGTTGTTTAGTTCTAAAATTTTTAATTTAAATATGAAACAACATCAAACATGGTAAAATTATATACTTCCCTATTTTGTTTGTGAAATAGTCTTTCAAAATACTATTCCTGCATGTTAAATTATACATCATTTTTTTACTGTTTATAAAAAAACATTTTGCTTAAGGAAATTGCCAAGCAAAATATTTTTTTAATACAGTAAAAAAATTATCGATAATTCAACATGCACCTATGATATTACTATTAATAATTTTTAAAGTTTTTTATTAACCAGTCATTAAACGGTATTTCTTACCATGTGTTTCTTTCTGACCAATCATATTACAGTTATACTAGGAATTAAAAGGTGAATTTAAAAATGTAAACAAATAACCGGAAGTTATATTTTTTATTGATTATGGAAAATTTTCAAACAGTTATCTCTTGTAGAGATAATTCATAAGCAATACTTGATACTCTTTGACACCCCGTATATAATAATTGATCGTAAACATTTTACATTTTTGAGTTGTGCTACATAACCATGCGTGGAAAGCAAATTGTGTCTATTAAGGTTGTTTAAAATAACACGTGAAAAGAAAATTATTCATAAAACGTGACAAGATAAAATTATTTTATTATGTAGGAAATTCTTGTTGCCCGTACGAAAATGTCGGTATTTTAATTTAAAAAATAAAAAAAAAATCAAAACTGTATGATATAGAAGAATTCGTATTTACATTTTAAATCAGACCAAGAATTAAAATTTTATATCTATATAATTATAATTCCTTATAGGGAAATATGAATAAAATTCTAGCTTGCGGCGTCATAATCTTCCAAATTTAATCATTTCTCTTCTTTATTCCGAGATGTATTTAGGTTAAAATTTCATCTAAAATTTTCTTTAGAAAATCTTACACTTTTATTCGCGATTTAAAAAAGAAGCTTTAAATTATTTTGACGACAAAAAAAAGGTCACCTCACCTGTTATTCCCAACTCCAAAAAAAGCTTTACCCCTGACGAGAAATTTTAATTACTAAAAAAAAAAGATCCTCACCTGTTAAAAAATTCCCAACACCAAAAAAAGCTTTACCACTGACTAAAAATTTTGATGACTAAAAAAGGTCCTCACCTCCGAAAAAACTCGCTTATGTGCAGCTCTTTATGCCGCGTTTTGATAAACTGCGCACGAGCATGCGCTGACCGTTTTTCAATGTGTTATTTTAAATAAGAAATATTTTTTTACAGAAAAGAAAAACACCAAACAGACGCCAAACCAACGTTAACGTAAACCAAGGCCCCCTCATTAAAAAAAAAGTCCAAAACAAGAAAAAAAACAAAAAAAACTCCTGCACAGGGAGCTGCAATTAGGCGCTTGTCAATTTTCCCAACTGCACTATAGGCCAGGAGACCCTCGTTTTTGGCCAAAATTCGGCTTTTGGCCGTAATACCGTAAAAGTTACTAACAGAGGGTTTTCGAGGATGTTGAACCGAATCTGTTTTTAAAAATTCAAAATTAAAAATGGCGGATTCAATATGGCGACCAAATCTGTTAGATTTTATTGGATTCTGATAAAAATTTATATTCAGTGGTTTTTAAAGATGGTAAAATAGAATCTGTTTTTAAAATTTTAAAATTCAAAATGGCTCATCCAATATGGCGCCCAAATCTGTTAGATTTTATTGAATTCTAATGAAAATTGATATTCAGGGGTTTTTGAGGATGCTGAAACCGAATCTGTTTTTAAAAATTTAAAATTCGAAATATCGGATCCAATATGGCGGCAAATTTTGAACAATACTTCTTCTTCTTTTTCTTCTTTCCTATTTGTTATTGGCGTTGTATATACGTTTCCGCCAATTTCATCCGCGGGATTTGACTTCACTACCGCACAAATTACTTGTAACTTCGGTTTTATTTTTACTATTTTTCAATAATTTTTACTTTTAGTTTAGCAGAGGGGTACCAGCGGTAAGTCTCAGAAATTAAAGAGATGATAGAGGATTACAAGAAAATCTACAATGATTGCAACCACTACCGGACTTGGATTATGAAATAAGGTTTGGATGTTGCAAGGAAGGTCTAAATTTGTTGCTAAGCGGGTATCTACTGTGTAGTTCATGCATTTTAATATGATGTGTTCGATGTCCTCTACTTCACCACATGCGCTATTTGGAGAATCTGCTTGTTTCGTTCTGTGAAGGTGTGCTTTAGTCCTACAGTGTCCACTTCTTAATTTACATAGTAATGTTACATGTCTTCTCGATAAATTTAGGTTCCAGAACCAAGGGTATGTGTTCCAAGTGTTAGTGTGTGTATAATAGAAACGACCTGCAGTTTGAACATCTTCTCTCTATTTTACTTTCCATCTCTGTATTTCTGTCCTTTTTGCTTCCGCCTCGAACTCCAACCATGATATTGGAGGTCACCTCGTGCATCGCCGTTGTCCCCACCGCAGCTAGGTGGTCCGTTCCCTTCATTACCCTCTATCGCAGTATGGCTTAAATACTTAAATTTATCAAACTTTGCCGCCATGTTGAAACCGTCATTTTGAGTTTTTAAATTTCAATAATGGACTCGGTTTTAGAATCCTCAAAAACCCCTAGATGTAAATTTTTATTAAAATAAATTTTGCCGCCATATTGGATTCGCCATTTTGAATTTTTTAATAACGGATTTATCTTGAGTATTCCCAAAAACTTTTAGACACCGATTTTTATTAAAATCCATTAAATTTCTCATGGCGACATCTTGGGCGCGCCATTTTGAATTTTTAATTTTAAAAATGGATTTAGTTCCAGCATCTTTGAAAACCCCCAGACACCAAATTTTACAAAAATACCACCAAATACCGATTTTTGACTGCCGATAAGTATAGTATACTTAGGTATTCCTTACGCTATGCGCGACCATGGATTTTGTTTAATAACTTTTTGAAATCTAAAAAGGTGGAAAATAGTGAATATGTACGTTTTAATACAATTCATATTATACAAGATTTTGTAAAAAAAAAGTTTGATTGGGTGGGGAATCTCGGGGAAATTTGAATTCAAAGGGTGGCAATACACTAAAATTTATTAAATTTTGATATAAAATAATAAATTAATATATGTTAATATTATGAAGTCCAACTTTTGCAGCTTTTAGGTGATAATTAAGCTTATTTTGATTTATAAGCGCACAAAAAACTATTTAAATAGAATGCACTGTGCAGACTAAAAGACCATCACAATTTTATTTTTAGGAAAAAAATATATTGAACTTTTAACTTAAAGTAGTCATAACAACGATATTTTTTAACAACTTTGACTATAATTTTATGTATATATAAAATAAGTATTGTAGATCGTGATTTTAGGGAGCTCCTGGCTCATAGTAAACTGGCGGAATTTACTAACCAATTTTTCAAATGTACACCTCAATTTTCTCAACTTTCTACCAATTTACCAAAATTTACAACTCAATTTCCAAAATTTTCCACTCATCCAAACTAACTAAACAGTAGATTTTCCCAACTCAAGCATGACTTGGCGCCCTCCTACCCCCCATTTTGTTTAGTAAATATATATTTTTTGTTTTAAATTCTGAATACCGTTTTTATTGGTATAAGTTTAAACTTTAGGGAAATTGTAAACAAAAACAAATTAAGGGTTCTGCCACTTTTTTTTAATACGGTTAACTTGTTATTTTAAAAGTTTTAGATTTTGATAAAATAAAAAACAAAAATAATATGTAACAAAATACTTAAAATATTAACCTAAGGATCAACAAAAAACTGTAGGATAAGATAATTTTTTTGTTAAAAATAAACCATTGCGGAAAAGACTTTAATCTTAGAGTATATACACTAAGGTGCATCGTTATTTTTTTTTAATTCACTTCTAATAGTAATTATCTGATGATTTAAGTCATAAATAGGTGGCGCCATGCCCTCGAAAGTCCACATATCGCGAAAATTCGACTTTTTCGTAATTATTTTATAAATACCGATCTTTCTAAAAGCTTATACGCCGAATATTATTCTAACAATTTTTTTTTCAAGGTATCCAAATTCACCGGCACGCAAAACAAAAATCTCTAGTGCGACAGACCAGACTAGTCAATTCGTATTTTGGATCTTTAAAAGTTAGCGTTCAAAATGGCGGATTCAATATGGCGGATTAGATTTTTTAAGATTACTCGGATTTGCTTAGTAATTGGGAGTTTTTAGGGTCGCTGATTACAAATCTGGTGCCAGTTTTCCAAAATTCAAAATGCCGGATCCAATATGGCGGATTAGATTTTGTAAAGTGGCTCGGATTTGTTAAAACTTGGTCCTCGAGGTTTCTGGGGTCGCTGATTACGAATCTGGTGCCAGTTTCCAAAATTCAAAATGCAGGATCCAATATGGCTGATTAAATTTTCCGAGAAACTTTAAAAAAATTAATCAGCCATATTGGATCCTCCATTTTTAATTTTGGAAAAGTAGCACCAGTAATCAGCGACCACAAAAACCCCCGAGTGCCAAGTTTCCAGCAAATCCGAGCAACTTTAAAAATCTAATCCACCATATTGGATCCGCCATTTCGAATTTTGGAAAACTGGCACCAGATTCGTAATCAGCGACCCCAAAAATCCCCGAGTACCAAGTTTCAAGCAAATCCGAGCAACTTTAAAAAAAACTAATTAGCCATATTGGATCCGCCATTTTGAACTTTTAAATTCTGACCTCGGATTCAGATTCAGCGACCCAAAATACGTAAGAATTGACTAGTCTGGTCAGCCGCACTCGAGATTTTTGTTTGTAAGCCGGTATATTTGGATACCTAGACGATAACAAAATCTTAAAAATGCTATAACTTTGGTTCCAAAGCACCTAGAGACTTCTGCCAGCTTTTAAATTAAAGGTCTTGAATAGTACTATAAAAAACTCTTAATAAATAAATCACTTACATGGCGTATTTTTTCAGAAAGAGCGATATTGTCACAAATTTGAAAAAAATATGTTAAAAACTGCCCAAAATATCGTGCTGAAAAATTGAATTTTATATGTATAAGTGATTTTCGTTTTTTTTTTAACATAGTATATATATATATATATACTTTAATCGAAAAAAAATTGTTAGAATAATATTCGGTGTATAAGCTTTTATAAAAATCGTTATTTATGAAATAATTACGAAAAAGTCGAATTTTCGCGATATGCGGACTTTCAGGGCATGGTGAAAAAATCAGTTGTGGGGCCTCTCCTTGCACAGTTTTTCTATTTATGACTTTAAGCATTAGAAAATTACTATTAGAAGTGAATAAAAAAAAATAAAAAACGATGCACCCTAATATACACGATGACATGATAAATAATACAAGTGCCGCAGTCGACAGGCTCAAAAGACATTAAGTAATACCTACGGCAAAAATTTAGAAATAAATCTTACTTCTTGGTAGCGAAGAAGTCAAGCGATGATTAAATAAAAAGTCTTCTAGAAGATGAATTATCACAGCTTGAAACAAAAAGCTTTACCACGTTTCCCATGCATTGCAGAAATTAGATAATTAATCTGCACCGAGCCTACATGATGCCGATAAACTGAACTCGGGGTCAATATAATTTGCAGTGATCGGACTTTGGATGTTTTAACAGGTACGCATTAAGGAAAACAGAATAATTTCATAAAACGCAAAATCATTTAAATTGTATTTAGAGTAACAAAAATACATTATTTTTTATTTATTTATTTATTTATTTATTTATTTATTTATATAATTAAGTTTACAATATATAAAAAATATAGAATAACCTAACTAATAACATAACAATAATTCGCAAGATGAGGCACACTGAGCTGTTAAACAGCTTGTATAGTGTCTCGAACTTATTTTAGCAAAGATACCTAATAAAAAACATATAAGTAATAATATATCATTTGTGATTAAATTTTGATAATTATTTAAAAGTAACTTGGATATTAAGTTTTAAACGAGGACTACATAAGAGGCATTTTTATAATCTAGTTCAAGACATTTTAATAATAATTTCTTTGTTTTCAAAAATAAACTTATTTAACTTTTTTTTAAAGAGGTGAATTTTATTTATTGAATTTAAATTATCAGAAAGTAAATTGTGCAATTTTGGACCAAGATAGTTGACAAACTTTTGTGTGTGTGTTTTTTTGCATTTTTGTATTGTTAAATAGTTTTTGGCTTTATTTCTAGTCATATAGGAATGGTTTATTTGCTTAAAAAGTATAATTTCATTTTGGGTAAAGATTATAGATTTCTTTGCATATAAAAGTCTAATATTAAATAGTTCCGCTTCATTGTATAAATCCTTCGTTGAATATATTTTATTTTTATTATAAATTATTTTTAAAATTGAGTTTTGGGTAACATTAAGGGATTTTGCAGCATCATCGTACAAACCACCCCATGCAATAATACGATACTGCAGTATAGACTCAACCAAGGCCTTGTAAACTGTTTTTAAAATACTTTTCTTTAAGTATTTCCTCAATTGGTAAAAGAGGTATATGTATTTACGAACCTTATAATTCAACATTTCAATGTGTTTTTTCCATTTTAAATCTATCACAATGCCAAGATATTTGATATTTTCTGTAGAACAAATTTCTTTTGTGCAATTACAAGACATCATATTGTTTTGTAAACAGTTGGAAGTGTGTATTTTAATTATGTCAATAAAACTTTTTGTAGCATTTGTGATAGAGAAAGTTATAAATTTGGTATTATTGTTATGTAATTCTTGGTTTGTTTAATTTTAATTTTATTTAATTTTGCTCTTTTGTCTAATGTATTATTTTAAATATTCCTGTGAAATCAAACTAATTTAAATACCTACAGTCAAATAAAATAAAAAGTAAAACAAAAAACAGTGTGTACATAAATATGTCTTTTCCTTTTTTTAAGATAAGCGAACAGATTTCAATATTCGGTCTGGTTTCTAGGTTGTTAAATATAACAGAAATTAAGGGAACGTTCAACTATTACGTAACTCAAATTTTGATCATTTTAGACCCCCACCCCTCCTGTAACGCTATTTTCCTATACCATTAACATGGGCGTAACACTCGAAAATTACGTTTACTAATTTTCTGACAGTAGATATGTAAAATCATCTGATTGTCACTTTCCAACCGTTATCATAGGCAACGAATGGAAAATAGGCACTAACTACTAACTAGGTCATAGGAAAATACGTTTTTCTTTGCACCACTTACATTGGTAGACGTGGAAAGGTCATTTTGTTTACATAAATGGGTTTTAATACAAAAAGAAATGCATTACTTCAAAAAAAAAAATAGAAAAGATTTTAATAATTTACTTTAAAAATAAAATACTTAAATAATTTCTTACATAGCGCTTTTATTTACTATAATAATACCAAAAACAATATCTGTATACAATACAAGTAATATTGTTATTAAATACTATAAATCACGTTTTCCTTAATGCGGTCCTGTTAAAAAATCCAAAGTTCGATCACTGATAATTTGAGATAATAGATTTCGTCTGTGTATTATAGTTTTTTATTATTCTATTTTAATTAATTGTTAATACAATAAATAAGTTTAAGGAAAAAACTTGTTTACGTTAGTTTTAAATTAGTTCATTATTAATTTAATTAAAATTTCATATTTATATTTTTTAAAGAATTATTTTTGTTAAAACAAAAATACTATGAATTTTACATTATTATGACCAATAAAAACTTTTCGCAAAAAAAATGAACTGACTTTTATGTCTCTAAAAAGTAAAAAATAAAAAATACTCAAGTCGGTGCCAATTTCCCCATTCCCTAAATTAATTACTAACAATTATTTTTTTATTATTTTATTATTGTTTGCTGTGAAATTGATTTAAGTTTTTTTATTTTTTACTTTTTAGAGACATCATTTTTTTTGCGAAAAGTTTTTATTTTTTACTTTTTAGAGACACAGAACTTGTAGATTTGTAACGTCATCTAAGCTAAATTATAGTTGTCATTTCATCTCTGCAAGCTGATGACGTCACAACGCACTGTGACTTCATTATCTTAAAGATAAATTTCTAAAGAATAAAAGTAATATTTTTATTTCAGCGCCCAAGAGCCCAACCAACCTCATTTTAATCGAAATACTAAAGAAAATCTTGTTAAACTTCAAGCGTTAAGTAATAACCAAACAACGCTTTTATCATAACATTTATCATTTTCTGTTGGTATTTTAATATTACAGGTCCAGAGAATCAAGTTTGGCGGCATTTAAAAGATTTTCAGTGTGCCGTGATACTTAAGTGACCCTTAATCAAGTTATCCGGCTTATCCGAGTTATACGATATTTCTCTAAAAATTTGGCTGGTAGTAGAACCAAATTAAGCCGTTTTTAAGTGAAATTGCGTTAAAATGATTAGTTTTATCTTAATTATCCGGTTTACCCGGCATTATCCGAGCGTCAAATTAAAACGGGACCACCTCATGAATTCCCTCTTTAAGTTGCAATAAGTTTCATCAAATTCCGTTGATTCGTTCCAAAGTTATGCGGGAACAAACATAAAAAAACAATGTAACACGTCGAATTGATAACCTCCTCCTTTTTGGAAGTCGCTTAATAACTAATTTTTGAAGTACATAAATATTTCAAACTATATTTCACTAATGGGTCTGTCATATCGACGCTCTTATTGCAGGGTGAGGTGGAATATGAAATCAAAAATTGAAAAAAAATGTTTTTTATCCAAAGGACATGGCACAATTTATAGGAAATTTTGGCCCTCGGTGAAATTCGCTAAATTTTTTATATGTTTTAGTTTATGCTTTTTAAAAAGGAATTAGGAACGTTTCAAGCACTTTGTATGTACAGTTTTTTTTCTATAACGAAAATAAAAAAATATTTTTGCCCCAAACTCCTCATAAAAATAAGTTTAATTAGCTTAATGATTAAGAAAAAAGCTTGATTGGTATAAGTCAAACTGATGTCTGTCAATTTTTTTATATATTATTAGTAATATAAAATTAATTTAGCATGGCTTTTAGAGCCTTTTTTCAAGTAAATTGCTTTGTATGCAACCGTCAAGGTGGTCAACAGCAGATGCCCCGAATGGGAGGAAATGAAAACAAACAGCAGATAGCTTTAGCAAGAAGGGATAATAATAACTTGCCTAATATGCAAATACAAAACGATGTAAGAATTTGCTTTAATTGCAATCAATCCATTATAGATGAAATTGCAGCAGTTGACGCAGATCCTACTTGCCTCAGGTTAAATGTAGTGAATCAGAGAGGAAGTCGGGCATGCCTTGTTTGTAATGCTGAAAATAATGTGCATCGCTTATCCTTAGAATGCAGAGCCAATTATTTACATTTCTGAAAATGTAAGATGTTGTCCATTACATTTGGACCATAGAGGCTTCCTTAATAAAGAATTAATAGCTGGGCTACGTTTTTTCAATAAGCCCTATATTATCCGAGGACTAGAAATGCAGATATTCCTCGAACAAATATGTGTCGTTGCAGTAGCTGCAAGTTCGCGTTTTGAGGACCCCAATTTATTGAGCGATGAGGAATTTAAAGTTTTATATCCAGTAAATAAGTCCAAACAATTTGAAAATTTAGCAACTTATTGCGAACCAGTTCCAGGTCCGGTTGGTGTAAGACATGTAAGAAGAAAAGATCTTATGGCATTTTTATGCAAAATGAGAATGGGCTGCTAGGGGGCCGTGTGAACCTGGCCATGAAGATGGGGCACTTACGAAATAAGGGTCCTTTCCTAAAAGGGGACCCCCTAGAAAGGTTAGTGCCCCAATTGGTTTCGTTAGTGCCCCTTTGGTTCTCGACTTATAAGGTTGGGGAAAAAACACCTGTTCTTCACAAAAGAGAAATAACGATTTTTTCAATTTTTTTTGTTTATCACTCGAAAGCATTTCGTTAGTGCATGTTAGTGCCCAGGATTTTTTTTCTCCATCCTCAAAGGTTAACTCTCAGGGTCACCTCCAAGTTGATAATTTTAAACCGTCACACTAACAAAAGTAAAAGAAATATATTTGTTTTTTTCGCACATATGAGCTCTCTAGCGTTGGTAGAGGTTAGTGCCCAATCAAACTATCCTCAGCCTTTATTATGAGGCTCGCCTCAGGGCTCCGAAAAAGTGCAAAAAAAAGTATATATTATTAAAGCATATACGAGTTCTTTATTGTAGGTGGACGTTAGTGCCCTGAAAAAAATGACTTAATGTCCAAAGACGACGACTCCAGAATCTTTTAACTTTCCTAGATTTTAAGACCATACCATAGACTATAATACTATATAACTTAAGCCGGGAAAATTATTCTAACCAAACTTTTAATATCTTTCAATCTTTGACATGAATTAAAAAACTTGAGTTGTTTAGTATACAAAAAATTAATTGCCGATTATTAAATTATTGGGTGATTTTCAAAAGGCTATAACTTGGCGAAAACTGGTCTTAGAGCAATGATAAAAAAGAAAATTAAAGCTTTAAGTTCCTAGTTTTTAATAATTAATTAATTAATTACTCGGGAACTATGGTATGGTTTGGTTCTAAAAACTTTGAAGTATCTATAAATAAGATATTTTTATCGTTTTTTGATAAAAAAAATCTTAATGAATAATTAATTATTAAATTTATAAGTGTAATTTTTGCTTTTAAGGTCGACAACTGAACATAAAACAATCGCACAGACCTCTTGGACCACTTAAATGAAAGAAGAAAAATCAAGCTAAAAGAGGTTTCAGATGAAATTACAAAAAACAATATTGAAGACAGCAAAAATAAAAAAAAAAATGATCGCAGTATCAGAAATAGATAACGGTTAATGATAGAAATAATAAAACTAGAGAATTGACACCTCAATTTATTTTTCTTTATCATTGGACTACGGCCATTTTTTGCCAAGTTACAGTCTTTTAAAAATCACCTAAAAATGTAGGATTGACTACGTTTACACATAGCCCTAACTACCAGTATTTATAACTATCATTCTTTCTTTCTCTAAAACGACTTGACAAAAAGGGACAAACTGCTGTCGGATTTTATAAATACCGTAGTCATTTTTTATATGCTTTAATTTTTTTGCCTAGTGTACTTTTCGATATTTTTTCAAGCAAATTTTCTGCGTTTTATTTATTACATTATTCAGAGCGCCTGCGCTAGAATAATATTATGCAGTAGTTTCGAATCATCAAAAAACGTCCTGGACAAAAAATTCTTGGATACAAATATTTTAGATGGAAATAAATAAATAAAAATAAATAAATAAATGTGTTTCATGAAAAAAACAAGAAACTTTGAAAGAGTCCGTCCGTCCGTCCAATGTCACGATTTTTGTTAACACGATAATTCAAGAACGATTAATCCGATCGACTTTTCTCTTAATTTTCAAGAAAAATCAGATTTCACTAGGGGAAGATCCCTATTGTTTTTAAAAGTGATCCCTTCAAAAACAAAAAAGTTATGGGGGGTTCAACTGTAATAAAATCGAAAAAAGCTAAAAGAAAATTCCTATTAACGTATCTTTTTAAGGAAAAATTAATTTTATTGTAAGGATTATTTGCAGATAGGAAAACTTTTCTTAGCCGGGCAGCATAGGTATAGTAGCCATAGTTCCTTTCCATACTCGTTTCAGTATTAGACCATCTTCAAAGAAAACCTAACACTAATCTAATCTAACTTTCTATGGTAAGTCCCTATAATTTCCCGAACAGACCAATCTTACGACTGACCGACCGATTTTTTTTTTGCTCAAAATTGACTTATATATAAAACGTCATAAAAATACCCGAAACAAATTTTAAAACTTTTGCACGAATGCAAGGCTTTCCCAAAGTTTTGAATATTTTAAAAATGGGAAAGCAAAATTAATAATTTGATACTAAGGAACTCAAGTTTTATGTCAAAAATTGAATGATGATCAAAAGTTTGGTTAGAATAATTTTCCCGGCTTAAGTTATATAGTGTTATACTGTATAGGTATTGTCTTAAAATCTGGGAAAGTTAAAAGCCTCTGGAGTCGTCGTCTTTGGACGTTATGTCATTTTTTTGAGGGCACTAACGTCTACTAACGACAAAGAACTCGTATATGCTTTAATCGAGGCTTTAATAATATACACTTTTTTGTTCACTTTTTCGGAGCCCTGAGGTGAGCCTCATAATAAAGGCTGAGGAGAGTTTGATTGGGCACTAACCTCTACCAACGCTAGAGAGCTCCTATGTGCGAAAAACACAAATATATTTCTTTTAGTTTTGTTAGTGTGACGGTTTAAAATTATCAACTTGGAGGTGACCCTGAGAGTTAACCTTTGAGGATGGAGAAAAAAAATCCTGGGCACTAACAGGCACTAACGAAATGCTTTCGAGTGATAAACAAAAAAAATCGAAAAAATCGTTATTTCTCTTTTGTGAAGAACAGGTGTTTTTTTCCCCAACCTTATAAGTCGAGAACCAAAGGGGCACTAACGAAACCAATTGGGGCACTAACCTTTCTAGGGGGTCCCCTTTTAGGAAAGGACCCTTATTTCGTAAGTGCCCCATCTTCATGGCCAGGTTCACACGGCCGCTGCTAGGACATATTTTTAAAATTGCTTTTTAATTTCAGCACAAGGCAGGCTGTAAGCATGGCTTTTAGCACTGTGAGAAGTTCACTACAAATAAGATTTACACCTGGTAACATTGGCACAGGTTCAATTACTAGGGACGACTTTATAAATGAACATGTGACACCATTTGCTAACCAATTGTATAATGTAGACCCAGCTATGCCAAAAGCAATAGTTATATGTGATGCCACATATGCATACATCCAAAAAAGTAACAATTTTAGGGTCTTAAGACAATCCTACTCCAACAATTAGGGTAGACACCTTTTAAAGCCGACACTAATAGTTGGAACAGATGGCTACATTTTGACTATACTGGGTCCCTATTTCTCCGACAATTACAATAACGATGCTGCTATTTTGCAAAACGAGTTTGAAAGAGATGCTCAAAATTTTATAGACTGGTTTGAAAACGGTGATGTTTTTTTAGTGGACAGAGGATATAGGGATGTTAAACCAATTCTTGAGAGAATGGGTATCCATTGCGAAATTCCAGCATTTCTCCAACAGAGTGAAACGCAACTTTCTACGGAGGATGCCAATCTTTCCAGACTGGTTACAAAAAGTCGATGGATGGTAGAGTCTAGAAATGGACATATAAAAACTATTTTTAAGCTCTTTGACCATTGCTTTTCTGTTCACAATGCAAGGTTTATCGGCGAATATTTTAGAATTGCTGGAGCAATAATCAATAAATATTATCCACCCATCATTATGCAGGACGCAACTGTGGACCTTGCCAGGGAAATGCTTCAGAAAAGCCAGGAACCAAATGTAGTACAAGCTCGCATTGAAGAAGACAATCTGCGAAATAGGCGTGGCCAATGGCAAAGACTTCATAATCAAATACCTGATTTTCCTAGGTTGGATATTGATTACCTGAAACTCTTAACTGTTGGAATTTACCAGGCCAACTTAGCAGCATCCTACATTCAGGATAAGTTGCAAAGAGATGGGGATGATGAACTCCAGATTGACACACTTATTAATGAAAACAATCTTATAAGAATTAGACTTAATTCCAGATTCAGAAATTCTACTAAGCACCAAGTCTTTATATCCTACATTAATGAACAGAATAGGTTAGAAGCAGAGAACCCCGTTTCAGGTTATTATTGTACTGGTCAGTCCGGTGCAAGGACTCTGGGAACATGCGCACATGTTGCAAGCATTCTTTGGTATCTTGGATATGCACGTCATGAACCTAATATTCGATATCCAGATAATGGGTTGTTGGAAACCACAATTGATGCAGCTCATAGGGCAAGACAAGAAAATGTAGAAGCCATAGAACCAGAAGTTTTAGACTAAGATTACTCGTAAGATTACTCGTTCCTGAATTTGTTAACTAGATTTTTCTTGATGTTTGTTTTGTTTGTTACATACATTTAGTTATTAATTACTTTCGACTAGTGATTTAGAATTAATTACAGGCATTAAGTACTTTATAAAAAAAGGATCTTAAGACCTGGAACTTGTTCGCAATAGGTTGCTAAATTTTCAAACTGTTCCTTATTTACTGGATATAAAACTTCCCCATCAGTTTTCAAAACGTGAATTTACAGCTACTGAAATTTCACATATATGTTCAAGGAATAACTGCATTTGTGATCCTCGAACAATAAGCCCTAGCTTATTGATAAAAGAAAGCCTCTATGGTCCAAATGTACTGAACATCTTCAGTTTTCAGGAATGTAATTAATGTAATTCTAAGGATAAGCGATTCAAATTATTTTCAGCATTACAAACATGGCATGCCCGACTTCCTCTTTGATTCACTACATTTAACCTGAGGCGAGTAGGATCTGCCTCAACTGCTGCAGTTTCATCTATAATAGATTGATTGCAATTAAAGCAAATTCTTACATTGTTTTGTATTTGCATATTAGGCAAATTATTATTATCCCTTCTTGCTAAAGCTATCTGTTGTTTGTTTTCATTTCCTCCCATTCGGGGCAGGAATGTAAATTCTGGCATTCATAAATACATTTTTTTAATTTCTTTTTTGTTTTTTGATTTTTTTTTTGTTTTTTGATTTTTTTTTGTTTTTTGATTTTTTAAAATTATTTGGGAAAATCAATGTACTATTTATATACCATTTACTGTCTAATAGTATATGGAATGCGTAATTTGATATTTTAAAAAGATAAACACCTAAGTTTTGTTAATAATTTTTATAATTTATATCTTGTTAAAAAATTATAATTATATAAAGAACTTTCACTTTCGGGTTTAGACCGTGTTAATGGATTTTCACTTTCCGACGTTTCGTCTCTTACTACTAGAGATATCTTCAGGGATTAATCTGAAAATCAGTTTCAGATTAATCCCTGAAGATGTCTCTAGTAGTAAGAGACGAAACGTCGGAAAGTGAAAATCCATTAACACGGTCTAAACCCGAAAGTGAAAGTTCTTTATATCTTAATGGCCGTAAAAGCTTAAAATCTAAAATTATAATTATATAAAAAATGATATATTTGTTTAATTTGCACTATTTTTTTATAAAAATGTCCTAATGTAATACTGTGAAAAAAATTGAATCAAGGACACATGTCTTTTGAAAAGTACAACACCACATTCTCTTATTTTAAGGCTAACATCTTAAATGAAGAGCTCGGATTTCCATTCAAAGACCCGCGCCAGTTATTAGGTTCATAAGATATGCTAGTCCAAAAATAAAAGAATTTGGCTAAAATATAATCGAAAGATGCATTTTCTTGATTCATGGATACTTTTTTTTAGTGTTCATATTTTAAATCATATCGAGGGCTTCATAGCATAGGGGCATATCTGCTACAAGTTAACACGGTTGATACAGCCCTGTTATGAAGCCCACAGTATTTCACTTTCAACTTAGTTTTTCTGTTCTGTTTTACTTCTTATTTTATTATTTTATTAAGTTCTGGAGTTTTAACATAGGTTCCAGTACATTATATTACAAAAACACATATTCAATTTCTTCTATGTAGAATTTTGGAAATAATTGTTTTTTTTGCCGTACAAAAATAAGGGATACACTTTCGGCATTAAAATCGCTTATTATTTTACAAACGATTCCCTTAAAACGTATTTCTATTCTGCTTTTCTTCTTATTTCATTCTTTAGTTCAATTTTATATACGTTTTAGTACTTTTTACCAGGTTAGCAAATAACTTATTTCACGTATTTCACTAATTTAGTCCTTAAGAAGTATTTCTGTTGCACTTTTCTTCATCTTATTTAATTATTCTGTCCAATTTCAATATGTATTTTATTACTTTTTCCCAATAAAACTGACAATTTAGTCTAAAAAACTTCAAAAATACGTCAGAATATCCTTCACTGACAAGTTGTCAAACGAAACAATGCCTACTAGAAAAATAATGTTATGAGGAGTGTAGGGCAAAAATATTTTTTTATTTTCCTTATAGAAAAAAAAACTGTACATACAAAGTGCTTGAAACGTTCCTAATTCCTTTTAAAAAAGTATAAACTAAAACATATAAAAAATTTAGCGAATTTTACCGAGGGCCAAAATTCCCTATAAATTGTGCCATGTCCTTTCAGATGTATTATGTTATATTATTATTATTTTATATTTTTCTAAAACGTCAAAATAAAGCAAAACAAATGAGGTATGTCTGTATGTCTGTCTGTATCCACAATAACTTAAGAACGTGTTGCAATTTTTATATTCTTGGGCAAGTTTGCATTTGGGGGATAAAAGATATACATGTTAGCATTTAGATACATTTATGTATCTTATTATAATGCAGTCTAATTAAAATACTTTGCTACTATTTTCCAAATTAACAAAAGCCATAATGGTATAAATACCAGGTTTCGTTGTTTTTGTCTTAATTTTTCCATTAATAACTTTTTAGCATACTTTCTCGGATTTTTTTTGTATTTTCTTGTGACAAATCTATCTGACACGGATTTTAGAATTTCTTTCTTGCTTCTTCTATTAATAACTTTGATTTTTTTGAGATTTTGGAATACTTTGACATGCATGACGTATCAGGATTTTAAAACGTCATTTTTGAATTTAAATGACTATTTCACAAACAATATACAGGCCAAGCAAAATCTTGCATTTTTAGTTTCTTGACCAATCAGATCAAAATAAATCTGATAATTTTTGCACGAGTTTTTGCACATGTGCAATTATCACTTGGTTACTATGGAAACATGAAACTGACAGTTACTGAGATCTTAATAAATGTTATATTTTTGCAAAATGTGTTTTTAATTGGTGATGCTTACCTTTATTCGATTTATTTTTATTGATAAGCAATATAAATGCTTATTTTATTACCAAAAAATCCTAGGTATAAACCCTAATTAAGATAATATATTATATTTTATGCACTTTCCATTTTAAAAGCTTTAAATCACTGATATTCATAAATTTTAATTTATTTATTTGAATCTTGGTATTAAAAACAGGTCACTCAAAACTAATTTAAACACTTATTTATTAAAAATATATTTACAGTAAAGCAGTAAATAATTTTAAATGACGTAAATCAAAACTGGTACCAGTACAGCTATGACAAACTTTATTATAAACCGATCGCAAATTGTTTTTTTTACGGGTGGAAACAACCGCTATTTTATTTCTTTTTAGTTGAAAACTAAACTTTTTAAACAAAAACAGAAATGATTTTTATTTAAATGCTAAAATATATGATAACAACAATTTTATTGGAATAATCTCAAGCATAAAATATTCCTCAAGCAAAGTTTAGACTTGTCAACATTCGCTAGTGAAGCGCGGCAAATTTGAGATTTAAAATTTTAATTATAGTTGTAAAGTAATATTGTGGTTTAGTTCTTAAATTCTTAATTTAAATATGAAACAACATTAAACAAAAAACTAAAACCTTACGCTAAATGTAAAGTTTTGAATTAAAAATTGTATATTGCTTTTATAAACTTATTTAATAACCTTTCGCTGTATATACTTGCTGTATTAAGGACTTTTTATTTATTTCTAAATATACTTTCATAGTTTCAGTTGCAATGTAACATAAATGTAAATAAATTTGTAAAAGCTTGTAAAGCTACTTTACCAAAGTGAATAAAACGGTATTTATGTGTTATCCACAAACTCTGCTGTAATAGGCAAGTTACATGTTTCTTTAATATTATACTAATCTACTTAATTAAGCATCCCCTAAGTCCAGGACTTGTGTGGGCTAGTAGTAGAGGAAACCATCGGTTTTAACTGAACCATTTTATAGGGAGTGTCTCGCTTTCGCCATATTTCGATTATTAATCAACTGGAAAAAGGCAATCGGCGCCAGTGAGAATCGAACTCACTCTAGCCGGCGTCTCAGGATTTTAATAGATGTCATACCCGATTGGCTATACTTACATAAAGTATTTTTCTTCATAGTGCGGTATACAGGAAGAGTAAATTTTATGCTTCTATTTGGAAATATCTTCATCTTGGTTTTCGTTGTTGTTTTCATACCTTCATGCTTTAGGCTTCTTAGTATCAAATGCAACTATGTCACTAAATCTGTTTCTTCCTTTATTGTAAGTGCTCCACAATTTTACGAATAAAATGCATAAATTTTTGAATAAAATTAGAAAAATAATAGCAATATTTCTAGACCTTGCAAAGGCATTCGACAGTATTTCTCACTCTATGCTTTTTAAAAAACTTGAGGACTACGGAATACGTGGCATCGTTTTAAAACTTTTTGAGAGTAACCTAGTCGATCGCGAATCCTTTGTAAAGATCTTAGACCAGTTAACTTATTCAAAAAATATTGGATATGGCATCCTCAGGGGACGGTTTTGGGACCCAAGTTGTTTTTGCTATATATAAATGAAATGTTAAAAATGCAATTTTTAGGTGATATTTTTTTATATGACACAGTGCTGCTTTTTAATGACAATACTTGGGACAACGTAAAAAAGGATAGTGAAAATGGTCTATATCAAATAAAATGTTGGCTGGATAGTAATTTACTTAGTCTAAACTTTACCAAAAGTAAATTTTTAACCTTCCCTAATAGTTCTGTTACCCAACCAATTTTCTACTACAATTTGTAGGTTATTTCCAGAACAGGAGTCCGTTACATGAGAAGGGATTTTTTTCTCTTTGCCGCGTTTGCGGTTAAGACTGTTTGGATTTGAACCTTTAACACCATTTAGATTGGCATAATTGCAGTTGAGTTTTATTGCAGAGAGATCTTAAAAAAGTTCAGTAATGCGTATTTCAGATTCTTCATCCTCAGCGATCATATTATTAATATGAATATAAAATTAATCGCAATGTTAAACAATAAAGATAAAAGAGGCCCACCTTGAGGTACTCCGGTGTGTTTTCTGATGTATCTTTTCCAATTTTAAAGGTTATAAAATTTTCTTTAACAAGTGCCATTGTTAGGGCTATAAGATTTTCTGGAACTCTCATAGCTGTCAATGATTAATGAATATGTTTATGTCCGATTCGGTCAATGCTTACACTACTGTACAATTTTTCTTTCTTTTTTACCATCCTTTCAACATACATTAACAAGTCTGCTATTGATGTGACATCCCTGAACTATAAGCCGACCCCGGTGGTGCAATGGTTAGCGCGTTTGATTACAGATCCCGGGGTTGTGGGTTCGAGCCCCATATAGAGCATGGATGTACACTGTTCATTGTACAGTGGTGTAAATAGTCGGTAGATGAAACTACGATGACTAACTGTAATGTGGGTTGTAGGTGAAACTGTAAACACATTTCAGGGTGGATGCGAGTTCTGTTGAGGACCGTGCTTCAGAGAGCACGTATAGATGGCGGTCCCGTCAATTAGGCCATAGCAGCGAAAAACGACGTTTGGACGCCAATTTAATAATTTTTATCACCACTTTTGTGAATTAGAACTGCACCAAGGGCAAAAATAATCTTCGCCTACTTGATAAAGATGTTTTACTATGCCAAAAGTGTATTAAAGTAGTACCTCAACTAAAAACTTATTGTGGCCATAATCAAAAAAGAATAATTTTAGACAATATACTATATTGTATCTATATGAACTTTTTAATTTTTACAATGAATACAATGGCTATGTATAGCCAGCCCACCTTTTTTGTCACACGCTATATTTAAAATGAATTTTTTTAAAACTGTTTTTTACCCGTGGATCTGCAGAATAATTATGTATAACTGAGATGTCTCTGAGAATAGCCTAATCCGAATGTAATAAATGTTATATGTTTGACCCGGTAAGTTAAAAAACAGATTTTTAGGGTAACTCGTCACCTTTTTGGGGCTTCTATTGCGTTACGTAATACTTAAACGTTCCCTAATGCATACCGGGTGGGCCATTTAAAAGGTTAAAAGTCGATATCTCAGAAACCGCATAAGATAGGTTTTTGAAATTTGGTACTAAGCTTCAATATCAAGGGGGACACCTTTTTTTTTCATCCATACCCTTAGGCGGGAGAGGGGGTAACTTAAAAATTTTAAATGGAATGGGGGTGTTTTTTATTCAGATTCAAATTCAGTATAAAAATTACATAATTGACCGAAAAAGTTTTTTTTTTCGACCTCAAATTAGGCTGTTAAAAAAAACTAAAATAAAAAAGACGCCATTTAAAAAAAATTAAAAATTTGAATATTTTAGTAGTTTTTTATTGTTTAGGTTCATTTCATTGTTTTAAACCTAAAAATATACAAAAGAAATAAAATCTGATTTTATTCCAAAAATTTAATTTTTTTTACCTGACGCGCCCGGACGCGACATGACGCGTCCGGACATGGAGATAATACCTTTCTATGATTTAATACCCCATGTTTGTACTATATTTTAAAATTTAAAAAATACAGCCCTAAAAAAAATTAAGTGTAAGATATTGTATATGCAATGTGCCACTTACATTTAATTTTTTAAGCAAAATCGCAAACATTTTCAAAAAAATGTATGTACATCATTTAGAGGACACCATAAGGTTTATAAATACCTATACAACTTTCGAGGCTTCAATTTTTTCCGTTTTTTTTTGGAATTTTTTACCTGTGTGCGTCGTGTCGGAAATTTTAACAACAATATGACTAACCAAAATTTTAGAATGAAAAATATTGAGGTCTCACCTCCAAATTTGTTCACTGGGGTAAGAGGATCATCCCTCATTTTATTCATAAAAATATCCATCTTTTGAAAATTTTACAGCAAAAAAAAATTTTTTTAACTGTAAAAAAATGGAGGCAGATATTAAAAAAAAATCTTCCAACTTCTTAAAAGCACATCCTTTTTTTATAAGTGACTCGAATTTGATTAAAAAGTATTCATAAAAGCAAATTCTACAGTCATTTAAAAAAAGGTGTTTTTTTTTCTAAAACACCCTGTATATAAAAACTATGGGGTCATAGCTCAAATCTGAAAATAGATTCAGAATCAGAAGAAAAAATACTTTAAGTTAGGTTATGTTAGAAAAAAAGTATGCATCTCGGTATGCTTCTAAAATTTCATTTTGCGGGAAAGTATTTTTGTCTTCGCGCTGAGAAATATGCTTATTTTCCAACGTCATTTTTGAGCGTTTGGTGGGAGATACACCAAGACATTATAAGACAAACTTTATGCAGAATTTAATGGAGAATATAATAAGTCCTTTAAAATTTTTTGGTCAGAGTAACGGTTTACGAGAAAAATGCAGAAAAGCATCATGAGGTCACGTTTGGGGGTGTTTTTTTAGCAAAATGGGATGAAGCTCCCACTCGGGCGGTAAGAACTCTTCGGATCTGTATTTGGGTTCCTACTGGGAATTTCAAACGAAAATTTTAAAACTTTTTAAATTATTTCTTTTATTCGTCGTTTTTTTGTCTAATTTGCTTGAACTATAAACTGACAATTTGAGGGTATATCTCGGAGTACGGACACGAAGGATCGCCGATTATCGGAAATGGCCACTTTTTATAGCGTATTTCTACTATAGTAGTCACTAGTGACTTATGAACTACATTATTTATGTCTAATCAATAATAGAATCATTAAAAAGATTTGTTGGATAAAAGCTTTTTTCCATGAAATATTCAACGTTTTTACATTGTGTTCAATTTATATCAAACATTATGGTGTAAAAGGTAAAAAAGCTGTAAAACAACTGAAATTACATCGCTAAAAATGGCGATAAAATGTATATGCATATCTTCAATGCATCTTAATTTTATTACCATTTAATCAGTTAAAATCGTAAAAAATAGTCATTAACCATAAAACAAACCGTGGAAAATAATTATATAAATAGTTATAAATGTGTATACCGGGTGTCACAAGAAGTATTGTCTATGAAATATCTCCGTAACTATAAAAAGTTCTTTGAAGTGCTTATAGTAGTTATAAAAACTCTAATTTTTGCATACCCATTAAAAAGTATATCACTATATCCGGTCTACCAACTTTTGTTTTTTAAACATATGTCTAAACATGCGTCATAAGGAAGCTAAGCCCCTTTAAAAGTGGCTAAAAAATTCAGTTTTTCTTTAATGACTCGCTTTAAAAAGTTTTGCACGTGAACTACCCTTAATAAGGCCCATCTTCATATGTTATTTCCATGTACGTATTTTAACCAGGGGTGTGCAAAAGGGGGGCTTATCAGTTTTCTGTGTATTTTGTTGCCGTTTAATTTTTGGAATATAATTCCTCAGGTCAGAATACATAAAAAAGGCACTCTTGTTGTAATAACGTCCATAAATCTGTTTGTAATTAGCACGAGGTGTACAGATTCTTTTCAGTGCGTTTTGTGAGTCTTGTTGTCTTTAATTGATCGGTCAGATGAAGAACAGTACTAGTCCAAAATTGTTGTTTTGAAATAAACATTTCCTTAAATGTTGATCATATCTAAGAATATATTCTCCTTTTAAGCATACCATATTCTTATCCTTTATATTTAAAGTACAATTTTGCTTAAAAGAAGAATATATTCTCTTCGTTATATCCAAATCACACATTCTTTATTTAAGACAATATTTTTATCTGTGCATCCGAAAAATCTTATGGGCATGTCAACTTAAGAACGCTTCTAGCTGGAGACTTGAACATAGCAAAGTAAATTTGATATGGGTACCAGGACATCAAGGTATAAATGGTAATGAGAAGGCAGATGACCTTGCAAGAAAGGGAAGTGAAGCCGTACTCACAGGACCAGAACCGTACTATGGGTTTATATATATATATATATATATATATATATATATATATATATATATATATATATATATATATATATATATATATCCGGGTATCATATTCCACGGCCAGACACGAGGTCAGGAAAATGTTGCGGAATGAACACCAGCAACACTGGATAGATGCACCTAAAATGAGGCACTCTAAACTCTTTCTATGGGGATCAACCATAATGGTCGGTCGGTCGATCGGTCTGTCCGGGAAATCTTGTGGGCACGATAACTTAAGAACGCTTAAAGCTAGACTTGAAATTTGACATACGGGTATTTTACTAGCTCGGGATTGTTTTTGGTGAACAATGGGGTGCGGCAAGGGGGGCAATGGGGAAAAATACATTTTTTTTAGAAATTTTAAAAAATTGCTATATATGGGTTTTTGAGGTTGAAATTTAATCTGATAATAACTTTTTTCTAACTACACCCCCGAGGGGGTGAGGGGGTAAATATTTTTAAATATTTTCAATATTTTCGTCAAAATTGGTATATAGGGGTTTTTGGGGTTGGCGAATATGAATCTGATAATAATTTTTTTCTAATTTCACCCCCTGAGGGGTGGGGGTAGTTTTCGTGTAAACTGGTATATTGGTGTATTCTAGGTTACTGAAAGTGAATCTGATTATAAAAAAATTCTAACTCCACCCCCAAATGAGACGGGGGTAGTTTTCGAGAAAATTGGTATATTGGGGTTTTTCAGGTTGCTGAAAGTGAATCTGATAAAAAAAATTCTTACTCCACCCACTAAGGGGCAGGGAGTAGTTTTTTTGAAAATTTATATATTGGGGTTTTTGGGGTCGCTAAAACTGAATATTTTAATAAAAATTTTCTAATTTCACCCCCTGAGGATGGGGGCTAGTTTTTGTGAAAATTGGTGTATGGGGGTTTTAAGGGTGCTGATAGAGAATCTGATAATAAAAAAGTTCTAACTGCACCCCTAAGAGTCGGGGGGTAGTTTTCGTAAAATTGGTATATTTTTAAGGTTGCTAAAAGTAAATCTAATAATAAAAAATCCATTTTTCGCGCGGAGGTGTAAAATGGGAAAGCTCTTTTACTGGGCAGTGTATTTTTTTTGATTTACCTTGTAGTATGAATTCTATCTGAAATTTTGTTATATTTCAGGGACTATTAAAAAATGTCTATTAAAAGTTAATAGTTGGCAGATTTAGAATTGTGTGAGATATCTTAGGAAATTTTATGATTGTGCCGTTTCTTTAATGGTTTTAAAAATAAAAAACCAGAATTTATTTTTTTTACAGTCAGTATAGCTAAGAGTTTTAGTTAGTCCGAGTTAAGACTAAGAAAAATCTAATGTTATGGCTATTAAATCTTCTTTTAGCCTTAAACATGTCAGAGAGACCTTAATGTAGTGGCTATAAACGTTACTTTGTAAACAGTTAATTATAATTATTATAGTTTTTTATAAAAATCCCCTTAAGTAACATGTGTTTGATGTTAAAAATCACAAAATTGCATATTGTGCCTAATTTGACCATAAATGTAGAAATATAAATATAACCAACATCCTGTAATTTAATACATACTCAAAAGTTTTAAACGTTTAATTTTATTTCAGAATTAAATATTTTTTTTTGCGTAAACTTATTTGATATTCAAAAAAATTAAGCTCAGTTTTAAATTAATTATAATATGAACAAATTCCCATTCTCTAAATATTTGGATAGAAAATATACGCAAAACCTTTTAAGTATTGAATAAACTACTTATAAAATAAACCATATGAAAGGATTTTCTTAAAGTGCATATAATAATACTAAGTCAAATATATATTTATAAAATGTTGAATAAAGTTTATTATCAAAATGGATCCAACATGTCATACTTATATAAATCGACCATTAAACCAAGAACTTACAGAATGCTAATTAATTGTTTAATTATAATTAAATTTCATTCAAAAATGAAATGTAATTTTTAATAATCGTGACTAAAAAGTATTACAAAAATAATACTTAATATAATAAAAAAGTATTATTACAATACCTGTTATAAATATAAATTGAATTTGTATGCAATCAACGTGTTAAACTAAATCTTTGAATATTTTTTTTCTAAATCCACCCCCTGAGGGGTGGGGAGTTATTTTGGTTAAAATTAATATATTGGGGTTTTTGAGGTTGCTAAAAATAAACCTGATAACAAAAATGGTCTAACTTCAATAATATTTTAATATTTACAATATTTTTACAACATTTTTGTGAAAACTTAAATGTTAGGGTCCTCTTGGTCGATGAACCCGATTCTAAAAATAAAAAAATCATGTCCACGCCCGAGGATGAAAAAATGGTAAAGTGTTTTTACTGGGCAGTGTATTTAAAGTATAGATGTGTTTTGGAACTGCTGCCGAAAAATTCCAATTTAAATATTTTGTTTTTGTAAAGTGGTATAAATATCTCTTCTACTTTTTAGTTATATTTATAATATTACGTATTATATACTTAATGGTAGGGGTAAATCCATGGTAACTCACGATACAGCTGCAGAAAAAAAAATTACACTTTCTTTTAAATATTTTATTACAATATTATTTTTTAACAAACAATCTTTAATAATAATATAATAAAATCGAATAAAATATTTAAAAAGTCTTTTTTTTTTTGCGGCTGTAATGTAAGTTACCACAGATTTACCAGAAGGGGTTTGGACTTTTTATTAGAGACTGAAGTCGGTTTAATTTTGTTTGGACTTTTTGTTTGTTCGCGTTTAACTTTGGAACAGGTAAACGGAATTGGGTGAAACTTAAGGTGATATTAGAACCTTATCTTCACTTAAAAACAACATGATCTGGTTCCAATACCAACCAAATTCTCAGAGAAATATAGCATAACCCGGATAACTTGATTAAGGGTTCACTTAAGTATTACGTCGGGATAAAAAGTTCTTCTTTAACCTATATTTGTGTAACGTCTATATAATTTTAAAAAAAATACTAAAAATAATATAAACATTACTACGTTTTACTGTGCTAAAATTACCACAAAAAAAACGTCTAAAAATCACGCAGGTAATGTTTTCATTTTACAAACTATTAACACGACAAATTCAGGTAGAATTTACTTGTGAGGTCCCATCTGTGGACCTGACACGATCTGTCACAGAATTTCTGTGTTAATTTTGTATAATGTATTATTTGCAGTTTATACAGACAAGGAAAGCAATACATAGTTACGAATTGAGTGGTAAATGATTCTCTAGTTAATCCTATAAGATGTTATACCGTTACAATAGCTCCATTACCACAATCCTAGAAAAACCCTGACCTACTAACTTTAAAATAGAGTAATCTTCGGCATGTTCCGGTTTTTTATGTGTTGTTGCTCGTAGATCCGAGCAATTAGTATCAATTGTTTGAACTTCTATAGAGTCAACAAGCCGTGAAGAATTGATATGCCTCATATATCATAGTTAACTATGAACCGTAAACAGAATACATAGAAAAATGTATTTTTGACATGCGGTGTTATTCATTTTAATAGTATACCGGGTGTCCCAACTCTATTTACTCAACGATTTTCTCGAAACATTAAAGAGATAATCAAATTCTGCGAAAACCATCTTAAATAAGACAACTTAAACTATCTTTTAGCATATATTTGACTTTTAGCTCTTAAAATGTGGACAGGGGGTCACAGGGGGACATATAAATGGAAAGGGGGGTCGTGTGATACATCATTTTAAAGCTTATTAAATTCTCCATTTAACTATGTATTTTGAAATGGGTATTTTGTCAAAATTACTCTAAAAAAATCAAACAATTTTTTAAAAGTTGCTAATTTCATGATGAAAAAACGTAAATTATAATTTTAAACTAAATTTAATTGACATAAATAAAAATTTACAAAAAAAATCTTAAAAAGTCGCATTTTTTAGCACAAAAAATTAAAGAATTAAAGCCTTTAAATTGTTTAAAAGATTAAAAAATATACAGTCCAATAGAGTACTTAGATGCTACCGCAAATTATAGTTAAGATTTTTATTTTTAATGAATTATTTTTAAAAATGTTGAACATTAACAGTGCTTTTATATTCGACGGCGTGGGGCCCCCTAAAGACCGGGCCCCCTCCGCACCGCACCCCCTGCACCCCCGGTAGTTACGCCATTGGTTCAAAAAAAAGTATCGTAAAATAATTTCTGAAAAGTGGAATTGAGGTCGAAATTCAACTTTTTTTTTTAATTTAATTAAAAGTTGGTCAGCAGAATCACGGAACGCAATAGCGAAATCGCGTTGGAAATCATAAGAGATTGTTTAGATAAATTTTATGAAGTGAATAAAAAAAAAAAATTGGAAAAAATTTCAATTTTTTTTTTTTTAATTTTTTGTAGTAACTTTAAACGCTGGTAGCGATAAAAATATGAAAAAAAATCGAGAGATTTTTTTTTCGTATTTTTAGAGATTATAATTATCAGCGTTTAAGAGAAAAAACTTGTTCATTTAATTTTTTCAAAAATTCAATCGAATGAAACAAAACAACGGCTGGATGGATCGAATTGAAACTTTGTAGGGTTTTTGTGGGTATATTGGGCTGTAAAAGGCACACTTAACATTAGTCGCTTTTGCAATATTCTTAATTCAGCGCGTGATTTTCCAAAAAACCTCCAAAAGCCTATTTTTTCGCGATTTTTCAAAATCATGTTAAGAATGGAAAACTAAAAAAAAAAAAACGATGGCCAAACCTTGTAAAGAATTTATTCAAGTTTTTGAAACCCATCTTCAATTCTCTGTGGGACCACTGGTTGCTGAGATATCGATGATCCAAGACAAAATGATCCATTTCCATTCAAAGTCCGATTGCTCAGCGAGATATGGTCGTATCAAAGCTTACAAGAAATCCAATTAAAGCTGAATAAACAACCTATCCGATCCATATAGTGGTTTAGTCGGAAAAATTTTTTTAAAGTCCGTGGACCAAAAAGAAAAACAAAAAAAAATCAAAAATTTTTTCTTCACGGTACTCATTAGGATTGCGCGATACTTGTTCGAAAAAAATGTTTGTCCTAAAATCTCAAAACTAGAGACTTCAAGCTTCAAATTGCTTTTTTCATGACTCCTATACGTCTATTTTTCACAAAGATACAGCCATTTGAAAAATCGCTAAAAATTTGGAATCTTTTTTTGATCCTTTAAATTTTTGTCCTAGTGTATTTAGCTTTTAAATTTTGGGACCCATCAGTAGAATGCTATGGAAGAAAAATATTAATATTCTACAGAATAGATCAATTAAAATCAGCGTAACTTAAATTTCAAACTACAACAATTCCAAAATAATAAGGCTGGTTAAAAATTAGGTGCTGTACCGTTTAAAAAAATATCCTTGTATTAATATCATCTGTATACTATTAGGGTGGACCTTATTTTTTTATTGTTTAAAAATTTTCATTCTGGTATAACTAGAAAATCCTGAAAATATGAGGGTGATCAAACTTCTCATAGGGTCCCAATTGGTCCCCTAAAATTCATGAATTTACGCAAAAATCGTAAAAATCGTTGAAAATTGACTGCACACCAAATTTCAAAATGATTCTATCACGTGCCGAAAATCCACCAAAGTTGCATTTAGTATTTAAATGCTAAAATGCATTTAAAAAATATGTCAATCTGGACCTAACTTACTTTTATTTAATACATGTTAATATAAAATGATTTTACAAAAATAAAACGAGCTAAGCGCCAAATAAGAGCCCCTAAAAAGGATCTTCTATAAAATCTAAATTAATTAATTCTTATTTGGCGCTTAGCTATTTTTTTTTGTTAAATCATTTAATATTATTAATATGCATTAAATAAAAGTAAGTTAGGTCCAGATTGACATATTTTTTAAATGATTTTTTAGCGTTTCTCACATTTATGGTGGAAATTCGTATTTAGTGTTTTAGGGGCAACTTTGGCGGATTTTCGGCACGGGATAGAATCTTTTGATCATTTTGATATTTGACACATGATTTTCTACACTTAAAAGGAAAAAACTAAGATTTCAAGACTTTTAAATTTTCCACTAATGCAACGATTTTTTTATAATTAAAATAATAAGGTTCACCCTAGTATACTATACAGTGTATACCACGATACATGTTTTGTACTTATTAATGTCTTGCAATGCTAATATTTTTATGATTCGATGATTTAAATCCCTAGACTATTTCTAAAAAAATATGTATTATGTATATGGGTGTTTCTACACTAATGGTAAATTTCTTGTCCGGACAGAACAAAATGTTATAATACATTTTTTATTTATTTATTATTTTTTTCTATATAAATTGTTAAACTCACCTATTTTTATTAAATACACGTGATAAAATGTAATATTTTGCTTTTGTAGGAAAAAATAGAAATAGTTCGAAAATCGTGTATTTTTTACGTGTCCAAAATGAAAATTTTAATTTTTATCAAACAAAACTTTTTTTTCTTTTATTTATTTGCGGTTTTTGATGTTAAAAAGTTTGGACGATTTTACAAGACTGGAATAGGTTGTAATATGCCCAAATATTTGTCTGTTAATAGATTTAAACACGAACTTTTTATAAAGTTAATTCATTCTGATCTTTTATTGACTATTACTTTGAAACTAAATAATAAATATCAATGATAGGATTGCAAATGATTACTACTTCATATAGGATTGGATTTTAAAAAAAATTCCCAACCCTAAAAAAAAAGCTTTGTCCCACCAAAACTTGGCGCCCCATGGGAGCACCCCTGGCCAGCGTCATATACCGTTCTGCCACACATTTTTTTAAAACAGTTTTTTTAGAAAAGTATTAATTAGGTTTTTTTACTTGTTAAGATTCTTTTGAGGTGCTGATTTCAAATCTGGTGTTATTTTTTAAAAATTCAAAATGGCGGATTAAACATGGCGGACACTTTTTTTTAATTTTTCTACAAATAAAAGAAAATAAATGTTTCTGATATTATTATTATAAAATTCAAAATTGCGATTTCAAGATGGCAGATTTAAGGTTACGAATTATAAAAAAAAAACAGTTTTTACTTCAACAAATGTGAGTTTTTTGACTCCATGAAATAAACTGGGAATTTGAAGGTTACAAAAAAAAATAATAATTATCAATATAATAACGTTTAAAATGGCGGATTCAAGATGGCGTTTTATTAAATAAATATGTAATTTATTGATTATAAATGGAAGTTTTTTGGGCAAAAAAATGTATTGTGGGTCTTTAAAATTTTTTATATTATATAGTTTTTCTAAACCAAAATGGCGAATTATTTCGAAAAAATAATAAGCCACAAAAATTCCTTTAATTTGATACCCTCATTTAAAAAGAAAAAAATAATTACTAGGTCATACACACAGTTCAGCAGCCATTTTTGTTTTTTTTGCAAACAAATGTAATATAATACAACCTAAAAAAATTCTTTACTTGACATTTTTTAAATTTTTTAATTATTTTGTAAAAAAAATACGCCTATCAGCCGCCATTTTGCTTTTTTGCCAACCAAATTTAATATTTAGCAACCTACAAAAAATTTCCTATAATTTGATACCCAACTTGACACCTTTTTAATTTTTTAATTTTTTTGTGATAAAAAAATGATGCTCAGCAGCCACCATTTTATTATTTTTTTTCAACATTAAGGTCGCCAGAATACTACCGAAATAAGATGAACCAAACCAAGTCAAAATCGTCGATATCGGATAAAGCGTTTGGCTTCAGGAGATAATGTATAAACATACGTAGACTGTAAAAACCATAACCTTCTCTATTTCGAAATGGGTACTGTTCTTTTCATTTAAAAAGGGTCGAGACCATTTTCTTTCATTTTCAACTAATTTTTGGTCATTTAGTGATAAAAAAAGTAACCAGACAAAAATCGATTGTTTTTTCCCATTACTGTAGAAATACCCATATATATCATTAGCGAAAGGTGTGAAAAAATATAATTTTAGAGAATTTTTAACAAACTATCTGACATCCCTATATTTTTTATGATTGATTGATTACTTTTCCTAAAACCGAAAAGTTGCCTTAAGGTGAATTTACGAAGTTTTATCTTAAGTTTTAACTTTGAAGAATTCACAAGTCGACTGCAGTAACAGATTTTTTATATAATTTGCTTTGGACTTTTTAAAAATTAAGTTTAAAATTGTTTAAATCTGCGTAAGCAATTGGTCGATTTATTGTTTTCAGTGGTTTTGCCCGAGAAATCTTGTGGGCATGAAAACTTATGAGTGCCTTAAGCTACACTGAAAAAAACGTTGGTATTTTTACAAAAAAAAATACTAACATTATTGCAGCGATTTTATATTGTTATATTGTAAAATCAAAAGTTAATTTAATAAAAACGCAATATTATTGTGGGTTTACTAAATTTTGCGAAAATACTTGAACATTTTACAAAATGTTTAAGCTTTTCACAAAAAAAAAATATTTAAAATTACAAAGACGTGTTGTAATATTGTAAAAACTCGAAATAATTTCACAATTTATTATGTAATATCACAGGAAAATGTTGTGAAATTTACAAGATTACAACGCAGTTTAGTTAAATTACAAAGTTGATATGTAATATTACTAGCAAAATCGGTGGCATTAAATAACCAACGATATTATTAGTAATTTCACAAAACAATTTTTAGAGTGTAGCTAATAATAATCTGTATTTTAATTAAAGCAAGTCATGTCAAGATTTTCTGGATAACCCTGCATATAAAAATTATAATTTATAATCCTCAATTTTAAAAAGTTTATATTTAGGTTGTTATTTAAGATTCAAATTTTGTTGGTAAGAAACTACGTCTAATAAAAGTTTATATTCTTTTAAAGTATATAATACTTAAACTAGTAAGAAAAGTTTAACCTACATAAAGTTTGTACTTGTCTAAAATCTTGTACCTTAACTTAAATCAATTGTTTCAAACCAAAAAAGCAATTTTCTTTTTTAAATTAAATCAACAGTTTAAAAATAATTAAATTATTATTCCATCAATCTATTTTCTAATCATCGTACAGAGTGATATTGGTAGACTGACAATTTCGGGCTGCGGGCCCTCTTCAGTACCAAGTATGCACGCTGATTAACAAAACGTTTTTAGACTTTATTCGCAAAAGGAATATAGTCATTAGATTGATGTAGACTTGTGCCCCCATCTATTGCTAGATGTAGACAACTACTTATACCTCTCCTAGTCTGGAGACTGAATGGTAACAAGTTGAAGACTTGTGTGTCTCAAGCAAATAGTACCACTAGTGGTTAGATGTAGAATTAGTAATAGACTAGGAGAGGTATGAGTAGTTGTCTACATCTAGCAATAGATGGCGAACAAGTCTACATCAATCTAATGGCTTTATATCGATATGTATAAAACACATTGGAAATTTTTAATATTGCATGCTAAAAAATGCGCTTATACACTGATAAAAAGGATTTATTTGGGTATGGCCAATTAAATTATTTGGTTGTGAGTAACAAATTTTATTTGAATCAAATATTTAGTTCATGTAAACAAATATTTTAATTTCAAAATGATTTATTAATGGGAACAAAATAGTTTATTTGACAGAAATAACATTTATTTTATTATTCCATTAATCTATTTTCTAATCATCGGACAGAGTGATATTGGTAGACTGGCAGTTTCGGGCTGCTGGCCCTTTTCAGTACCAAAAATAAAATTAAAATAAAATAAATATTTTTATAATTTTGTTTAAAATTAAAAATTTATGTCATTAAAATTTGTTTTTCACAGCCAAATAATTCAATTGGCCATATCCAACCAAATATTTTGTTGACACAAATAAACTGTTTTATCAGTTTACGCCAGTTATAAAAAATAAGTTAACTTAATACAACAAATAGTTTTGGGAATAAGCCTTTGGTAAACAATCGCATATATTTACGTAGTCATGTTTTAACGGGAAACTCCCATTTAACGAAAATAACACCGGCCCACAAACAAAAATTTGTCTGTGCTGGGGTTAATACCCACCTATTCTTATGTATTTGGGATGCCAAACACGAATCTGTCATAAAAAGGGAACCTCATAGGCTCATTTTTTTGCTACACTGAAATTTCAGATGAGATTTTCACCATTTTTCAGTGTAGCAAAATAATGAGCCCATGAGTTGCCTTTTCTATTGCAGATTCATGTTCAACCAAAATACATAAGAATAGGTGGGTCTCAACCTCAGCACAGACCACTTATTTTCGTGAGCCTGTGTAATCAATTTCATCAGCACTATAGCTTCTAAACGCAATCAATCCCGTACGAAGAAGTTATATCACATGTACACTGAAAAAAATAGCGAGCATGATCACATAGAAATTATTATTCTGCTAAGTATATCAAGACAAAACGCATTATACTATCCACTGTAAAGAGCATACTTAGGAATACGAAGCATTACATATCTTCACAGCTTGTTTATTAATATATTTTTTCTTTTTTTGCAGGTACGCCTACAGTCCATAAATAATGAAGATTATAAAACCGTGGAGTAAGTGTTTGAAATAATAATTATATATAATTATATTATTATATTAATAATTGCAGTTATAATTATTATAATAAGGACTACTGTGAGGACAAAGTCATCCCCTCTTTACTTTCAAATGAGTAGAGATATTAACTTCAAATTCGAAAATTAAAGAAAATAACTTACAATACATTGGGAATATATTTAATATGGGCAAGGGTTGTGGAGGAATAAATTGCAATTTACAAAAACGGCTCGCCTTTCAATATTGAAAGGAGATATATTTATTACATTACTGTAACTGTCTACAGACATAGATGTTAACATGTATGAACTTTTTCTCCTTGCTTCAAAACATTAAAATAACATTAGATAAACATTAAATAATTCAAAATATTGTTGTTCTGCTTTCAATAACTCCCCGGAAAATCTTTGTTACTGGATTCAATCTAAAACTTTTTTTTTATTTTTATTTGAAAAAAAAAAAAAAAAATTGAATTGAATTTTTATAAACTTCACGTGTGTTAGTGTTGCTTATAAAAAATCAGAAACATATCCTTAGTACTTATATAAAACTTTTTGAAGAAATATAGCGAAAAAATGCGAAAAAAAATAATTAGATCTAAATTATTTTTTTTCTATTTTGCGACTCTTATAAGCTCATAATCACACGCATTTTGCCAGTCCGACACTGCTGTAAAGAGTATAAAATTTACTGTATAATTGCATAATTGCATGTCTGATATAATTACATACCCTGGTGGATGTAAGTACATTTTATAACACATCGATTAATTTAGGTTTCCAAACTAATAGCGTAAAAATGTGTTATTTCAAAAATCCCCAGCTCTGCTGCAAATTAAACGAGATAATAAATCATTTCCCGAGATGATGGCATAACACAGTTTGTGAAATGTCTTTTCTCTTGACGTTCCCCTTGATATATAATGTGGCGACGCGTGACACCAGTAATTAGTGAGGCAGAGGTATGAAACTTTATTTTACCTCAGGAACAAACATTTAAATTTATGCTCTAAATCAACTACACTTAATACAGGGTAAGTCAGAACTCTCGAGTCAAATTTAATTATACCCCCAGTGTTGCTTTGCAATTAATGACTAAGCTCTGCGCGAGAGACCAAAAAGCTACTGGAGTAGACGCGTGCTTTTCTTTTCTCTTTCTGGGAAAAAAATGTATTATCCGGTAAAATACGTATTATCTGAGAACACGGATTTTTCGGAAAACACTTTTCTGCATTGTGGCCCATAAGGGAACGTTCAAGTATTACGTAACGCAAATTTTGATCATTTTGGACCCCCCCCCTGTAACGCTATTTTCCTATACCATTAACATGGGCGTAACATTCCAAATTGACCCCCACCCCCCTTAGGTGCGTTACGTAATACTTGAAGTTCCCTAAGTCACTTTACCATTTAAAAATTGAATAACTTTTTTGTTTGTCAATTTTTTTTAATTATTTATTTTGCAATATAGAGTACAGGAAATGTTTTTTTTTTTTGAAATATGTATGAAAAATCATATATTTTAAATGACGTTCATTTTCCGCTTTGCAATTACAGGCTCTTTTTACGACATTTTCCATGCCGGCTCTTAATATGTATGGCTCCAGCTAGGGTCGTGAATCAACGTGAATTACACCCCCATGAAGGTCACGGTTTGGTGATGGAGCCTTACTTTTGCCAGGAAAATGGCAATACATTTACAGTGAACGGCAACCGATATCGCGCAATGCTACAGTGTAGGACATGCCAGAGACATAGTGGGAGCATGCGGCCAGAGCCACAATGCACCTTTTAAGGTAGATTTTCTAAGAGCGAATAATTTCGCGAAATTAACAGCACCGGACTTTTTTCTTTATGGCTATCGGAAAGATCGGGTGTATGTCAATAAGCCCAGGACTATTCAACAGCTTAAGCCAGACATGTTAGGAACCGTCATGGAAAATGTTGTGAAAAGTGCCCGTACTTGCAAAACGGAAATTGGACGTCATTTAAAATATATGATTTTTCATACATAGTTCAAAAAAAAATCCATTTCTTGTACTATATTGTAAAAGAAATAAATAAAAGAAATTGACAAACAAAAAAACAATTCAAATATTAAATGGTAAAGCGACTTATGGGCCACCCTGTATATCAAAGACAAAGCTTCGTTTAAAAAGCTTGATTTTCCAGAAATTGGGTCGTAAAGATGGAACACTGTAAAAAATGTTTCTCGTGCGGATAATCTGCAATTTAATTACCGGCTATCAGAACCAGAATTTCAAAAGACATTGTAAAATTAAAATTTTACAATCGAATTAAACTTTTATTTAATTTTAAAATTAAAAATTTCACCCAATTTGGTATCGTAATTTTAAAATAATATTGTAATTTTAAACTTGATTTTAGGATGAAACTTTAATATTACGTTGGCATCTCTAAGTTAAAGGGTAAATTTAAAGAAGTTTTAGGTTAGGTTTTTGGGATATTCAATTAAAAAACTTTTTCTTCAAATTGTGACGTTTCGACAGGAATTTCCGATGTTTTCGAACAAATTAAAACTTAAAGTTTCTCATTTGTCAACGTATACACATCTAAAAACATTTTACCATACAGTTTGACGTTATACATAATAATATAAATAAATAATTGAATACAATTTTTTACATAAAATTACAGATATAAATAAACATTGACAGGTTAACATTTTTACTCTTTTTCTCCTTCTTCTCTTTTTTAATTGAATACCCCCCGATACCCCAAAAACCTAACCTAAAATATTATACTTCGGGATAAAATCTCTTATTAATCAATGGTATAAAACAAATGAATTTTACAATTTAATTTTAATATTACACTCTAATTTTACCTCTATTTTTTATATTGTTAAGGGTGGTTTTTATATTCTTTTGAGTGATCGAGCTAAAATTTATTTATTTTTTTTTTGTTTTTGCTTAAATACTCTTGATTTTTCATATTTCGTGGAGAAATATAAAAACAAGTTATAAAAGTTTCCCGTCTGTCGGTCTGTCTGATCTGTCTGCTTGGCGTGCCAGTCTGCCTGATTCGTCTGGTTAAATATAGCTCATAAAATATTTTCTATGTATTCTGATTTGGAAACGGCCTTAATTTATTTTTAACATTAATTTTAATTTTACTTAAAAAAAAAACGAGAAAACGAGAAAACAATTTACATAAATTATCCTTAACTTTTTCCATGTCCGACTCGTATCCTTTTCTAGGTGATTTTTTAATTATATAGCTACAGAGGTTTTATTTTAATATTTTTTTTAAGAAAAATATAATCATAATATAATACAAAAAAAAGAGAAATTAAACGTATTTTTATCCTAGGGAACGTTCAAGTATTACGTAACGCTTCTAGGGGTGGGGGTCATTTTGGAGTGTTACGCCCATGTTAATGGTATAGGAAAATAGCGTTACAGGGGGGGGGTCTAAAATTATAAAAATTTGCATTACGTAATACTTGAACGTTCCCATAAAATAAAATGCAACTTAAAAGTGAAAAATTAAAACAAAATTTAATTTGATCTTAATCTGTTTTTCGGATAAAAACTGATTGTATATAAAATTGAGGAAATTTTGGAGGGTTTCTTTGGTAATATTTAAAAACAATACTAGTTGGGAGAAACTAAACAAATTATATTCCCCCTCCCCTTAGAATAGAATAGAATAGAATAGAATAGAATATTATTGAATTCCAGAAAATGCTTAATACGATGCAACAAAGATAAAAAGACACTTAAAAGAAATGTTGTCAGAATTAACAATAATTATTATAATTGCAGATTAAAATAAATAAAATTACACAATGACTAATTTAAAATAAATCTTTGGTTTAAAATATATTGTTGGTTAGTGTTTTTATATTCACTAATTGCAATTACAAACACAATTGTGTACGGTTCCATATCACATATATAATTAAATAATTGTCTTTTGAATACACCTATTTTATTTTTATTATTTTTCAACAGCGAAAGTAAACTATTAAAAAAATATACACAAGAATAGTGGGAACCTTTTTCAAAGGTTGCAAGCCTATGTTTGGGAACAGTATAGTCTGTTACTCTTTTAGAGTTGGGTAACAGATCTTTAAATAAAAGATTGTTTTTGACTAAAAACATTATAGTCTCGAATATGTACAAACCTACAACTGTCATAATTCTGTTAGAACGGAATACTCCCCTACAGGATTCTTTATTTCTTTTGACTTACAAAAACTAAATCGATCGATTAAGTTAGAACATAAAAAAATCGCCAATTATTTGAAGATTTCGCGATAATTTCTTTTTTGCAAGTTTTAGATAGGTTAACATGTATATATGCTTGTATACTATATATAAATTTGCAGGTTTTTTGTTTAAAACTATTTTTTATGAAGTTTTTAAAACTTTTTTAGTTTCTCCCAACTAGTATTGTTTCTAAATATTACCAAAGAAACCCTCCAAAATTTCTTCAATTTTATATACAATGTTTTTATCCGAAAAACAGGTACCGATTTTTTTCTAAGTTTGAGTGCTTTGAGCTACTTCTAAACATTAATCGATTTGGCTCATTTTTGAGTGGCGACGGTTTTTTTTACCAAGGATAAGCCAGAAAGCGTTTTCGATTTCGAAATTCGGGATTTTTTGACACACCCTAATGGACATGCCTATATGGGATAAGAAAAAAGCACGATTTTGTCGGAAGCAGTTTAGTCTTGAGTATTTTTTGTCATTTGGAAACGTAGAAAAGATTTGTAAAAAATCGCGTACCTAAAGAGCTGTAAAGAGTATAATACTTTAGATCAATATCTATCTTAATTCTGTTTTTCCTTTCTCCAATGCATGTAGGCGTGCCCGCTTGATAAAATGAATGGGTAGTTATAAAGGGGATAACTCCATAAAAGTTAAAATAAGGAAAACTAAAAAAACTGTGTAGTTCTAGAGCTAAAGGAGCTACAAAGTTTTTCACCACAGGTAAAATGAAGCTGTAAGTTAAAAATAGTTATTTATAATACAAGGGCAAAAGTTAAATTTTTCGATTGAGTTTTTAAATCCGAGGGCTGGCCGATGGGGCCGTCCCAAGGGTAATAAACCTACGAAATCGAAATTTAACTTTTTGCCTGTGTATTATACAATATTTTTTATTCGATTGTTACTAATTATAATAGACTATTAAAATATACTTAATTTTAAATTGCAAAAAATATTTATTTTTACTGTCTTATTACTTATTTAGTTATCCATGACAAATTGCTATCCAATAAAATGGATAAAAAACAATTAAATCCTTTCTTTTGTATGCGGTTTCATTTTTAAATTAAAAAAGCTATAGCTTGGTGATTATTTTCTGTTAAAATGTGTCTATTATGAAAATGATAATACTTCTGAAACCGTTCTATAAATATTATAAATATTAAAATTGATTTTACAATTGAAATTTTAAACATCATTAGACATAATTTATTATACTCCTTAAATTTTTTACATAATCGTTAATATTTTGTGTTTTTAATTCATTTTAGTGGATGAATACAGATTAATCAGTTAACATATATTTTGAGGATATGTTATAAAAGAAATTTTTATTTTGTATAAAATGATTATAATAACTGTATCTGGTCAAAAATAATAGTTAGTTCAAGGCCAAAAGTGACCAAATGTCATATTTCTTTATAAATATTACAGTAAAGGTAATGCATCTTTTAAAAAGCTTAAAAATAATAAGTTTTAGCGGGCGAAAAAAAATGTTTCTTTGATCTAATAGAAAAGTTAACATTTCTACAAAAACAAAGTTTTCAGACATCAAAATAACCTATTTCTTAGTATTTTACTTTTCTGCTCGTTACCATGACAGCAAGCGCAAAATTGAATTTTGCGCGCTCAGTGTAGTCCACCAGCATGCCGCGGCAGGCCAGTCGTAAAACAGCTGTCACTATTATGCAATTAAGTAAATAATAATAAAACTCTACTAATCTGATAGAATTTTTATTTTTATTATGTTTGCTTAATTTGTGAAAGATTTACTTTCTAATAATAAAAAAATAAATAAATATGATTTTAAGAAATTATTATAGTTGTTACGTGAGGGTGGTTACCAAATTTCAAACTGAATTTGGGAAAACTACCTATACGTTAAATTATTCCTCTATAGGGCAATATACTACAATTTTTTTTTGCAGTTGATCGTGGTTTATTAAAGGGTCGTTTAGGGGACCAAAACTTTTAATTTAGGGTATTTTACAAGTTTCTTTGCACGTACGTTACCAAAAAATGTTACGAATGTTACCTGAGGGTGGTTACTAAATTTAAAACTGAATTTGAGAAAACTCTCTATACGTTAAATTATTCTCCTGCAGGGCAATATACTACAAAGTTTTTTTGCAGTTCATCGTGGTTCATTTAGGAGTCGTTTAGGGGACCTAAACTTTCAATTTTGGGTTTTTACAAGTTCTTTTGGACTAAGTGTTTCACCACAACAGTTTTGAAAATGCTGAATGAATTTTAAACTTTAACCTTACTCAAATAAATATATAATAATAATATTTAATTTTTTATGCTGTGGTAGCAGTTCGCGCGGAATGACCCATAACTATAGTTACAATTATTATTAATAAATATTAAGTATATGTATGTATCATTTTAGACAAACCGCAGTTACAAATACATTTAAAATGCATAATATGCATATATTATATGCTTTTAAGTCGAGTATTGAAACTATTCCATTTATACAACTTAAGAAAATTAAAACGGGTTTTATTACAAACCGAAACTAAAAAAATGATGCTAAAACATGGTATTTAAAAAACGTATATCTTAGTTAAATTTTGTCGAAAATTGGAGTTAACCTCTTTATATAACAATTCAAATGGATTATATACGAAGCTTCTAGTTTTGATTCTAATATATAAAAACTAATATCCTTAAAACAGAATTTCTGGCTAGTTTCAGATAACAAAACAAAAAGATTTGTACATGTGACTCGACGTCATAAATTTCTTTTTATACACCTTCTTCTTTCTCAATTTTTACTAATCTAGCACATATATCATAATGATTTCATATTTCTTGTTTTTTCGTAGAAAAATGCCTTATTACCAGCATATAATATAAAACTGTAATATTCAGTTTAGATGTGTTTTTGGTTCTTATACTTCACGAAGGATAATAACTTTATTTGATAAAAAACTTTTATCTCAATAAATCGTCACGGAAAATAGGGTTTTTCGTTATTTGAAATTTACGAGGAAAAATACCTATATTTCTTTTAGGATAATTTATAGTCCAGCAGCCAATTTGTTACTGAATTGCATTTTCCGTTCTATAAACCATTTTTAATTTTATACAGCGTAATTCACCTATTAAAGTCATGAAAATACAAATTTTACCAGTTAATATGAACCTAATTACCTATAATTTCCCCCAGACAAAGGTTTTCTACTGTTTTTTGTTTTTGAGCTGGAGCTCCACACATACATATTTTTTAAGTATAACCTAGCATGACTTTTTTATCGCTTTTTTCACGCGTTTCATAATATGTTATTTCGTCTATGTACTGTTTTTACTGTTTTAATACGCGCTCTTTTATCACCAGTAGTCGGCGTAAACTCAGTTATGACTCATCAACGTTGAAAATAAACACAGAAACATAGGCTTACGGAATAATTTTGCCAAATTTTGCTAAATCGAAACATTTGACGACTTATTTGTTTCACACAACAATATTGACTATACGTATTAACGTATTAACTATACATATAAAAATGTAAATATTTAAAACCTCGCGTCAACGCTAGAGTCGACGCGGCGCCTATGCGAGTACTAGAAATTCGACGAGTACTGTTTATCACACGCTATTTTATCCAAGCTATTTTATCCACGCTATTTTATCCATGCTATTTTCTTACGCGCTTATGTGTTACACGCTGTTTTGTCACAAGCTGTTTAGTACACGCGCTCTTTTGTAACTCGCCATTTTGTACAGGCGCTCTTTAAAGACACGCTGTTTTCAACAGCGCTATTAGATCCAGCGCTCTTTTATACCAGAGCCGTGTTATCTACATAACGGTTTCCTTCGTGCAAAAACATTTAGTATGCACAACAGTTGTGTATACAATAACCGATTCTCAGCATATCCATTAAATAGCGAATATTAAGTTATTTTATGCAAGAAATAAATGATAAAATTTATTATTTTTTTTAGTGTAAATTTATACAGTTTTAGCAAAAAGTATAGAGCAAAAGAACAAATTTATACATTTTCAGAAAAAAGTATGGAGGAAAGAGTTGAATCGCTCAGTCAAAAGAACTAAAATTGTAGAAATAATCTTTGAATGTCCATACATTTGAAACCATAAAAAAATATTTTCTTTGAAATTATTTAATCATGCATTCCAGTTTTAATTAAAATTCTACATCATACGTAAACTAGTTTTCATTTAAAATATTTTATTAACGCACGCGTCTGTAGTACACACTGTGTACAGGATGATCCATTTGAGCAAGTCAATATCCAAAATAAATTGTCAAATGTTGATATTTTACATAAAAAAAATAAACTAATAAAAATTGGGGCATTCTGGAAAAAATAAATAAATAAATTCACTCACTTTGCGCCTTCTCGTAAATAAGTATACCCCTGTATTATTAACAGAGGAAAATTGAACCGGTTTTGCTAAAAGGGCGTAAGTTATTAACAGTGCCCGGCATATTTGCTTTACCTGCAAATAATTCAGGGAGTTTGATATTCGGTTTATTGGGTAGAGTTTAAGGCCACAAATAATAAAACCAATTTTGCGACGTTAAACTTGATTTGTAATATTTATGGTACTAGTGGGTAAAGTAAGAAAATTAACCTGCGAGGCGTCAGCCAAGCAGGTTAATTTTCGAGAGGTTTACCTATGAGTGCCATACAAGGTACATCCAAAATATGAAAATAAAGAGGATCGAATTTTCAACATTTTTTGTCCCATGCATTTTTTTGTACGACTTATAGCTAATTCACGGCAACGCCTTAAACGTTACACTGTAGGTTTTTGAGATTTTTTAATTTTTCAGTTAGGAAGGTTTTTTTACTTAATATTATAATACAATAGTGATTTTCAATCGATTTACTCGGGATAGTGGGGCACGAATGTGTGAATTATTTTAAAATTTGTAATTTTACGTTAATTAAAAAAAAGCGCCAGATAGTTTTTTTAATTTTCACCCAAAACTGTTTTTTTTATTTGTGGCTCCAAACCCTACGGAAACGTTCACCTATTACGTAACGCAAATTTTGATCCTTTTGGAAACCTTTTGGAAAATTAAAAAAAAAACTTCCTATTTTTTTTCTTATTAAAAAAATCCAAAAACACTTTTTGTTAAAAGTAAACCTAGTTTATAGTGTATAGTGAAATTTTCACATACGTTGGAAGAGCCGTTTTTATGTAATTAAATCCCTAAATTTGTAAAAAACGCCCTTTTAACAAAAATCGAAGGAAATGAGAACATTATAAAACGTCAACAACAGCTAATTTTCTTCGCCGTCTGACTCAGGTTTAAAGTCACTGTCAGGATATTTAGCATCAGTTGTAGGCCAGTTTGTTATGACTTCAAAGTACTCTTTGTACTGATCAGGAAAAAAAAGATAGAAAAAAAACGTCTCTTCAACAAAACCAATGTGTCTATCCTCTACCATAATAAAACTGTATCCAACTCAATTTTGAAAAAAAATTGACTTACGCCCTTTTAGCACGGATTTAATTGCATTTACCATTAATGCATTACTTAGATATTGGCTTGCTTGCTCAAAGTTAGATCACCCTGTTAATGTTTACCAAATATACATATGTAAAGCAATTAAAATATAAGAATATGCAAGAAACGTTATAAATTTCTCCTATCTGCAATCCCTATTGTCCAAGTTTCACAACCGAACTTTACTCTATATTAAGGGTTTTAAGAGCCAATTTCTATTATCTAAATTTATGCACTGTAATTTTTTTCTTTAAGTTAAAAGCTATTTATATTTTTTCTAATGATTTTTTGCCTAATATTACGCATTTAGTATATTTAGTAAAAGGCCGGTCAATAAAGCTTGGGAATTCACTATTGGCTGATTCAGGCATATTTATCACTAAATAAACCAAGCCATTTTGTCCTTTTTATTGGCCAAGTGAGGCCATATTTTTTTTTGGCCAATACAAAATATGGAACAGCTTAGTTAAGTTAGTGATAATTATGCCTGAATCAGCCTTATAATTGCAAACAATCCGGAACTTGGGATTTACGTTTGATTAAAGAAAATCAAAAACTATAAAAATTTGCATGTCCCTATGACGTACGGAACATTATTTAATCGCCAAAAATTAACAATAAGGTATAACTCCTTGGCCAAAATTGCAAAATATGTGCAAATTGACAAAAATGCATCGTTTAACTATTCCAACCTTGTTTCAAGTTTGCATGTCTTTTCATTCACAGGAACACATTAAATAACTAATTATTGTTAAAAATTGTTATATTTTCTTTGTTAAAACTGTAAAAAAAGTGCAAATCACGATTAAACACCACCAACGTCGAAGAAATAATTTTGCAAGTTTGCACCTCTCAATCTCCTCTGGAAATCAATGATTCGCACGAATATGAAATTTTATATTTCAAAACAGACAAATTTGCAAACAATTCAAAAACTAGATACAAATTTTCAGATTGATTGTCAATGTAGAATGCAAGATTTGCACCCAAAAATTTTGTGTGGAAACCAATTATTTATACAGTTTCATATTGTTGTCAATTTTTAGGAATCGAAAATTTTGCAAACATCGTGCAAATAAGAACAGTAGCTTACTTTACACGCGTATACGGTGTACGGAAAACCAATGTCCATAATTTTTTTATCTTACTGATTTATGCACATTGTGTAAATACGAAAAGTGATTCTCAATTTAATTTTGAGTGTAATTGCCACTTTGCACGCGCATACGTTGAACGAAAACCTAATAGAAAATATATAGACATTGAACAATTTTCAAACACGTTGCAAAAATGACAAGTAGTTCGTAATTTATTTTCAAGTAGGTACTACTACTACGACTTTGTACAAGTTAACGTTCAACGAAAACATAATGCTAATTACTTTCTATCTTAATGTAAATTTATGGACATTGAATATTTTGCAAACACCGTGCAAAAATAACAAGTAGTTCGCAATTCGTTTTTAAGTGTAACTACGATTTTGCACAAGTAAACGTTCAATGAAATCCTAATTTTAATGACTTTATCTTGATGAACATTGAAAGGAAAGTCATCAACATTAGGTTTCCGCTGAAACTGCAGATTATTTTCCCACGCGGCGCAAAAAAAAAAACGGCTAGGAATTTTTCTAAAAAAAAAGCTGAAGCATTCCAAACTTACTTAACACGAAAAAGAACTCCCATTATTGATACCAATCCCATTTTTGATGATTAAAAGTATTGCTGCACTTGATTTAAGTATTTATATATTGATTTTTGAATGTGGGGAAAAATTTCAATAAAAATAACTAAAAATAACTTGATTTGTTTATAGCAAATAAATTCGGAAAACATTTAGAGTTTGCTTCACTTTAATTTTTTAATGGGGCTTAGTCCGGGACAAAGCAGAATTTGAAGTTTTATATTTGTTTATTTATTAACAACAATGGAGCGATTTTGCTCCACTAAAAAAACCTTTACCTGGTTATAACAAATACATTCTGAAGGCATTTGGAGTTCATACTTTATTAATATTTTAATGGGACTTAGGAAAAACGGAGAATTCAAAGTTTTATTTTGAATCGGTCAGTTGAAAAACAGTACTAGTCCAAAATTTCTGTTTTGAGATAAACGCAAAAAATCTTTTATTTCCGTTAATATTGATTATACAGTGTATAATAATTAGTAAGTTGTAGTGTTTAACTAGACCGATATATGATAACTGATAACTGAATATAACTGATAAGCAGTGGATTTAAAGGCGTATAGAAACTGAATTAAACCGTGTACCACCGGTGGCACACGTCGTCGCGAACGCGTTAAGCACAGAATGAATAAAGTACAAATTTTGTGAACATTGGCAATGACTATTTTGGACTAGTACTGTTTTTCAACTAACCGATTCATTTGTTTATTTATTAACAACAATGGAGCAAACTCGATCAACACTAAAAATGACTTTATTTGTTAAGGTAAAAAATGCTGAAAAAGAAAAACGACCACGGAAAAGGAACTTTTCACGGACAAAGGAAAAGGTAAAACGAAATCAAGACGAAATTCGTGATGCATCCACAAAAAGATTTAGTCGGAAGTTGCAAGAACGGAAGATATGGCAGGAGAAGATGAAAAAGAAAAATATGACGGATGATAGAAAAAGGTCAAATATCAGGACTCAGATATTCGAAAAAAAAAACAAGCCAGAAATCACGTGCATGCAGATACTGTTCACCATACGCAAAATAAAAAAGTTACAAAATCTAAAAAAGATAAAGACATTGATTTACTAGAAGAAAAATGGTTCAGAAAAAGCCCTACCGAAAAATTGGAGGCACATTCCAAAAAATTCCCAAGTTTATTAGTCCGACCGAAGAAACAATGTGTTACACATTGTTACACATTATGTGTAACATTATCAGAATTATGTGTTACATTACCAAGAATAGTTATTATTAATACAACGGCAAAAAGTTTAATTTTTGGATTGAGTGGGTTTTTTGAAGCCGAGGACCGGCCGGTCCGAGGGTAATAAACCTAAGAAATCAAAATTTAACTTTTCGCCCGTGTATGTATTTCTGGGCCAAATGGCATCTCTGGTTGGAAATTTTTCATTTTCTTATTAGGTTAGAAATATACTATTTTTGAGTTGTGTCACTTTTGAAGCAAGGGTGCGATATATTTCAAGACCATAAGTGATCAAAGATCATATTTCTTTATAAATATTACAGTAAAGGTAATAATAATAATAATAATTTATTTTTTCCATAAGTCCAACGTTTTGGACAATGTCAATAATACAATTTACAAATAAATAATACAACACATTTAAAAATACATTTAAATTACAGTACATTTAAAATCTATCTCCATCTTTTATCTATAATAAGTGGCCCTAGGGCCAAAGTATAACTTTTCGCCCGCAAAACACAAAGTGTCTCTTTTAGAATTAATCGAATAAAAAATCATTGATCATCGAAATAATGCATACTCGTGATAGCGTGTCAATGCAGTCGATGATCGAAGACGAAAACGGCCTACCGAGAAAGCCAGAAATGAAAGATAATTATTATTTCATATTTTAAGAAATTAAATGTAACGTTACAGAAGACGAAAAACACGCTTTCCTCCGAGAGTCTGAAATCAATCCACTTCATGCCGAAGGTAAGGCAACCAACGCCCTTTTTCCAATGCAAGGCATAAGTGAGATATCACCATGACTTGATTATGCTAAAGGCGAAGTGGTAGGTAAAAAAATGACAGTCTGTAACATCACTTTGTACAAAGAAGATTTTAAAAGCTCTGGTCCTAACGAATTGGTTAACGATAACATTATCAAAAGCAATTCTGAAATAAAAATACCAATCCGATACATTGATTTTCGATATATTTTTCATGAAATCTTTGACCACTGTGAACTTCAAGGAATTTTTGCAAATGGGATACTTTCAGTGGTCTCTTAACAAAAAAGTATGGGACTACAAGTGTTGGATCATACCAGTCAACGTAAACGAAATACGTTGGGCACTGCTAGTTGTTGTATTTCCTTTTCGTGTTTTTTGTGATCTTGATACAAGTTTTTTTTTTCTGAAAAAATTACACTAATCGGAATTTTCCTTCAGCTTTTTCTATTTTTTTTTTTTAAGTTTGGCCCCCGATAACTTTTTTGTTTTTGAAGTTATTATTTTTAAAAATAAAAGGGATATTACTGTAGGATTTTGGATAGCTCAGGTTATAATAAAACACGAATTACACTTTACTGCTCGGCTAACCACACAAGACTGACTCACTACAATTAAGTTTATACTTTTGGTACAATCTTATGTAATCGCTTTGTTCTTTATTTAATTTCAATACACTACATCTCTCCTTTGTTTTTTTATATATATTTTTTTTTATAACAATTTATAACTTTAAAATGCACACAAGACTAGCACCAGCCTAGAATATTTAACTTGTTCTAAATTACAATCACTTATGACTACTTATGACTACTTAAGACTACTTATGACTAACTTATGACTAATGGTTAAATTATGTCGATAAAGTAAATGATTTTATAATCACTTTGCCTATCTAGATATTTAGTTTGTTTCGACTGAGGTACAAAGTCACAGTTACTATAATTTCCTTGTAATAATATAGTTTTGAATATTTTAGACAATTTTATTTAGAACTTTTCTGTAGTTGATCTATCACATACTTCCCATTTCCCATTTCCTTTTTTTTTTACTTTTTTTTTTTACATAACATCCCAAGGTGGACACGATTTCTTTTCTTTAATCTTATTCCTAATAGGTATATGTGAAAACGTTTCTGTTAATGTTGCTTGGTTTGCCTATATATCTGACAAGAAAGATTTTATTTCCGTCTATTGTTTTGGGTGTTTGAAGGAAGAAGTGAACTGTTTTCAGATTACAGGAGGAACGCATATGAACTGGTTCACTATTAACGAGAATATCGATAAGGACGTTTTGAACTAATGGAATAGTAAATTATTGGTGACATTTTTTATGACGTAAAATTTAGTGGTTTCATTTTATTGTTTACTATAACTTTAGATTTAAAAGAATGGTTAATAGTATTTCGCTACCATAAGCCATCAAGATTTTATAAGACTATTTTCCATGTTTGCTTTTGCTCCCCGAATCTATTAGCATTTTAGCTTCTACTAAGCCTAATAAACATTTATAGTTTCATCCTTATCAATGTAGAAAACGTAGTCGACCTTATTTTCTGAGTTAGACTATTCTCCTATAGTATGAATACCGGACCCACTAAACATGAAACATAGAAACCACCTTTATACAATATTTTATTTAAATAGCATGACATAGATTTAAACATTTTTAAATGTTGCATTTAAATAAGCCAGTAAACATGGATTTGTTATATTTAAAAATATTGTATTAATGTTGCATTTAAATAAGATAATTTGCATTGTTTGTTACTTTTAAAACGTTAACGCAACCTTGTATTTGTATATGCATTAAGATGTTGTTAATATAAACGTGTTATTGTATTTCAATATTAGAAACCCTTTAAAATGACTTAACATTTGTTGCATATTTTCTTGGGACGATTTCCTTGGCGTCATGCTATAGGTGGCGTCACATATTGTTTCCTACCACTAAAATACTTGTAAACACTATAAGGTCTCTTAAGGAATAATGTACGTTATAGTAACAGAAAAACAAAGTTTATAACCAGTTTTCGGTTAACCGGTTGCTGAAGGTACGAAACATTATTAAAAGTATCGTGGCAATATTTAGCTGAGGTTGTGCTTTATTAAAATGGTAATATTTTAATGTAGCCCTACATAATCTTAAGGTCGTGAGTTACATAAACATTTTTTTTTTTTTTTTTGTAATGTAGCACAGGAGGACGTTTGCGGACATGACAACATTGCATATACATTATTTTTATTTAGATGTAAACGTTACCGGATAACATTTTATTGTAGATTTAAAGTTGTTGCAATATAGGTACCATAGCATAGCATTTATTACAGGTTTGGAATATAAAGAAATATGTGATGTTTTACGTAGAACGTTCTTAGAAGGTTTTAAGACATCCAATGGATACCGTTTTAATCATACGAAAGCTTCTATGATCATTCTAAAAAAACTTGCAGAATATGCCCAGCATCTTCTTATAAATTGCAAGACTATCTAGCCCAATTTATGATCTGTCAAATCTAAAGTAGTCAATACCCAGAACAGTGACCTGTGTGTAATAATGACACTGTGTGGTACAAAAAGATGTCTTAAACTATTATATAATAGACAACATTTAAAATTCAGGAATATTAACATTTTCCTGCATTAATTTGTTTGTATACAGGTACATACCTTTCTATGATTACAATACAATCTTACATAGCCTACAAACACTAGACTTAATAAAATCGCCAATCACTAGACTTAGATCTATAATTCTAATCCAATAATACACGATGGGAATCACCAAACAATAAATGTATAATTTTTTATCGGCCATTATAGAATTACAACTCAAACATGTCCAAAATGTATTGCAGAACAGCGGCAAATTCCGATACCTTCTATCAGAACATTCTTAGAATATGTATAGCATAATTTCTAAGAACATTCTTAACAGAAATTTCTTAGAATATGCATTGGAGGAATGATATGAGAAACTTTTAAGGATATTTCATGCATTGATTATGCATTTTAAGCGCAAGTTTTAAGCATAATCATAGCATATCTAAAAGTTTATTCTTAGAATATTCCCAATAGAATAATTAGAGAATATTCTTAGATCATCGGTGCTATTTGGGGTATTCATACACATGTGCGTAAACGTAAACCCACACATATTCCCTGCTAACACATCCTTTAAAGAAGGAAACCTGTTAATTTTAATGTTTTATCCACTAGATTTTTATGGTTTTCTTAATAAAAGGCATAATTGTGGGAATAATAGCGTATGCAACTCGTCGCTTACCTTTTCCAATATACTCGATTTTTTCCTCGTAATGTACTCTCGTACACCAAAATTAAGTTCGAAAACTCGTTGCGTAATTTATCATTGATATACGGTTGCCTTTTATTATACTCTATGGTTTTTTTAATAAACTAACGCTTATGAAAGGTAATATAATAAAAGCAGAAAATTTAATATTTTGTTCCTTAATTCAAATATTTCAGTATAAATATAATTTTATATGTTTTTAAAAGAACTAAGTTTTTGCGTTATTTGTAAGTCCAAACGAAAATTTAATATTTTGTTCCTTAATTCAAGTATTTCAGTATAAATATAATTTTATATGTTTTTAAAAAAACTAAGTTTTTGCGTTATTTGTAGGCGAAATATTCTTCATATTTAAACTTACTTTAGGTCGTATTTTGTTTGGGGACTCCTACGCACATAATATGTGATACCTACATGTACTGATGCCATATTGTGTGCCATACGTACTTACACATACTCACACACACTTATATTTACATACACATGAAGGGGTGTTGGAATATCTATTATATAATCAACATAAATATTTTTTTCTAAATTGTGAATACGCTTAGAATAGAAATGTTCTATTTTGACGGCGAATACTTTCTGTCTGTCCGTCAATACTATATTGTTTACATGTGTTTTTTTTTTTTTTTTTAAAGTAAAGTCCAAACGAAAATTAAGAAGAAGAACTACATGTTTATGTTTTTGCCTTAAACCTGTTTATGTTTTGTGCCTAAAACTTGTTTATTTTTTGTGCCTAAAACTTCTGGGGTTATATTTTGGCCTTTGCTACCAAAATATCTCAAACATTAATGCAAAATATAGAAGAATATTCTGGTCTTGCTGTTTACCCATAACAAACCTATAGGTTAATTTATTATTCCATCAATCTATTTTCTAATCATCGTACAGAGTGATATTGGTAGACTGACAGTTTCACTCTGTACGATGATTAGAAAATAGATTGATGATATTGGTAGACTGACAGTTTCACTCTGTACGATGATTAGAAAATAGATTGATGGAATAATAAATTAATATTTTTATAATTTTGTTTAAAATTAAAAATTTCTGTCCTTACTAATTTTACGTCTAACCACCCGTTAGTGGTACTATGTGCTTAAGACACACAAGCCTTCAACTTGCTACCATTCAAAGTCTCCAGATAAGGAGAGGTATGAGTAGTTGTCTACATCAATCTAATGGCTATATTCCTTTTGCGAGTAAAGTCTAAAAACGTTTTCTTAATCAGCGTGCAGAGTTGACTCTTGGTACTGAAGAGGGCCAGCAGCCCGAAACTGTCAGTTTACCAATATCACTCTGTACGATGATTAGAAAATAGATTGATGGAATAATAAATTAATATTTTTATAATTTTGTTTAAAATTAAAAATTTCTGTCCTTACTAATTTTACGTCTAACCACCCGTTAGTGGTACTATGTGCTTGAGACACACAAGTCTTCAACTTGCTACCATTCAAAGTCTCCAGATAAGGAGAGGTATGAGTAGTTGTCTACATCTAGAAATAGATGGCGCACAAGTCTACATCAATCTAATGGCTATATTCCTTTTGCGAGTAAAGTCTAAAAACGTTTTCTTAATCAGCGTGCAGAGTTGACTCTTGGTACTGAAGAGGGCCAGCAGCCCGAAACTGTCAGTCTACCAATATCACTCTGTACGATGATAAGAAAATAGATTGATGGAATAATAAATTAATATTTTTATAATTTTGTTTAAAATTAAAAATTTCTGTCCTTACTAATTTTACGTCTAACCACCCGTTAGTGGTACTATGTGCTTGAGACACACAAGTCTTCAACTTGCTACCATTCAAAGTCTCCAGATAAGGAGAGGTATGAGTAGTTGTCTACATCTAGAAATAGATGGCGCACAAGTCTACATCAATCTAATGGCTATATTCCTTTTGCGAGTAAAGTCTAAAAACGTTTTCTTAATCAGCGTGCAGAGTTGACTCTTGGTACTGAAGAGGGCCAGCAGCCCGAAACTGTCAGTCTACCAATATTACTCTGTACGATGATTAGAAAATAGATTGATGGAATAATAAATTAATATTTTTATAATTTTGTTTAAAATTAAAAATTTCTGTCCTTACTAATTTTACGTCTAACCACCCGTTAGTGGTACTATGTGCTTGAGACACACAAGTCTTCAACTTGCTACCATTCAAAGTCTCCAGATAAGGAGAGGTATGAGTAGTTGTCTACATCTAGAAATAGATGGCGCACAAGTCTACATCAATCTAATGGCTATATTCCTTTTGCGAGTAAAGTCTAAAAACGTTTTCTTAATCAGCGTGCAGAGTTGACTCTTGGTACTAAAGAGGGCCAGCAGCCCGAAACTGTCAGTCTACCAATATCACTCTGTACGATGATTAGAAAATAGATTGATGGAATAATAAATTAATATTTTTATAATTTTGTTTAAAATTAAAAATTTCTGTCCTTACTAATTTTACGTCTAACCACCCGTTAGTGGTACTATGTGCTTGAGACACACAAGTCTTCAACTTGCTACCATTCAAAGTCTCCAGATAAGGAGAGGTATGAGTAGTTGTCTACATCTAGAAATAGATGGCGCACAAGTCTACATCAATCTAATGGCTATATTCCTTTTGCGAGTAAAGTCTAAAAACGTTTTCTTAATCAGCGTGCAGAGTTGACTCTTGGTACTGAAGAGGGCCAGCAGCCCGAAACTGTCAGTCTACCAATATCACTCTGTACGATGATTAGAAAATAGATTGATGGAATAATAAATTAATATTTTTATAATTTTGTTTAAAATTAAAAATTTCTGTCCTTACTAATTTTACGTCTAACCACCCGTTAGTGGTACTATGTGCTTGAGACACACAAGTCTTCAACTTGCTACCATTCAAAGTCTCCAGATAAGGAGAGGTATGAGTAGTTGTCTACATCTAGAAATAGATGGCGCACAAGTCTACATCAATCTAATGGCTATATTCCTTTTGCGAGTAAAGTCTAAAAACGTTTTCTTAATCAGCGTGCAGAGTTGACTCTTGGTACTAAAGAGGGCCAGCAGCCCGAAACTGTCAGTCTACCAATATCACTCTGTACGATGATTAGAAAATAGATTGATGGAATAATAAATTAATATTTTTATAATTTTGTTTAAAATTAAAAATTTCTGTCCTTACTAATTTTACGTCTAACCACCCGTTAGTGGTACTATGTGCTTGAGACACACAAGTCTTCAACTTGCTACCATTCAAAGTCTCCAGATAAGAAGAGGTATGAGTAGTTGTCTACATCTAGAAATAGATGGCGCACAAGTCTACATCAATCTAATGGCTATATTCCTTTTGCGAGTAAAGTCTAAAAATGTTTTCTTAATCAGCGTGCAGAGTTGACTCTTGGTACTGAAGAGGGCCAGCAGCCCGAAACTGTCAGTCTACCAATATCACTCTGTACGATGATTAGAAAATAGATTGATGGAATAATAAATTAATATTTTTATAATTTTGTTTAAAATTAAAAATTTCTGTCCTTACTAATTTTACGTCTAACCACCCGTTAGTGGTACTATGTGCTTGAGACACACAAGTCTTCAACTTGCTACCATTCAAAGTCTCCAGATAAGGAGAGGTATGAGTAGTTGTCTACATCTAGAAATAGATGGCGCACAAGTCTACATCAATCTAATGGCTATATTCCTTTTGCGAGTAAAGTCTAAAAACATTTTCTTAATCAGCGTGCAGAGTTGACTCTTGGTACTGAAGAGGGCCAGCAGCCCGAAACTGTCAGTCTACCAATATCACTCTGTACGATGATTAGAAAATAGATTGATGGAATAATAAATTAATATTTTTATAATTTTGTTTAAAATTAAAAATTTCTGTCCTTACTAATTTTACGTCTAACCACCCGTTAGTGGTACTATGTGCTTGAGACACACAAGTCTTCAACTTGCTACCATTCAAAGTCTCCAGATAAGGAGAGGTATGAGTAGTTGTCTACATCTAGAAATAGATGGCGCACAAGTCTACATCAATCTAATGGCTATATTCCTTTCGCGAGTAAAGTCTAAAAACGTTTTCTTAATCAGCGTGCAGAGTTGACTTTTGGTACTGAAGAGGGCCAGCAGCCCGAAACTGTCAGTCTACCAATATCACTCTGTACGATGATTAGAAAATAGATTGATGGAATAATAAATTAATATTTTTATAATTTTGTTTAAAATTAAAAATTTCTGTCCTTACTAATTTTACGTCTAACCACCCGTTAGTGGTACTATGTGCTTGAGACACACAAGTCTTCAACTTGCTACCATTCAAAGTCTCCAGATAAGGAGAGGTATGAGTAGTTGTCTACATCTAGAAATATATGGCGCACAAGTCTACATCAATCTAATGGCTATATTCCTTTTGCGAGTAAAGTCTAAAAACGTTTTCTTAATCAGCGTGCAGAGTTGACTCTTGGTACTGAAGAGGGCCAGCAGCCCGAAACTGTCAGTCTACCAATATCACTCTGTACGATGATTAGAAAATAGATTGATGGAATAATAAATTAATATTTTTATAATTTTGTTTAAAATTAAAAATTTCTGTCCTTACTAATTTTACGTCTAACCACCCGTTAGTGGTACTATGTGCTTGAGACACACAAGTCTTCAACTTGCTACCATTCAAAGTCTCCAGATAAGGAGAGGTATGAGTAGTTGTCTACATCTAGAAATAGATGGCGCACAAGTCTACATCAATCTAATGGCTATATTCCTTTTGCGAGTAAAGTCTAAATCGTTTTCTTAATCAGCGTGCAGAGTTGACTCTTGGTACTGAAGAGGGCCAGCAGCCCGAAACTGTCAGTCTACCAATATCACTCTGTACGATGATTAGAAAATAGATTGATGGAATAATAAATTAATATTTTTATAATTTTGTTTAAAATTAAAAATTTCTGTCCTTACTAATTTTACGTCTAACCACCCGTTAGTGGTACTATGTGCTTGAGACACACAAGTCTTCAACTTGCTACCATTCAAAGTCTCCAGATAAGGAGAGGTATGAGTAGTTGTCTACATCTAGAAATAGATGGCGCACAAGTCTACATCAATCTAATGGCTATATTCCTTTTGCGAGTAAAGTCTAAAAACGTTTTCTTAATCAGCGTGCAGAGTTGACTCTTGGTACTGAAGAGGGCCAGCAGCCCGAAACTGTCAGTCTACCAATATCACTCTGTACGATGATTAGAAAATAGATTGATGGAATAATAAATTAATATTTTTATAATTTTGTTTAAAATTAAAAATTTCTGTCCTTACTAATTTTACGTCTAACCACCCGTTAGTGGTACTATGTGCTTGAGACACACAAGTCTTCAACTTGCTACCATTCAAAGTCTCCAGATAAGAAGAGGTATGAGTAGTTGTCTACATCTAGAAATAGATGGCGCACAAGTCTACATCAATCTAATGGCTATATTCCTTTTGCGAGTAAAGTCTAAAAATGTTTTCTTAATCAGCGTGCAGAGTTGACTCTTGGTACTGAAGAGGGCCAGCAGCCCGAAACTGTCAGTCTACCAATATCACTCTGTACGATGATTAGAAAATAGATTGATGGAATAATAAATTAATATTTTTATAATTTTGTTTAAAATTAAAAATTTCTGTCCTTACTAATTTTACGTCTAACCACCCGTTAGTGGTACTATGTGCTTGAGACACACAAGTCTTCAACTTGCTACCATTCAAAGTCTCCAGATAAGGAGAGGTATGAGTAGTTGTCTACATCTAGAAATAGATGGCGCACAAGTCTACATCAATCTAATGGCTATATTCCTTTTGCGAGTAAAGTCTAAAAACATTTTCTTAATCAGCGTGCAGAGTTGACTCTTGGTACTGAAGAGGGCCAGCAGCCCGAAACTGTCAGTCTACCAATATCACTCTGTACGATGATTAGAAAATAGATTGATGGAATAATAAATTAATATTTTTATAATTTTGTTTAAAATTAAAAATTTCTGTCCTTACTAATTTTACGTCTAACCACCCGTTAGTGGTACTATGTGCTTGAGACACACAAGTCTTCAACTTGCTACCATTCAAAGTCTCCAGATAAGGAGAGGTATGAGTAGTTGTCTACATCTAGAAATAGATGGCGCACAAGTCTACATCAATCTAATGGCTATATTCCTTTTGCGAGTAAAGTCTAAAAACGTTTTCTTAATCAGCGTGCAGAGTTGACTCTTGGTACTGAAGAGGGCCAGCAGCCCGAAACTGTCAGTCTACCAATATCACTCTGTACGATGATTAGAAAATAGATTGATGGAATAATAAATTAATATTTTTAATATCACTCTGTACGATGATTAGAAAATAGATTGATGGAATAATAAATTAATATTTTTATAATTTTGTTTAAAATTAAAAATTTCTGTCCTTACTAATTTTACGTCTAACCACCCGTTAGTGGTACTATGTGCTTGAGACACACAAGTCTTCAACTTGCTACCATTCAAAGTCTCCAGATAAGAAGAGGTATGAGTAGTTGTCTACATCTAGAAATAGATGGCGCACAAGTCTACATCAATCTAATGGCTATATTCCTTTTGCGAGTAAAGTCTAAAAACATTTTCTTAATCAGCGTGCAGAGTTGACTCTTGGTACTGAAGAGGGCCAGCAGCCCGAAACTGTCAGTCTACCAATATCACTCTGTACGATGATTAGAAAATAGATTGATGGAATAATAAATTAATATTTTTATAATTTTGTTTAAAATTAAAAATTTCTGTCCTTACTAATTTTACGTCTAACCACCCGTTAGTGGTACTATGTGCTTGAGACACACAAGTCTTCAACTTGCTACCATTCAAAGTCTCCAGATAAGGAGAGGTATGAGTAGTTGTCTACATCTAGAAATAGATGGCGCACAAGTCTACATCAATCTAATGGCTATATTCCTTTTGCGAGTAAAGTCTAAAAACGTTTTCTTAATCAGCGTGCAGAGTTGACTTTTGGTACTGAAGAGGGCCAGCAGCCCGAAACTGTCAGTCTACCAATATCACTCTGTACGATGATTAGAAAATAGATTGATGGAATAATAAATTAATATTTTTATAATTTTGTTTAAAATTAAAAATTTCTGTCCTTACTAATTTTACGTCTAACCACCCGTTAGTGGTACTATGTGCTTGAGACACACAAGTCTTCAACTTGCTACCATTCAAAGTCTCCAGATAAGGAGAGGTATGAGTAGTTGTCTACATCTAGAAATATATGGCGCACAAGTCTACATCAATCTAATGGCTATATTCCTTTTGCGAGTAAAGTCTAAAAACGTTTTCTTAATCAGCGTGCAGAGTTGACTCTTGGTACTGAAGAGGGCCAGCAGCCCGAAACTGTCAGTCTACCAATATCACTCTGTACGATGATTAGAAAATAGATTGATGGAATAATAAATTAATATTTTTATAATTTTGTTTAAAATTAAAAATTTCTGTCCTTACTAATTTTACGTCTAACCACCCGTTAGTGGTACTATGTGCTTGAGACACACAAGTCTTCAACTTGCTACCATTCAAAGTCTCCAGATAAGGAGAGGTATGAGTAGTTGTCTACATCTAGAAATAGATGGCGCACAAGTCTACATCAATCTAATGGCTATATTCCTTTTGCGAGTAAAGTCTAAAAACGTTTTCTTAATCAGCGTGCAGAGTTGACTCTTGGTACTGAAGAGGGCCAGCAGCCCGAAACTGTCAGTCTACCAATATCACTCTGTACGATGATTAGAAAATAGATTGATGGAATAATAAATTAATATTTTTATAATTTTGTTTAAAATTAAAAATTTCTGTCCTTACTAATTTTACGTCTAACCACCCGTTAGTGGTACTATGTGCTTGAGACACACAAGTCTTCAACTTGCTACCATTCAAAGTCTCCAGATAAGGAGAGGTATGAGTAGTTGTCTACATCTAGAAATAGATGGCGCACAAGTCTACATCAATCTAATGGCTATATTCCTTTTGCGAGTAAAGTCTAAAAACGTTTTCTTAATCAGCGTGCAGAGTTGACTCTTGGTACTGAAGAGGGCCAGCAGCCCGAAACTGTCAGTCTACCAATATCACTCTGTACGATGATTAGAAAATAGATTGATGGAATAATAAATTAATATTTTTATAATTTTGTTTAAAATTAAAAATTTCTGTCCTTACTAATTTTACGTCTAACCACCCGTTAGTGGTACTATGTGCTTGAGACACACAAGTCTTCAACTTGCTACCATTCAAAGTCTCCAGATAAGAAGAGGTATGAGTAGTTGTCTACATCTAGAAATAGATGGCGCACAAGTCTACATCAATCTAATGGCTATATTCCTTTTGCGAGTAAAGTCTAAAAATGTTTTCTTAATCAGCGTGCAGAGTTGACTCTTGGTACTGAAGAGGGCCAGCAGCCCGAAACTGTCAGTCTACCAATATCACTCTGTACGATGATTAGAAAATAGATTGATGGAATAATAAATTAATATTTTTATAATTTTGTTTAAAATTAAAAATTTCTGTCCTTACTAATTTTACGTCTAACCACCCGTTAGTGGTACTATGTGCTTGAGACACACAAGTCTTCAACTTGCTACCATTCAAAGTCTCCAGATAAGGAGAGGTATGAGTAGTTGTCTACATCTAGAAATAGATGGCGCACAAGTCTACATCAATCTAATGGCTATATTCCTTTTGCGAGTAAAGTCTAAAAACATTTTCTTAATCAGCGTGCAGAGTTGACTCTTGGTACTGAAGAGGGCCAGCAGCCCGAAACTGTCAGTCTACCAATATCACTCTGTACGATGATTTAAAATAGATTGATGGAATAATAAATTAATATTTTTATAATTTTGTTTAAAATTAAAAATTTCTGTCCTTACTAATTTTACGTCTAACCACCCGTTAGTGGTACTATGTGCTTGAGACACACAAGTCTTCAACTTGCTACCATTCAAAGTCTCCAGATAAGGAGAGGTATGAGTAGTTGTCTACATCTAGAAATAGATGGCGCACAAGTCTACATCAATCTAATGGCTATATTCCTTTTGCGAGTAAAGTCTAAAAACGTTTTCTTAATCAGCGTGCAGAGTTGACTTTTGGTACTGAAGAGGGCCAGCAGCCCGAAACTGTCAGTCTACCAATATCACTCTGTACGATGATTAGAAAATAGATTGATGGAATAATAAATTAATATTTTTATAATTTTGTTTAAAATTAAAAATTTCTGTCCTTACTAATTTTACGTCTAACCACCCGTTAGTGGTACTATGTGCTTGAGACACACAAGTCTTCAACTTGCTACCATTCAAAGTCTCCAGATAAGGAGAGGTATGAGTAGTTGTCTACATCTAGAAATATATGGCGCACAAGTCTACATCAATCTAATGGCTATATTCCTTTTCGAGTAAAGTCTAAAAACGTTTTCTTAAACAGCGTGCAGAGTTGACTCTTGGTACTGAAGAGGGCCAACAGCCCGAAACTGTCAGTCTACCAATATCACTCTGTACGATGATTAGAAAATAGATTGATGGAATAATAAATTAATATTTTTATAATTTTGTTTAAAATTAAAAATTTCTGTCCTTACTAATTTTACGTCTAACCACCCGTTAGTGGTACTATGTGCTTGAGACACACAAGTCTTCAACTTGCTACCATTCAAAGTCTCCAGATAAGAAGAGGTATGAGTAGTTGTCTACATCTAGAAATAGATGGCGCACAAGTCTACATCAATCTAATGGCTATATTCCTTTTGCGAGTAAAGTCTAAAAATGTTTTCTTAATCAGCGTGCAGAGTTGACTCTTGGTACTGAAGAGGGCCAGCAGCCCGAAACTGTCAGTCTACCAATATCACTCTGTACGATGATTAGAAAATAGATTGATGGAATAATAAATTAATATTTTTATAATTTTGTTTAAAATTAAAAATTTCTGTCCTTACTAATTTTACGTCTAACCACCCGTTAGTGGTACTATGTGCTTGAGACACACAAGTCTTCAACTTGCTACCATTCAAAGTCTCCAGATAAGGAGAGGTATGAGTAGTTGTCTACATCTAGAAATAGATGGCGCACAAGTCTACATCAATCTAATGGCTATATTCCTTTTGCGAGTAAAGTCTAAAAACATTTTCTTAATCAGCGTGCAGAGTTGACTCTTGGTACTGAAGAGGGCCAGCAGCCCGAAACTGTCAGTCTACCAATATCACTCTGTACGATGATTTAAAATAGATTGATGGAATAATAAATTAATATTTTTATAATTTTGTTTAAAATTAAAAATTTCTGTCCTTACTAATTTTACGTCTAACCACCCGTTAGTGGTACTATGTGCTTGAGACACACAAGTCTTCAACTTGCTACCATTCAAAGTCTCCAGATAAGGAGAGGTATGAGTAGTTGTCTACATCTAGAAATAGATGGCGCACAAGTCTACATCAATCTAATGGCTATATTCCTTTTGCGAGTAAAGTCTAAAAAGGTTTTCTTAATCAGCGTGCAGAGTTGACTTTTGGTACTGAAGAGGGCCAGCAGCCCGAAACTGTCAGTCTACCAATATCACTCTGTACGATGATTAGAAAATAGATTGATGGAATAATAAATTAATATTTTTATAATTTTGTTTAAAATTAAAAATTTCTGTCCTTACTAATTTTACGTCTAACCACCCGTTAGTGGTACTATGTGCTTGAGACACACAAGTCTTCAACTTGCTACCATTCAAAGTCTCCAGATAAGGAGAGGTATGAGTAGTTGTCTACATCTAGAAATATATGGCGCACAAGTCTACATCAATCTAATGGCTATATTCCTTTTCGAGTAAAGTCTAAAAACGTTTTCTTAAACAGCGTGCAGAGTTGACTCTTGGTACTGAAGAGGGCCAACAGCCCGAAACTGTCAGTCTACCAATATCACTCTGTACGATGATTAGAAAATAGATTGATGGAATAATAAATTAATATTTTTATAATTTTGTTTAAAATTAAAAATTTCTGTCCTTACTAAACCTATAGGTTATTATATTATAATAAGTTAGTTTTGGACCAATAATACCTATTTATTATAGGCGTACCCCGGGGACTAGCGAGCTGTTTTTGACCATGGGCGTAGCATTAATTCAACACTGATTAGAAGCCACTGCGGTGTACCGCAAGATGGCTGTCCCCCCTCTAGAACAAAGCAACGCTAGTGTATTTATGATAATACTAAAACATGACAAAAGATGACTAATAGCTCGCAATTGCCCGGGCTCTGATTATAGGACTTGTGAAAATGTCCTCTTTCATTTTTCTCATCGCAGGCCGACTGAGCCCCTTCGACGTCAAATTGACAGTTTATTTTGCCTATAATTTATATAGATATAACGTATCTTTATGAACCTTTTTTAAATCATTTTGCGTAAATGGTTGTTTTGGCGAAATATTTTTTAAAATGTGACACTTCATATGTCAAACATGTTGCACCTACGTGCAGTGGGACATTACGACTACTGTAAGTAATGCCGCCAATTGAACTTGGTTTCGAAACCGATTTATTTTGGTTTATAACGATTCGTTATTAGCGACAGATTATAATGAAGCTAAAATTATTAGTTCAGGCCTCAACCGTGAACATTAAAAGTTTTTCTTCTTTTGCTAGGAATGGTGGCCCAGTGTACTGTGACCTATGGTCATTTGAACTTTAGTTCTGGTCCGTGACCGTATGGGATTTGTTCCTGCTGTTACAGTAGTAACTACTGTAGCTACTCGTAGTCATTCGGACTTTTAGTTCGGTATGTAACCTCTGCTTGAGCTTTAACCCTGACCGGTGGCCATGGTCGTTTGAACTTTTAGTTCTGGTCTATGACCTGCCAAAACTTGTTTAGGACAATGGCCGATGGCCCATGACTCATGGTCCTTTGAACTTTTAGTTCAGGTCCGTGACCCCTCTAAACCATGTTTAGGACTTTGGCCCATGGCCCATGACTCGTGGTCGTTTGAACTTTTAGTTCAGGTCTGTGACCTGCCAAAACTTGTTTAGGACAATGGCCGATGGCCCATGACTCATGGTCCTTTGAACTTTTAGTTCAGGTCCGTGACCCCTCTAAACCATGTTTAGGACTTTGGCCCATGGCCCATGACTCGTGGTCGTTTGAACTTTTAGTTCAGGTCTGTGACCTCTCTAAACCTTGTTTAGGACTTTGGCCCGTGGCCGATGACTCGTGGTCGTTTGAACTTTTAGTTCAGGTCTGTGACCTCTCTAAACCATGTTTAGGACTTTGGCCCATGGCCCATGACTCGTGGTCGTTTGAACTTTTAGTTCAGGTCTGTGACCTCTCTAAACCATGTTTAGGACTTTGGCCAGTGGCCCATGACTCGTGGTCATTTGAACTTTTAGTTCAGGTCTGTGACCTCCCTAAACCATGTTTAGGACTTTGGCCAGTGGCCCATGACTCGTGGTCGTTCGAACTTTTGTTCAGGTCTGTGACCTCTCTAAACCATGTTTAGGACTTTGGCCAGTGGCCCATGACTCGTGGTCGTTCGAACTTTGTTCAGGTCTGTGACCTCTCTAAACCATGTTTAGGACTTTGGCCAGTGGCCCATTACTCGTGGTCGTTTGAACTTTTAGTTCAGGTCTGTGACCTCTCCGAAACTTATTTCGGTACTACACTAGGAATCTAGTTAGTTTAAATACATCTCTACTAAACGTGTTGGGTATTTACGATCTAATGCTGAATTAACTAGCCAACAAATAAATATATCATATGTAACCTAACACCTGCTTAGTAAAGCCCATAACGTACGAATATCTTTAATTTTATAAACATTCTATGTAAATTTTATTCGAACATTGTTTATTTAAAATAACATAATTATGTAAGTAAAGTGATTTCAATTAATTCTTACACATATATACATATACACACATATACATATATATACATATATATATACACACATATACATATATACACATATATATATATACATACATACATACACATATAGTACTGTGATAGGTACTTACTGTGAAATGAGCTAATATTACAGTGGTAATATTGTTATTTTCATCCTCGTTGCCACTGTAGGATTTTGGATAGCTCAGGTTACAATAAAACACAAATTACACTTTACTGCTCGGCTAACCACACAAGACTGACTCACTACAATTAAGTTTATACTTTTGGTACAATCTTATGTAATCGCTTTGTTCTTTATTTAATTTCAATACACTACAATTACTCTCATAGAACTTGATTTTTTTTTTAATTATAAGTCGATCAGCAGTAGTCGGCGAATTTCTAGTACTCGCATAGGCGCCGCGTCGACTCTAGCGTTGAGGCGAGGTTTTAAATATTTACAATTTTATTTATTTTTATCTTGATTTTTTTTACAAAACACGAAGTATCGCTTTTAGAATTAATCAAAAAATCATTGATCATCGAAATAATGCATACACGCGATAGCGTGTCAATGCAGTCGATGATCGAAGACGAAAAAGTCCGAGGAAGCCAGAAATGAAAAATAATTATTATTTCATGTTTTAAGAAAGTAAATGTAACGTTACAGAAGATGAAAACCACGCTTTCCTCCGAGAGTCTGAAATCAATCCACTTCATGCCGAAGGTAAGGCAAAGAACGCCCATAAGCGAGATACCACCATGACTTGATTATGCTAAAGGCGAAGTGGTAGGTAAAAAAATGACAGTCTGTAACATCACTTTGTACAAAAAAGATTTTAAAAGCTTAGGTCCTAACGAATTGGTTAACAACAAAATTATCAACAGAAATTCTGAAATAAAAATACCAATCCGATACATTGATTTTCGATACAATTTTTGCAAATGGGATATTTTCAGTGGTCTCTTAACATAAAAGTATGGGACTACAAGTGTTGGATCATACCAGTCAACGTAAACGAAATACGTTGGCCACTGCTAGTTGTTGTTTACCTTTTCGTGTTTTTTTGTGACCTTGATACTAGTATATTAAAGTGCTAGTTTCATAAAATACTTTTTTAGCGCACGAGTACAAGTTTAGAAAACGAGCAGCTTGCGACGAGTTTTCTAAAGTACTAGTGTGCTAAAAAAGTGTTATGAAACGAGTGCTTTATACAATTTTTTCTATTTTACTCTAAAATTTAAAAAAACTTACATTTAAATTGATGACTGATTTAGGGATTTTTGTTTTGGATTGGCATTACAGTTTACACCATGTTTAAAATTCTAAGAACAAATGATATTTTGATATATTTTATAGTTATCTCTTCTCTTTTTTACTGCAATTAACCAAGCCACAATTTTAACATGGTAAAAATAACCTAAACACAAATTTTTGTAGAAAATTCAACTTTAAAGCGACATTAACATTTTTACGGAAAACGTCAAGCGATAGGCCAGGGCTGTTGCCAACCCAAAAGAACAAAAAGTACAGACCTCTTATGGGCCTATAAGAACACGCAAAATTCGTGTGATTATGAGCTTATAAGAGTCGCAAAATAGAAAAAAGTATTTTTTTTCTGAAAAAATTACACTAATCGGACTTTTCCTTCAGCTTTTTCTATTTTTTTTTAAGTTTAGCCCCCAATAACTTTTTTGTTTTTAAAGGGATTATTTTCAAAAACAAAAGGAAACTTGTTTTTTCTAAAAATTATAAGTCGATCAAATAGTGGTGTGATACAAGTTTATTGTTGGCTAGTGTTGTGCAAGTAAATTTATTAGAATTTCCTGAAAATAAGGAACTACCCACTTTATGGACCTAGCGATAAATATAAATTTCTCGGACGTGTCTCATATACGAATAATTCCGGATATAAAAGATAAATTTAAATTTGTTTCTCAAATAAATTTGTAAGCATTGCGATACACATCCTGCAGTAAAACCTTTAAATTCGTATATTTCATTATACATAGCAACCTGATACATATTTGAAATATTTGTTTTTACTGACCGGAATAATAACCAGTAATAAATTTTTTATTGAGATCTATCAAGATAACAACTTTATTTTTATTGTACGTAAAATATTGTTTTAGGATACTAGCCCAGGCAACGAAGGTTTTTTGCTTTAAAAAAATCCAAAAGTCTTGAAGATTGGTGTAGATGTAGTCTAGACCTTCCTGATTAGGTACCAAATTTGCAAAAGTCCTGATCAATTCAAGTTGAGCTCGCCCGGCCATCTTGATTTTAAGGTACAATTTTGACTTTTTTGCAAATAATTTCTAAGATCATTTTTTTTAAATAAGTTAGCGATTAGAAAAAATAAAGCTTATAAAATCTTTTTACAAAATATTTGGTTTGGACTTTTTTCTAACTTAGTTTTTGAGAAAATGTTCAAAACTTGTGCAAATATCTTGATTTTAAGGAACCCTTTTGGACTTTTTTGCAAATATCTTTTTAACGGCTAATATTTAAAAAAAATAAGTTATGATAAAAAATAATGCTTATAAAATTCTCTACATAAATGATACCGTACTTTTTCCCAGCTAATAATATAACTTGATAAAGAAGATATAAACTTCAATATTTGCTTCAACTAGATGTAGAATTTTCGTTTTATGTGATTTCTCGAGTCAGGTGAACAATAAAATCCAAATTCTAAATTTTACCTTAAAATCAAGATATCTCGACAAGTTTTGCCCATTTTCTCAAAAACTAAGTAAGATAGAAAAAAGTTTTTACCACGTATTTTCTAGAGAATTTTATAAGATTTCTTTTTTATATTAACTTATTTTTTCAATAAGTTGACCATACAGAAGATATTTGCAAAAAAGTCCAAACGTGTACATTAAAATCAAGGACAATTTTTGACAGTTTTCTGATTTTCTCAAAAACTAAGCAAGTTAGAAAAAAATTAAACAAGTATTTTGTAGAGAATCTCATAAGCAGTATTCCATTCTGGGCCTGCCTACACGTATTTTTACTCCAACTTGCTCTTCAGAATATCACATCAACAGATGAGAGTTTACTTAATATAAGGGTCCTCTACCTTCAAGTTTTAAAAATAACCTGTTTCTAAACATTTTTTTATATAGAAAGAAAAAGATATCCCTCAAGAAATACTAAAAAAAAATTATTTTTAGACTGTATTAAAACTGGTAAAACAAATTTTTAGAAAACGTTATTTCGAAGGATAGAAATATTCTTACGTATTTTAAAAAATCCATTCATAACAAAGTTATAGAGGGTATCAGTTTTAATTCAGTATAAAAATAAAGTACACGAAGAAAACGCAACATTTGTCCACTGTAAAAAGCATACTATACTATTCTTTAAATATATTCGCGCATTGATACTAAATGCACTTTTAACGAGAATTCTGATTCCGTTTCGAGAACAGTTAGATCTATTACCGATACCTGAATATTATTAATAATAAAATAGATTGAGGGTTAAATTCACACGCATAATTATTTGTAAATTGTTTAGTGAATAATGTTCACCCTACCCAAATCTATAAATAATATTTTTATTCGCAAGCATACAGAAAAACGTTCTTCACATGCTTTATAAAAAGTTGCAAAATCTATAATTTTTGTCTGTTTCTTTAAAAGTTAAAAAAGCTTTTCTTTTTTAACCTAGGTTAGATATTAATTCATATCTAACCTGTTTTTTGGCTTTTGGTTATACCTCATAGATGGCGAAACAATCGCCTTGTCTGTAAACAGCTGTGATTTGCGAATAAAATAACCTAACTTTTTTGTTTATTTCTACGAAAATCAATAAGAAATAATATTTATTTATATATTATATGGTTCATACCGAGACTTATAATAGAAAATAACAACGAGCCACTTATTTAAATTATTATTTAGTGGAAATTTACAGTGACGTTAGAAATCTGCAAAATTTTTGTAAATCATTTAAAATGGCGAATTTTACGAGGTTATGTGTTATTTATTTATGCGTGTCAATAAAATTCTGTTATAACCACAAATAGCCAAATAGCATCTCTTGAGTTGGAAATGTTTCATTTTCTTATTAGGATAGAAATATACTATTTTACACCTCGATAGCTCAAAATCAACTTTTTTTAACGTTTAAAAAAACAGTCTTCCACACCTAATTTTAAAGGCCGCTGATATTGGACATTGTCCAGATCTATAGCAACTGATGTTTTATACGTTTGCACGAATGGCCAAAAACAGCCTATTTTTCTATGTTTTTCCCACCACCGCTAATTTTGCCTGCGTTTAGAAAGAAGTGGATATACAGTCTCTTTGTGGTTACAGAACTATCAGAATATTAACGGTCTCTAAGGAATTATATCTTTAAATTCTTAAAAATCGAACGGGCACGCAGAGGAGGAAAGAAAATATTACTAATTTGCGGGGGGGCAGCAGCATGGAGATTACCTTATAAAAATGCACATCTGGCAATGCAGTGTTTATTTGTTGTCCATCCTTTTTTTTTGTTTAAATATCTATTTTGAAGTTGGCTAACCTTTTTTGCCCGGCAAACACATAATTTTGGAGCAAAGTTTTATTCTGTCGTGCTAATACCTTTTTGTCGTTCATTTTCCTTTTTTTGTGGTGCATTTAGGGGAAAGTGGGGGAATAGTACGCACCTAAGCAAAACTTGATGTGATTGGCACCTTATGAATATTACAGAATTTATAAGTTACAAAAGAAGACTTAATTAACACACTATTAAGGAGTATCATCAAAATTTAAGTAGCCATAATCACAAAAAAATGTAAAAGTACAAAAGTGCATTTGTGCACAGTTCCCCACCCTGCGGGCAATAATGCGCAGTTCTTGGGAATAATGCACAAGAGATAAAAAAATAAAATAATGCAAAAATATTTATTAAACATAAGATATTTATACAGGTTTTCAAAAACTAATTTTATAACCCTTACCCTTCCGAGACTAAACTAATGATAATTTTTCGATTTAATTGTGTTTTTTTATATTTTCTGTGCCTAAAAAGAAAAAAAAAAGAAAAAATAAACCAATTTTTTTTTTTAGTTTTTGCTCGAGTTTTTGTTTCCTTAGAGTTTCAGGAGAGCTGTATTATACTGAAATTTGCATATTTGTTTGCATACATATAAAGTCTATAAAAGTATTTTGGATTAATATTGCCTTAAAGAAAAAATAAAGAAGTAAAGTCACAATTGTGACACCCTGGAGGGTAAGGGATAAAAGCAAGGTTTTGGAATTATTAAAGAATGTTTTCAAACTTTTTGTTTTAAAGCGGGTTTTTGAAAATTTTCATAAATATCTTGTTTTCTACTTATTTGTTATACGTAACATTTAATTAATAAAAGGGTATTAATTTTAAAAACTTGTTTTTTATTTAATTTTATTACCATTTAATTATGATGGGGCACGAGCATCATTACCCCATCATGAACTTAAAAATAAATCACTGCACTTAACAAAAACTATTTAATTAAATTTAACAAAATTACATGGATAAATGCAAATCATATCCTTTAAGAATATATTTATTTTAGAATAATCGGTTAAGAATTATGAACTTCTACCATCCTATTTCGTACACGTGCAAAATAATAAGAACGAATATCGATTCAGACATATTAAAATATTGTAAACAACTGTTATGTGTCAGTCGCCGTGTTTGGAGCTAGCGAATTGTTAGACAAGCCCCTCAAGCATGGATGCCAGAGTTGTTTCAGAATGCCGCGTAATATGCATTTTCGGTCGAGCGCACGGTTACCCACTGCGCACGGTTACCCACTGCGCACGGTTACCCTACTTTCCCCTTTCGATATGTGCGGTTAATTCTAACTTTATGTGTTTTTTATTTCCAGTTTAATTAAAGTGTTATATTTAGCCATAAAATTTTATTAAATCATGTGTAAATGTGATGATTTATCTATTAATAAATTATTAAGGAAGGACATTCTGTTGATAATTTATTTATTAATAATAATAATAATAATAATAACGAAGCAATATATCAAAATTCTACAAAACAGATTAATTTGATTTATCGCAACAATCTAAAATCTGACTACAATTTTACCGTAAAACCGGGTGTATCTGAATAAAGAGGTGTAAATGCCTACATCTGGAATTCTATATTTATTTTATTTATAAATGTGAATCCGCCTAAACCAGAAGGTTTGTGCTGCGGAAAATTTATTATTATACATGGATTATTTCTTTTAAAGGATGACAATGTAAGTTTTAGATAACAGCAACAAAAAAGTGAATACAGTATAAAAAATTTAAAGTAAAAAAGAAATGTACATTTTATATATGTAGTACAGAATTTCGATAGTTTCACAAACATTATCTTATTTAGGAATATTCTTAGATTAAAATTAGTCTAACCTAAAACTTTAGTTCATTAGGAAACGTTCAAGTATTACGTAACGCAAAATGTACCAAAATTCATACACTTCATACCTCGGTTCTCGCGTTATTCAAGGTTGTAGACATTTCATATTTTGGCTACCCCCCCTAACACACCCCCTATAAGGGGGGGTAGCCAAAATATGAAATCTCTACAATCTATAATTATAATAACGCGAGAACCGGGGTATGAAGTGTATGAATTTTGGTAAAATTTGCGTTACGTAATACTTGAACGTTCCCTTAGCACTGTTCATTAGTTCAAATATTTATCATACAATGAAAAAAACGTTACTTTTTATAGTGGTAGAACTCAAAATTGGCCATACAAAAAAATAAAACAAAGAACATTGTTCTGAGAAAAATTAAAAACAAATAAGTTTAATGCCATAAATTAAATGATTTGTCTTCGTAAGATACCCTGCCTTACACAACCACACAAAAAAAGTCCGTATTTTGTTCGGAGACCATTGCATTCCTTTGTAATTTGAGGCTCTGAATCCGAATTTTAGGTCAAAATAGCACCACATCCGATTAGTTTTAGATGTTAGATCCAAATTATGAGTAAAATGTGATTATTTATCTATTAATAAATTATTAAGGATTAATTTGATTTATCGGAACACTTTAAAATCTGACTAAAATTTTACCGTAAAACCGGGCGTATCGGAACAAAGAGGTGTAAATGCGTAAGAGTGCCTACATCTAGAATTCTATAGTTTCACAAACATTATCTTATTTAGGAATATTCGTAGATTAAAATTAGTCTAACCCACAGCTTTAGTTCATTAGGAAACGTTCAAGTATTACGTAACGCAAAATGTACCAAAATTCATACACTTCATACCTCGGATGTTATTTTGACCACAAATTTGGATTCAGAGCCTCAAAATACATAGGGTGTCCGAAAATATTCTTGACATTTTTTTTTTGGACCCACATGCAGCCATACAAAGAAGGTCAAGAGTTTCCTCGAGAACCATAGTATTTCTGTGTATTCTAAGGCGATGAATCCGAATTTGAGGTCAAACATAGAAGTAGTACTTCATCCGATTAGCTTTGGAGATAACCTCAAAAAAAAGTTATTTTCGAGGATATGAAAATAAGGTTTTTTATTCTTATTCAGCGCCCCAAAATACATAGAAATACAATGGTCTCCAAAAAAAATCCGGACCTTTTTTTATGTTGCTTTGTTATTGTTATAATAAATAAAATAAATATGGAGCTATGAGTATATTAATAATAATCATACCAATAAAGCTTAGTTTCATATTTTTATTTCGATCCATTTAATTATTTAACCTTTAGAGGGCGGGGATTGTAGAAATTTCTACCACTTTGCGCACATCAATATGTTTTTTTAAGCAAAATTCGGCGTCTTAAATAAGGGAAATATAGTAAAAAAAATCCTAGAGCAACCCTTAACCTTGAAAATACCATTTCAAGGTCAAATTAATTTTATTTCCTATTTTAGCCTCAAAGTTGGTATACCCATGTTTTTTGGTGCTCTGAGTATTAAAAAAATAGTGAAAAGAATGCTAAAGGTTCCCTTGACCTTGTAACCTTGAGCAAGGAGACTCACGGAAATAAAGCACCCCAACGTGAGAGGCAAGGGGACTCGCGGAAATAAAGCACCCCAACGTGAGAGGTAAGGGGACTCACGGAAATAAAGCACCCCCCACGTGAGAGGCAAGGGGACATGGAAATAAAGCAGCCCAACGTAAGACGTAAGGGGACTCGCAGAAATAAAGCACCCCCACGTGAGAGGCAAAGGGACTCACGGAAATAAAGCACCCCAACGCGAGAGGTAAGGGGAATCACGGAAATAAAGCACCCCCACGTGAGAGGCAAGGGGACTCACGGAAATAAAGCAGCCCAACGTAAGACGTACGGGGACTCGCGGAAATAAAGCACCCCCACGTGAGAGGCAAAGGAACTCACGGAAATAAAGCACCCCAACGTAAGACGTAAGGGGACTCTCGGAAATAAAGCACCCCCACGTGAGAGGCAAGGGGAATCACGGAAATAAGGCAGCCCAACGTGAGAGGCAAGGCGACTCACGAAAATCAAGCACCCCAAAGGGATCGTTATTTCGCCACGTCAACGTCGTCGATTTTGGGTAACAAACCAAACTAAGCGAAAGTAGGACTTAAAGGAAGTAGTGGCTTAGGTAAATAACAATTTACAAGGTCAAGGACACCTCCAGCATCTTCTTCACTATTTTTTTTCGTACTCAGCACCCCAAAAAACATGGGTATACCAACTTTGAGGCTAAAACAGTAAAAAAAAAAATTGGTCTCGAAATAGTGATTTTCAAGGTCAAATTGACCTTGAAATATCGATTTTCCAGGTCAAAGGAACCTCCAGCACTTCCTTTGCTATTTTTTTTTCTTACTCAGCGCATCAAAAAACATAGGTATACCAAATTTTAGGCTAAAATGGCGTAAAAAATACATTGGCTTCTCCGTTGCGGACAGTGGTGGTAGACATTTCTACAACCTGTCAAGTCGGGCATTTGTCTTGAGTAGTTCGTGAAGATTTATGAAAATTTCGGGAAACATTGACACTCGATTTAAACTGAAATTTCCCCGGCCTCTAAAGGTTAATGAAAATAAGTAAAATCTAGTAACATAAAACTTAGAGAAAACAGTAATAAATATAAAAGGTAAATAAAGATACGAAACAACAGAATATACAAATCAACATAACCTATATATTAGCTTTATTTTATTCTTTCAGAGACCGTAGATAAAATTAGGCAAATCACGTAATTCACAATTTATATTCAATAAAAACTCACGTTAAATTTAACTCACGTTAAATTTAAAGCAAACCTACCTTCACAAAATAATTCTTCTACCGTTCTCATTACATACAAGGAAAAACAGTTGATTCTTATTTTTACAACCCTTAACAATGGGGTCTAATTTTCACTTTTGTTTTAAATCTTTTACCGAGTAATCAGAAAAAAATAACAAAAAGTGTACAAACAAAATAAAAAAAAGAGTTTTTCCCGAGAGGTTAAAAAGTTTGTTTCTTTAATTTGTGTGGTAACTAATTAAGGAACAATCCTGAAAAGGAAAAAGGAAAATAAATATAAAAATTAAAAATATTATGTACACATTTTTGTTACAACCAGCGCGGAGCCCCGAATACTAAATATTTGACGCTTTGGCTTTTCCACATTTTTTTTAATCAATTATTGATATAAAATTGACAGAAAATCAAGCTGAGCTGAGCTAAAATTAATGATCGCCGGGGTCTGAATCAAAAACATAGAGGAAAGTCGCCTAATTTCGGATACCATTTACAATGTATTCAATATTTAATACTCGGTATTACTTTTTGATATTTTTTTATATAACCAGATACAACTTATTATAGCGAACCATGATTTATTATAAAACTAATTTTATTACAGTTTATTTTTTCCAAAAAACACGGTTAAAAAAAATCAGCGCATTTTTGTGCCTATAAAAAAGGGCTCCTAATTTCGGACATATCCGAAAAAAAATTTTCAAGAGTAGATCTGGATCCCATTGCTTATGTTTCTTGTTATTCCTTCACATTTAAGTCGTAATTTAATCATTAAGCGATTTTCTACGAAATACTATAGGAACTATAATTTTAGATTCCCAATTTCGAATATCTTCGTACCTTAGGTAATTTTCGTTTTTTCAAAATTGTTTATCTTAGTTTGTTGTATCATTATAAAAAAAATAATTAATGGTTGGTTATCCTGAATAATAATTACCTTGCGGATATCCGAAATTGGGAATCAAATGCACAAAAATGGTCTATCCGAAATTAGGCAACTTTCTGCTTTTTAGATTAAAAATTTGTAGAATGTTTACGTTTTCAAATTGCTTAATTATGAATAGTGGATCAACTTAACTAACATTATAACTTTCCCAAGACAGAATCACGAACTTTTATAACGATTATTTATAAAATAAACAAGCATAATAATGCAACTGAGCACAAAACTGCCATTTGCAATATAAACGATTTGTGCTGCCATTTAAAGTGGAGAAGCTCTACCGTTATCATATTACAGGACGGATTTAGTTTGACTTTTGGCTTCACATAAAAGTAGGTTTCTGTTTACCTTTGCAGACAGTATCTTAAATACACTACTATCCGAAATTTGGAAACCATCCGAAATTAGGCGCATTTCCTCTACCCTATTTTTTTGGAGTTTCTAAAATAATATTTGGGTGGGTGGCCCCAGAAAAAATTCAAAATTCATGTAGTTTAAATTTTGGATACATGTACTTCTAAAACGTTTTATAATAACCCTAAATATACAGAGGGTATCAAAAATCCGCCCCATCACTTTTACTTTTGAGCGACTTAATATATCTACTTGAAAGAACATGGCACGGGACCATTGATGTTTGGCGTTGGACAGATTTTATTTAAATTTTAATATTATGTTTACCACAATATTGTATGTGTTTTAGCAAAGTTTTAGCTTCTGCACTGATTGCGTTTGCCTACACTGGTTCTTTGAAGATGAAATTAGCCAATTTTTTGTGGAAACATCGGTTAACCGTACGGTTTTTATCCCCACCACTAAATTCGTATAACCGACAGTTCTCACAAAAACGCATTGGTTATTTTCTTGAGGTTTTGACAAGTACCTAACCTAACTTCTCCAAAAAAAACTGATAAGGTATATATTTTTTATATTTCCTTTGGATAAGATATGATGAAAAAGCACTTAAACTACATTTCCAAGTTTATTTGCTTATGGGGAAGGTAATAAACAACAATGATAAGTTTAAATAGTTCTTTATATAAGAATTTAATTTTAAACCACATAAGCAAACACTTAGAAGTTAGAAAATAAAAGTTGAAATACCTTACCTACTCTATTTTTTACATTTTGCATACAAATCGAGAAAAATTCCCACAGGCCTGTAAATTATGGTGTAAATAAACAATTTATAGGTTAAGTTTTTACGGTTAACCGTATCTAACTCACCTCCGAACCTGTGTTAGACGCGGTTACTGCCGGTTAGTGACGTCATCTCTTCCCCTCACTTACCGTATGTAACCGATTCTCACATTCTTCTATTTAAAAAATGGTCATTAAACTAAATAAAGTTTCCCTATAATACATTCAAATGTGTATTTCTAAATCTTTGAGTCGAACTATTTAATATTATCAGTCTTGAATACGCGCGCGTATTTACCGTAAATTATACAAACACTACTTTTTATTTTAGATACTCGTAACATTTTAAAAGTGACTACGTCAAGGTAATCAGTCAGTTATAGGTAAACTTTAAAATATTTTTTGTATATTGCGACTCTTATAAGCTCATAATCACACGAATCTTGCGTGTTCTTATAGGCCCATAAGAGGTCTGTACTTTTTGTTCTTTTGAATGACATAACCTAAATAATTTTTTGGTATATATTTGATATGCTTAGGGGAGACAGAGGGGCAAAGGAAAACATTTTTTTAAATGGAAAGGGGGTCGTGTAGTATTAGTATTTGGTTTTATAAAAGACTGTGTTTTTTTTATTTAAATATATTTTTTATTTTCCTTGAGTAATTTTGGTCTCCATATTTAAATATTTTTGTTTATCGGTATTTTTTACTCCTTTTGTATAAATTTTTAAATCTTAATAAGTTGCTATTACAGTTAAGATACAAATTAAAATCTGAAGTGATTCTGGTAAAGAAAATTAAGCAAAACACAAAATTTTAAAATTCAGCATTTAAATTTTATTCAAACACATTAAATTTAGGCCATATCTTTACAAAAAAAATCTGTATAACGTTCCCATTACAAGGGATAAAACGGTTGATTCTTATCATTGTCAATAAATTCAATTCAAAGGTCTCTAGGTTCCAGTCTAATTTATGCACATTACACATTCATGGTATAGTTTTTAAAATCCTAAACACTAGGTATTCGGAGTAAAAAGTAACTGAAATGTTTACAACTATTGTATCAAAAGGTGCTTAAAAAATAGTATATTCTATAATATATTTTATTTTAATATATAGTATGGAATAGACAATATTCCGCGCGAGCGGAAAGTTTGTCATACGAGCCGGCAGGCGAGTATGGCGGTCTCGCGAGCGCGGAATGACTATTCCATACGTGTTGTAGACTATACTTTTTCTTCGACTGCAAATATGAAACACTGTATGGCTTTAAACTGCGGACAAGGTTAAAAACCATGTTTTTTTGTGGCTTGACATTGTAAATGTAACAAAACACATATTTTTAAATAAAGCAATTAATGTTATTTAATAATTTTATCAAATCAATACTTAAAAAAGATTTTTATTTAATTTTAGCAAATATTTACAAATTATAATGCAAAAATTGAAGGTTATGTCAGATTGTTGTGACAGATATCAGGTTTAAATATTTAACAATAGATGGAGCAGTTTTAATTTTTTGAACTGAATTGATAAAAAACTGGTCAAATATTAAGAAAAACTAATAAACTTTATGTAATTTTGATGCAAAACTTTAAATTTCATTAAATTATTTAATATTTCATGGTAAAATAAATATATTTTTGCTAATTTTGCTATAGTTTTCTTTACTTTTATAAATAAGAGATGGCACTACATGTGCTCATTCTAACACTTGATACGGAATATTCATACCGTATCTAGAGCTAGAATGGATTTATTCTCTGTTTGAAAAATGTGTGTATTTGCTTACATTCTAAATCAGTCGTAGGAAAAACTATTTCTCTAAAGAAAGACCCTGACAGTTCTATGGTGACAGATGTCAACCATTAGGGGCTTAATTATTTATTAAGCTATTTGTTATTATTTTCAATTTATAAATAGGTAATTTAAAATTACAGTTCTACCGCTTATCTAGTAGGCTTAAAAAATTACTATTAGGCAACGATGTATTCAAGTGCATACTTCATAAGTGATTAAGAATAACATTAGGAAACGTTCAAGTATTACGTAACGCAAATTGTACCAAAATTCATACACTTCATACCCCGGTTCTCGCGTTATTATATCTGAGAATATAATAAATTTTTTTTCTTTGCATGCAATAGCTCGCTTACCAAAAACAAAGCTTTTTGTATAGCGTACACCTCAGCAGTTGCTATGGAAGAGTGGCTAGATATTTTTTTTTGGTTATGCGAAAGTTAGAAGGTTTGTATACACCAACACCGACGTTATTCTCTTTGAGTGAAGCGTCTGTATAAAAGTACGGCCAATGGGAGTGAAGGTATTCATGGAATCGCTGGGAGTTGTTCTGGTCTTTATGTGAGTTGAGAAAAAAAAAGGGAAATGAAAGAAAGCGAAAAGGAAGAAAACAGATAAACGTATAGTATAAGAAGTAGAATGAGAACGAGAAGAGATTAGATGAAATATTAATTTAAGGTTATTTAATTATCTTCAAAGCTAGCTCTGAATTATTTTTAGAGCTAGCTAGAATGTTTATTGTATAATCGTAATTACTTCTATAAAATTCGCTACAAAAACGTGGTTTTAAAATTTATATTTTCAAGATCAAAAAAGATTAAAATTACTAAAATATCTGTATTGGCATACTGTTTATTTAAATTGACACTTTAAGTGATACGTCAAAATTAAAAAAAGCAACTAGGCGTACACGCAGTGTATGAATTTGCACACAGTGTCATTTTAGGGTTCTTAATTTATTTTTTTCATTATAAATGTATTCCCCCTATTTGAATAGAAGGGCTACGCCCCATTAGCATCAAAAATACCAAACTCGCGAAAAAACCAACGTAAACCCACGATTAAAAAAAGTTAGGTTATAATATAATTTAAAATGTTATTTTTTTTCTAATATGTCTAATTTGATAGTAAAACATAATATTAATTATATTTTGTTCTATCTTTAGAACTTCTCTTTTTATCCAATCTAAATGTACCAGTCACCATTAGAAAATGTTAAAAGTCAAACTTTTAAGCTAATTTACATAAAGATTGAATATTGTCCTAAATTTTTATCATCTTAAATTCATATTTTTGATTTGACTCATTTAACCCAACTTTTATTTTTCTAGACAACGAGAAGCTTAGCACGCACCAAACATCAAGGCACATTTAATAAAAAAGTGGTTTATTAGAAAAAAAAAACTCCGACTTTAACGTATCTATCTGCAGAAATAAATAAATAAAAAGTATATTAAAACACAAGTAGTTAACTTAAAATAAAAACAGTTAAAATTTTGTTAGAAACTGTAAATTTTCTAAACTTTTCTGTAAAACTTTATACATTTGATGGATTCTAAATGATTCTAAAAGTGACCTACAAACTTTTTATTCGCAGTAAATAAATCATTTTTCTATTTTGCCTTCGATAAGACCTGGCACAGCATTTTTGCATCTTAAATGCGATTTAAATCGTCTTTGGGACAGAAAATTTATTACGGTTTACAATCTCGTAACAGATCCAATTATAAAAATCGTAAATTTCGTTTTTTGCTTTCCTCATATTTCGATCTATCTTATCTGCTACAAAAATACATAAAAATAAAGTATAAATTTTTCTGTCAGGACTTCTTAGAATCTTAAGCGGACGTGGTGTGAAAAGTCGCATACTCTCATGCTCTCATACTCTCTATCTCTATCTCACTATCGTAATTAGGTTATAGAATACAACAATAAATAGTTGTATATACGCCAACTACTATATAACTATATAAGGCATGGAATACAACAACAAATAAGTAAACGTGTTCGGTATTTGGAAACGAGTGCAGTTGTTCGATTTACAATAACAAATTGTACGCATTTTAATTTACATATTGCATATATGTGCACATAAAAACTACATATCACATGCTATTACATGATCTTGTATAGCATATTCTATAACTAGTATGAAATAGACAATATTCCGCGCGAGTGGAAAGTTTGTCGTACGAGCCGGTAGGCGAGTATGACGGTCCCGCGAGCGCGGAATAACTATTCCATACGTGTTGTAGACTATACTTTTTCTTTGACTGCAAATATGAAACACTGTATGGATTTAAACTGCGGACAAGGTAAAAACAATATTTTTCGTGACTTGACATTGCAAATGCAACAAAACACATATTTTTAAATAAAGCAATTAATGTTATTTAATAATAAATCAGTACTTAAAAAAGATTTTTATTTAATTATAGCACATATTTACAAATTATAATGCAAAAATTGAAGGTTATGTCACATTGTTGTGACAGATATCAGGTTTAAATATTTAACAATAGATGGAGCAGTTTTAATTTTTTGAACTAAATTGATAAAAAACTGGTCAAATATTAAAAATAACTAATAAATTTTATGTAATTTTAACGCAAAACTTTAAATTGCATTAAATTATTCAATATTTATTTCATGGTAAAATAAATATATATTTGCTAATTTTGCTACAGTTTTCTTTACTTTTATAAACAAGAGATGGCACTACATGTGCACATTCTAACACTTGATACAGAATATTCATACCGTATCTAGAATGGATTCGTTCTGTGTTTGAAAAGTGTGTGTATTTGCTTACATTCTAAAGCAGTCGTAGAAAAAATACTTATCGTTAGGTATACTTATGAACTTGAAAATTTCAGCCCTAAATGTCTACTTCAAAGATTTTGGTAAAATCAGCTGATTTCCGCTATTTTTATTAATCATCCTTCATAAAATACGGAAACTATAGTACAACAATGTTGTTGTAAAATTAAATTCTATGAAGTTGTTTAGTATATATATTTAGTTATTTAGTTATTTATTGATTAGGAAATATAAAAAGTCATGTGGAGTCTCAAATAAGCTTTAAGCTTGTGCTAGGGACTTTTAATTTAGGCATACAAAATTATCCAAAATATTTGTGTTTCTGACAGTTAATTTTAAATGCTCTTCTTTTTTCTTTAATTATTGCCAAATCTTCATGCTTTTCATATTCCTTATATATTATTATCTTTTTTTGAAGTAATTGTAACCATTTTATTTTTTAATTAACTTTTTGTCCATTAAAAATTTTACAGAAAATTTTTGATATAAATAATATATGGTTTGATTGTATTTAATATAACGTTATAATGTTTTAGAATAATCGTGAAAATTTTTTCTATACCTAAAGGAGGATGTCAGGAAACGGCGATTTTTGGCCTAGCTGCGGAACTTTTCTCACCCTTATAAAATCATTGTTTGGATCCTTAGAAGACAGAAAATAACCATCATTTTTACCAGAAGTGAAGGGAACATTGTTAAAATGCACATTGAACTTTGAAAAACAAAAGTCAGTCAAAAATGTGAATTTTTCGCATACGATTATTTTTGGTACCGCTGATTACGAATATAATAATAAAAATTGTTAAAGACCAAATCCCACGTCCGATTTTGATAAAATTTGGTATGTAGGTTTCGTATGAAGACTTACGTGTGGATCCATACCTATAAGTTTAAAATTCAAAATGGCGTAGGAAGTATGGCAAAAGAAGTTTATTAAACAAACCGAGGTGCCAAAATACTAGACAAAAAAAACAAAACTATTTTTTTTATTATTATTATTATTATTATTATTATTATTATTATTATTATTATTATTATTATTTATACCTATGTCACTCGCGTAATTAAGAAAAATCTTTTGCTGCCTCGATCGTTAAAATCGGTCTAGTAGTTTGGACAAACAAACAAACCAAAAATATACACAACTCCACCCCATGAGTTGCGGGGGGTAGTTTTCGTGAAAATTCGTATATTGGGGTTTTTGAGGTTGGTGAAAGTAAACATAATAATAAAAGAAAGTCCAAACTCCACACCCTGAGGGGCGGGGGGTAGTTTTCATAAAAATTGGTATATTGGGGTTTGTTTCGCGTTGTTGTGGTCAAATTAAATGTCTAAATTGCTGCCCACGCTGGATAAGTTAAAAAGTAGCAAAAAAAAATAAAATGTAGGGGGAAATACCCATGTATGGGACATATTATTGAATGGGACAGTGTCTGTTTCTGAATTATGCTTCGGAATTTTTGGTTTTTGTTACCATGCTTAGATGGTTCTATATGTTAAAAAATAATGAAAATGGCAAAGTTTAGGCAGGTGGATTTTTGAAAAATTTAACAAGGCAGTTTTACCAAGTCGACAGTAAATTTTTTAATAATTTAAGATATTTTATTGACGAAAGGCAAAAGAAAATTGTTTGAATTTGGTTTATGTAATAGTCTAGAACAACATGAAACATATACCAAATAATCGAATATTATAGATAAAGGTAAATATTTTAAGCGTAATGTTTTTAATAATATTGTTAGTATCCTTAAATGGGACAAATTTCGTCTCCTTGAATGGGACAACTATTTTATTGCATATTTCATTCCTATTTATCCCTTTTAAATAAGAAGTCACTCTAAAAGGAGAGAAAGTGTCTAGTACAACAATTTGGAACAGTTAGAACTTTGTAGCAGTTATGACTGCCACTGTTTTTAAAGATTACCTGATCTGTGTCACGTAATCATACGATGTTACCATTTTTTCAGAAGTTAGTATTTCTTTCTATTTGCACATATAAGATTGAGTACAGACTTATTGTATGGTCTTGTGGAAGTCTTGCGATGGTCCTTGATTCCATTTGCTGGGTCATTTTTCTTTTATTACAGAATTTGTCTTATTTTTGGTGTTTACTTTTGATAGCCTAAAATATAATAACAAACGTCTAGTAATCTACTACATTCAGTACTTGAGTTAGCTACTGATGTTTTTCAGCTAGTCTTACCTTTTTAATCACAGCTAAAGCTTCTGGAAGTCGGATAAAATCATTATCAAAGATTGTTTACCTAATTTTGAGGTTAGTTTTACTTCTACCCGCATTCAGGTATACAGTATGCATTGCATGGTCAGCTGATGACTTCAAGTTGGTTTATTTTCGTCGTATCATTTCTTAAACCATATGAAACGATTGTTAGATGTATGGCTAGGCATTTTAAACTTATTTAGAGTATTCTTTTTCTTTATTTTCAAGTATTATGGGGATTATGAATAGATGTTTTTTGTGTTGCCTACCCTCAAAATCGATTTGTTGTTCGTAGTTCCAAGTTTCGCCACGGGGGGAGTTTTGTACCTTGCCGGAGTTGAAGGGAGTGGCGTTCTTTTTCAAAAACGACAAGCAATGGCGTTCAGGTCGTAAAATCAGAATCTGATTTTTGTGAAACCATCCGTGGTTTATGTTTGTGTAAAAATGTTGCAATAAGTTTGTAATGAAGTGTAGTATAATCCTACGTAATTAGTTCAAGCAGTTTTAATGGAAATTCCACAATATTCATCTTTCAAAGTAAGTCGCTTTTTGGTTATCTAAGTTACAAGTGTTTAACACGTTGTTTTCTTTATTTTCATTAGAGGCGTACAGATGAAGGCTTCAGGCTGCAGAGTATTCTAGTATTCAGCACTTACTGCTCCAATTAATTCAGTTTTGGACTGGGTAAGTTTATTTTAAATCTAATTACGGATTTCGATTTTTCATATCGATGGCTGAGTTCTAAAGTCGCTGTTCTTTCTTTCTAGATTGTTGGTGAAGCTTTTCCATTTCTGTTCTAACGTTCTTCGAATGTTTTGACGATACCTCTATCCCAAATTTTATGAATATTGTTGGTGAAGCTTTTATATTTTACAACGTTACCGTTATCTCAAATTTTACGAGTATCGATGGCGAAGCTTTCCATTTCAACTTTAACTTCAATTTTCGTTGAGGTGTTCTTCAATTTTCCACATTAGTTTTCAAGAGTTTTCAAGATTTTTCAAGATGTTCAGTAAATTGCAGTACCGTTTTTAAGCCAAGAGGTTTACAAACGTTTCAATGGATCCTCAAGCGTTTGAGTTTCAAACGTGTTCAAATTTGTAAGGAGTTCTCAAGGCAAGGACAAGGAAATGTTCTGCACAGTGACGTACATCATCAGGGAGTGGGACAACGTATTTGGTCGTTCCAGGGACAACTTTAATTAACAGGTTTTTATAGTTTTAGTGTAAATAATGAAAATGCGGTTTACTATATTTATTTTTGGTAAAATATCCAAGTTCTCAAATTTTAATATTTATTAAGGTGCTCTATTTTATTATGAATATTCTAGGTTGGTTTGTAAACAAAGTTGCAACTTTGGGCCGTACGCCTAGATTACTATTTTTCACTTATTAACACATACCTTATATTACTGTTTTTATTTAGGTTATTCACCATAATAATTTTGGTATACATATTTTAACATTTTTGCAATAGGGTAGTTCACCACATTTTTTTTTATATTTCGCAATGGGGTCTTTTCACCATATTTTTGGTAATTTATAATTTTATTTTAATTAATATGATTAATTAAAGTTGTCTACTTGTCATTTTAAATAAACATTGTAACAGCACATATTTGAGTTTTTGTTTAAATTATAATCAACACAAGATATACAAATCTATTCAAATCATAGTTATTTTTCAGGTTTATACATGCTGTAAAAGATAATTAATATTCTAGTACATTATTTTTTATGTGTTTGAATCTTAACACATAAACTGCCAAGCACATGTATGTTTACGAGATTCTGGCGCCCAAGGTGTTAAACTAAGCTTATTATCATAATTTTTAATCCATGAACCCCTGTGCCCGTACTGATGCCAGTTAGCCGATCGCAACCGTACATTTTCTTTTCTATAATAAGTAACCAGGGCAGCGCCTGATAATTTTTTTAGTTTTTACTTATTCTAGACAGGAAAACGCGGTACACAATGGCGCCCAAATAACGTGGGATTAAGCTAGTTTAACTTTTAAATTTTTGAAGTTTGTGAAAAAAATATAAAGTAAAAAAAAAAAAAAAATTTTTTTTGAGATATTTTTAAGATATTTTTAAGATATTTAGACAAAACTGGATATGGTTGTTGATTTGATTTAAACAATAGGTGTGCAATGTTTAAAAAATAGTTTGGTGTATACAGGGAGAAAAGAAACCACGGATAGGTTGAGAGTACCAAAAGGGTAAAGTTTTGAGTTTTATTCGAATTCTAAAATATATAGGATCGTAATAAAAAAAGTATTGGACGCAGTGGTACAGTTTTTGGTTATTTTTGATTCTGAAATATACAGGGTAAAAATAAAAGTTAGAGAGAATTTTTTTTGAAAAGCAAACATTTTGGTGCATAGTTTTGATTATTTTAATTCTGAAATATATAGAGTAAAATAAAGAGAGAAAAGTTTGGCCAGTGAGTTATTTTAGTTCTAAAATATATAGGAGAAAATAAAGTTGAGAGGTTTTTGGTTATGAAATTCTAAAATATATAGAATGGATTAAAGTTTGATGAAAGATGAGAGATTTTTTGAGTTTGTGAAATTCTGAAATATACAGGGTGAACAAAAAAGGTGTAGTAGTACGCGAGAATAAATCGTGGAGTTTTTGGTTCCGATCCGAATCTAAAAAAGAGTGGCGGACAGGGCAAGTATTTTTGAAAAAATATTGCAAATTTTGAGTGAGATTGCGAGAGATTTTTGAAAGATTTCTGAAAGATTTTCAAAAGATTTTTGAGAGTGAATATTTTTAGAAAGAATATTGACTATTTAAAGAGAGATTGCGAAGGATTTTTGACAGATTTTGACAGATTTTTGATAGTAAATTTTAGTAATAAATTAAAATTTTAATCATGGAAGATTTAAATAAAATGGATCTTAGATATTTGACGGTAGAGCAAATAAATTATGAATTGCGTATTAGGTCTTTAACGGCTAGGAATGATAGAAATGCGAAAATTAAAACATTGAGTAGAGCTATAGCAAGGGAAACGGAGGACAATAAATATGTCGATCCGGAGTTTAATTTCAATAATGAGGTAAAAGCTATTAATGATAATATTGATATTGTAAAAACTTTAGTTAAAGAACTTGAGGAGTTTGAGTACTCAATTTCTCAACTCATTCGTATAAAGTCAAATCTAGCGCACATAAATAAGCGTTTAAATAGGTTTCCGGAAGTAAAGGATAAAGAAGCAGATAGGACAAAATTTTTACAGATTTCTAAAGCCACTTGTTTAGAATTAGAGGCGGATTTGATTGAGGCTCATACTGCGCATGAGAATAAGGTCAATGAAACTAATATGACAAGAATTTCTTTAAATGACACAACGTTTCATGCAGCAGCTAATACTTCGGCTAGATCAGACCCGGACTTTATAAAGCCTGTACCTGTTTATAAATGGGGTGTTTCTTTTGACGGTACTGGAGACGTACTTTCGTTCATTGAAAAAGTAGATTATTTAAAAGTTTGTAGAAACGTCTCAGATGAAATTTTATTTAAAACAGCTTATGACTTATTTAAAGAGCCGGCGCTCTCTTGGTTTTTGTCAGTTAAAAGTTCAGTTAATAATTGGTCAGAGTTAATAGGATTATTAAAGAAAGAATTTTTGTCTGCTAGTGTAGATGATCATACTTGGGATGACATCAGGGCAAAGTATCAAAAACCAGATGAGTCAATTTCAGTTTTTACAGCGGCTATGGAGACATTATTTAAGAGACTTTTGCGTTATCCTAGTGATTTTACAAAATTGAAAACAATTAGGGAAAGGATACTTCCACATTATTTTACTCCGTTATCATTAGTAGAAGTAAACTCGATTGAAGACCTCAGAAAGTATTGTAAAAAGTTAGATGAAGCTTACATTTTGAAACAAAAAAGTGTAACAAATAAAAACGCAATTTATAAGAAATCAGTACCTAGGGTAAATGTGGTAGAAACTCAAGATAGTAGTTTTGCAGAGGAAAGTAGTTGTGTAAATAAAGCAAGTAGTAGTAAAAATGTTTGTAAAGAAGGGCACTGTTGTCAGATAAATTCAAATAGTAATTTTAGTAACAATTTTAGAAATAATAATAATAGTAATGGTAACTATAATAGAAATTTCAGAAATAATGGATATAAATCTTTTGGTAGTAATAGTAGCAGTAATTTTAATAGTAATAAAAATCAGAAAAATAGCAGTTCAGAAAATAATAGTACAGTAAATAGTAGTAATCAAGTAAAGCAAATAGTATGTTATAATTGTAATGGAATTAATCATGTTTTTAGCAAATGTCTTGCAAAAAGGACTAAGTTTTGTTACCGTTGTGGAAAAAAAGACGTATTTTTAAAAGATTGTTCTAATTGTCAAAAAAATGTAGAGCAGTAGTGGGAAATCCCGGCCGACGCTCACTACTTCATAAGGCCATACCTGATAGTAAGATAACTAGTAGCTACGAAGACAATTGGTTCAATTGGACAATTTGGCTAGAAAAAGTAAAAGCATTTTATAAAAATCACTTAATTTCCTTAGTAAATTTAAATCCTTTTGAAAATTTACCAAATGATAATAGGCCTTATATAAAAGCAAGTATCGCTAATAAGCAAATAGTAGCATTAATAGATACTGGCGCTAACTGTTCAGTTATAGGAAATTTGGGAATTAGTTTGATTAAAAGTTTAAATTTAGAAATTTGTAATAGTAGTATACCATATGTAACTACGGCTGATAAGGCACATCAAAAAGTTTTAGGTTTTGTGGAGTTACCAATTACAGTCAATGATACAGTAAATGTTTTAAAAATTTTAGTAGTACCGACTTTGCAAACAGAATTTATTTTTGGAGTAGATTTTTTGAAACAATTTTCTATATCTCTAAGTTTCGAAAATAATTCTTGGAAATTTTTGAATAAAGTAGAAATAAATAGTATTAATTCTAGTAATGAATTTGGAATTTTAGAGTTAAGTAGTGATCAGGAACATTTAGCTAATAAAGTTAAAGATTTGTTCAAAGAACTAAAAAAAGATAAGTTAGGGTGTACTCATATAATGAAACATGATATTGATACTGGGGATAACAAACCTTTTAAAATGCGACAATACCAAATGTCTCCGTATATGCAAGAAATTTTAGTTAAAGAATTAAAAGATATGTTAGCACAAGGGGTAGTCTCTCCTTCGAATAGCGATTATAATAGTCCGGTATTGTTAGTGAAAAAATCTGATGGATCGCATAGGCTTTGTTTCGATGGTAGAAAATTAAATGCTCAAACAAAGAAGGATTCTTATCCATTACCAAAAATTGATAGAATTTTAAGTATGCTTGGTAAGGCGAGATATATTTCTACAATCGATCTGAAAAAAGCTTTTTGGCAGATTCCACTGACTGAAAGGTCAAAGGAAAAATGCGCTTTCACTGTACCTGGCTATGGTCTATTTCACTTTAATCGTATGTGTTTTGGGTTGGCTAACGCGGCGCAAAGGCAACAACGATTGATGGATAAATTGTTTGGTGCTGCCTTTGAACCATATATTTTTGTATATTTAGATGACATAATAATAGTATCATCTAGTTTTGAAGAACATATACGTCTGCTAAAAGAGGTTTATCGTATTTTAAAAGAAGCTAATCTTACAATAAATTTTGATAAGTGTAAATTTTTTAGAAAATCATTAAAGTATTTGGGTTTTGTTTTGGATAGAGAAGGGTTACGCACAGATATAGAAAAAGTACAGGATATGTTAAATTATAAACGTCCTAGTACAACTACAGAGATTAAACGGTTTATAGGGTTATGTTCATGGTACAGACGGTTTGTAAAAAATTTTGCAACGTTAGTAGCACCACTTAATGCTTTGCTGAAAGGTTTAGGAAAGAAACAACCAATTAAATGGAATAATGAAGCTGAAGTCGCGTTTGTTAAAATAAAAGAAGCTCTTGTTTCAGCTCCGGTTTTAACCAGTGCTAGGTACGACCTTGTTTTCACCATACAATGTGACGCTAGTAATGTAGGTTTGGGAGCAGTGTTAACACAGGTTCAGGAGGGAAAGGAAAAGGTTATTGCATACGCCTCAAGAACTCTCTCAAGATCAGAAAGAAATTTTAGCACCGGTGAAAAAGAATGTTTAGCTCTTTTATTCGCGATTGATCGTTTCAGGGGATATATTGAAGGAGTTAGGTTTAATGTTATAACAGACCATTCTAGTTTAAAGTATTTAGCAAATTTTAAAGACCCGACAGGAAGAATTGCTAGATGGGCGGTTAAACTCCAACAGTATGACATGAATATTACATATCGTAAGGGTAGTTTACAAGTAGTTCCAGATGCATTAAGTAGGGCTTTTGAAGAAGTTGAACCAGAAAAACCAGTATTTCCGTCAGTTAATTTAATATCATTTGATTCGGAACAGTATGGTAAAGATGAGTACTATGTTTCATTAAGAGAAAAGATATTGAAGAGTCCAAATCAATATAAAGAGTATAGAATTGTAGAAGATAAAATATATAAATTTGATCGTTCTAATTTAGGTATTAAAACGAATATTAAAGAGTGGAAGTTGTTGGTTCCGAGACTCTGTAGGGTGCTTGTTATGAAAGAATGTCATGATGATCCTTTAGCAGCTCACATGGGTTTTTATAAAACTTTTAATAGGGTATCACAAGAATATTTTTGGCCACGTATGAGATCAGATATTTTGAAATATGTTAAGTGTTGTAAGATTTGCGCTGAACAAAAGGTTCCGAATTATGCACGTCATGGGTTGATGGGTAAAGAAAAGAATATTAGTTTCCCTTGGCAGTGTATTTCAACAGATTTTATAGGTCCATTACCTAGATCGAATGGAGGGTTTTGTTATTTATTAGTAGTATCTGATTGGTTCACAAAATATACACTTTTACAACCTTTGAAAACAGCTACTGCTCAAGGTGTAATAAAATTTATAGAAAATCAGGTGTTCTTAATATATGGCGTACCGCAGTACATTATTGTCGATAATGGTACTCAGTTTGCTGGGAAAGCTTTCAAAAAGCTTGCGGACGACTATCAAGTTCAAAAAATCTGGTACAATGCCAAATTTCATTCACAAGTAAATCCTACAGAAAGACAGAATCGAACGGTAGAAACGGCGATAAGGTCTTATATAAAAGAAAATCACCGGGAATGGGATAAAAATATAGGTAAAATAGGTCTTGCGCTTCGTACCGCAGTTAATGAGGTCCACGGACATTCGCCGGCGTTTCTCAATTTTGGAAGAATCGTACCTTTAACAGGGGCTTACTATGGCAAAGTTTCGTCCACTCAAGACGTTGAGTTGGAACCGGATTCTCGGGAAATGTATTTTAAGGATTTAGTTGGGTTAAAAGACATTTTTGCGGATGTAAAAACTAAATTGCATGAAGCATACGAGCGAAATAGAAGAGCCTATAACCTTAGAAAGCGTGACGTAACGTTCACGATAGGTGAGAAGGTATGGAAAAGAAATAAAGTTCTTTCCAGCGCAGTAAATTATTTTGCGTCAAAATTAGCGCCTAAGTACGTGTTATGTAAGATAATAGGTAAAAAGTCAAATTTGGTTTATGTGTTACAGGATAAAAACGGTCAATCCATTGGAGACTGGCACGTTAAAGATCTTAAGAAATATTTGGGTTCGAATAGTGATGTATCCGTCGGATAACTGCATGCATGAGTTTTTAAATTTCAGAAAGAAAAATAAAACCGTTAATTGTAAATATTAGCTAAGAGTGAGTAAAAGTCAAGTGTAAATAGTTAAATTTTATTTTAAATAAAATAAAGTCAAATATTGTAAAAAAAAAAAAAATATTTTCTTTGATGCTCGAGGGATCAGGTCTAGAACTGATTGCTGCGACATTTTAGTAGATGGGTGTAGAGTGAGTGTTCTTCAGTTTTGATTGAGATCTTGATTAGAATACCTGAAAAATTAAAAGGTTAATAACGGTCAAAACTATGGACTAAAAAGTTTTTGGACTTAGTGTCAATAATAAGGATTATTGATATTAAAAAGTCATTGTTGTTGAATTTTAGTTAATAAGAATTTTCCCGATTATGTAACTTCCCGATTGTGTAACTATAACTCGATTTTGTCAATTCATGGATTTGTCCCTAGTAAATAGGCGTGTGGTACGCGTAGATATCAGGCTTAACTAAAAATTCAATAAAAATGCATTCAATAACAAGTTCAATAAACATTGATTCAATATTGATTCATAAAAATTGGATAGAAATGCAATGAAAAATAAATAAATATTTTTATTTTTGTATATATTCGGAAAGGGGAATAAAGCTACAATAAATAATAAGTAAATTTAATAGTTTTTGGTTACAGAATCAGAATATGCTAGTAGCATAAGTTAGGAGTAATTTTTTTTGGTTACGGGGTTATTCTTTGTGATATTGTAATGTTCTATTTAGAGTTAACTATTGGAGTTTATACTCTGGGTTAAAAAATATTTTTGGGAATAAATATTTTTTATTTATTCGGAGGAGGGCTGTGTAGCAGTTATGACTGCCACTGTTTTTAAAGATTACCTGATCTGTGTCACGTAATCATACGATGTTACCATTTTTTCAGAAGTTAGTATTTCTTTCTATTTGCACATATAAGATTGAGTACAGACTTATTGTATGGTCTTGTGGAAGTCTTGCGATGGTCCTTGATTCCATTTGCTGGGTCATTTTTCTTTTATTACAGAATTTGTCTTATTTTTGGTGTTTACTTTTGATAGCCTAAAATATAATAACAAACGTCTAGTAATCTACTACATTCAGTACTTGAGTTAGCTACTGATGTTTTTCAGCTAGTCTTACCTTTTTAATCACAGCTAAAGCTTCTGGAAGTCGGATAAAATCATTATCAAAGATTGTTTACCTAATTTTGAGGTTAGTTTTACTTCTACCCGCATTCAGGTATACAGTATGCATTGCATGGTCAGCTGATGACTTCAAGTTGGTTTATTTTCGTCGTATCATTTCTTAAACCATATGAAACGATTGTTAGATGTATGGCTAGGCATTTTAAACTTATTTAGAGTATTCTTTTTCTTTATTTTCAAGTATTATGGGGATTATGAATAGATGTTTTTTGTGTTGCCTACCCTCAAAATCGATTTGTTGTTCGTAGTTCCAAGTTTCGCCACGGGGGGAGTTTTGTACCTTGCCGGAGTTGAAGGGAGTGGCGTTCTTTTTCAAAAACGACAAGCAATGGCGTTCAGGTCGTAAAATCAGAATCTGATTTTTGTGAAACCATCCGTGGTTTATGTTTGTGTAAAAATGTTGCAATAAGTTTGTAATGAAGTGTAGTATAATCCTACGTAATTAGTTCAAGCAGTTTTAATGGAAATTCCACAATATTCATCTTTCAAAGTAAGTCGCTTTTTGGTTATCTAAGTTACAAGTGTTTAACACGTTGTTTTCTTTATTTTCATTAGAGGCGTACAGATGAAGGCTTCAGGCTGCAGAGTATTCTAGTATTCAGCACTTACTGCTCCAATTAATTCAGTTTTGGACTGGGTAAGTTTATTTTAAATCTAATTACGGATTTCGATTTTTCATATCGATGGCTGAGTTCTAAAGTCGCTGTTCTTTCTTTCTAGATTGTTGGTGAAGCTTTTCCATTTCTGTTCTAACGTTCTTCGAATGTTTTGACGATACCTCTATCCCAAATTTTATGAATATTGTTGGTGAAGCTTTTATATTTTACAACGTTACCGTTATCTCAAATTTTACGAGTATCGATGGCGAAGCTTTCCATTTCAACTTTAACTTCAATTTTCGTTGAGGTGTTCTTCAATTTTCCACATTAGTTTTCAAGAGTTTTCAAGATTTTTCAAGATGTTCAGTAAATTGCAGTACCGTTTTTAAGCCAAGAGGTTTACAAACGTTTCAATGGATCCTCAAGCGTTTGAGTTTCAAACGTGTTCAAATTTGTAAGGAGTTCTCAAGGCAAGGACAAGGAAATGTTCTGCACAGTGACGTACATCATCAGGGAGTGGGACAACGTATTTGGTCGTTCCAGGGACAACTTTAATTAACAGGTTTTTATAGTTTTAGTGTAAATAATGAAAATGCGGTTTACTATATTTATTTTTGGTAAAATATCCAAGTTCTCAAATTTTAATATTTATTAAGGTGCTCTATTTTATTATGAATATTCTAGGTTGGTTTGTAAACAAAGTTGCAACTTTGGGCCGTACGCCTAGATTACTATTTTTCACTTATTAACACATACCTTATATTACTGTTTTTATTTAGGTTATTCACCATAATAATTTTGGTATACATATTTTAACATTTTTGCAATAGGGTAGTTCACCACATTTTTTTTTATATTTCGCAATGGGGTCTTTTCACCATATTTTTGGTAATTTATAATTTTATTTTAATTAATATGATTAATTAAAGTTGTCTACTTGTCATTTTAAATAAACATTGTAACAGCACATATTTGAGTTTTTGTTTAAATTATAATCAACACAAGATATACAAATCTATTCAAATCATAGTTATTTTTCAGGTTTATACATGCTGTAAAAGATAATTAATATTCTAGTACATTATTTTTTATGTGTTTGAATCTTAACACATAAACTGCCAAGCACATGTATGTTTACGAGATTCTGGCGCCCAAGGTGTTAAACTAAGCTTATTATCATAATTTTTAATCCATGAACCCCTGTGCCCGTACTGATGCCAGTTAGCCGATCGCAACCGTACATTTTCTTTTCTATAATAAGTAACCAGGGCAGCGCCTGATAATTTTTTTAGTTTTTACTTATTCTAGACAGGAAAACGCGGTACAACTTAAAACAAACTAATATGTATTATTGATTTAAGAAAACATGGACCAAAGTTTGGTAAAATTACTTAAAGTAAATTCTATGTAAAAACAAGAATGTAACACTTTAACAGCTATTTTTTTGTTATGAAAAGACGTTATAGGTTTATTGTTATTAGTAATAGTGATAATGATAGCTATTTTCATGATTTTATATCTTTAATAGTAATTTTGTATTTTTGTCCCATTCAATAATACAGTGTTCTTGAATGGGACAAGTTACGTGTTTTCTTAAAATGCTTGTAGTTTTGGTAAAAATTAATATTATTCAGGTTTAACACTTGAACTGTGTTCTTTTACTTAATATTATAATTAAAAAAAAAATACGTATAAAAGATTAAAAATAAAATTTTGGCAGCTTTTAAAAAAAGTGTCCCATTCATGGGTATCTCCCCCTACAAGAAAATGTTTATCTGACTATTTAGATAGTAACTTCGGCAGGGGTAGGTTGGGGTGGTTTATTGAGAGATCCAAAGTCAATTTTAACTTTTCGCACGTGGGCAGCAATTTGGCGATTTAATCCCACCGCGAAACGAGAGATTTGTATATATTTTTGTTTGTTTATTTGTTTTTTGCCACCTATATGTAGGTACAGCCCAAACTATTAGACCGATTTTAACGATTGAGGCAGAAAAAGATTCGTCTTGATTACGGAAGTGACATAGGTATGCCATTTAGAATTTTAAACATGGGTATGGATCCACACATAAGTCATCACAAGAAACCTGCATTCCAAATTTTATCAAATCGGACAAAAACAAAAAAAAATTACCACCCTAATGATTGTATTGACAACTCAGGAGTATACAAGTGTAGCTTCAGCGCCTAAAACGATATAACGATGTACTCAAAAACCATCTTGCAAACCAAAATAAAAAATAGAGTGTACCGAATACCGGGCTAATTATCCCGGTTGTTTAAACACCCAAAATAATAAGATTTTTCAAACATAGATATAAAAAAATACTTAATTTCGCAAAATGGCCCAGAACATACTTTTTTAATTTATTGCGATTTTTTAACATTAAGAAAGTGAGAAAGAATAATCATTATTGCTCATATCAATTTAAAAATCGTTCTTTGTTTAGTGTGCTTATGCAAAATTTGCGATAATATAATGGATTTTAATGAATTATTATTTATTGGTTCAATATAAATAAAACAAAAACTAGAAATCAGTTTTTTATCATTTCTTTTTATCGTTTTACATTTTTCTTTTTAACACAAATATATATTTATGTCATTTAGCCCTGTTTAATCTGAACTCTGAGAGACCAAAATGATGGTTTGTAAGACCTCAAAACTAGGTTAAAATGTTTATTTTAAGGACTATTAATCCTAATTTCCTCCGATATAATAGACTTATAATGCATAGGGTAACTTAAGGGCATAGTTTACACAAAATACGTCTTCACACTTATAATCAAGAAGGCACTCACCAATAAATTAGTAGATTCTCCTTTTAGGGCCTTAAATGCTGTTATTCTGTTGATATTCTAATCTTCGGATCTTGAAGATTTTGGTAAAATCCTTTAGACGTATACAATATCATTGATTCATAATCAATGATAAACATATTAAAATATTAAACGTTTAGTCAAGCATTAGTTACTGTAGTCGCGATATATTTCTATAGCCATAGGAATTACTATAGACAATTGTGCCTCTCACTTACACAAAATTATTACTATAGTTGTATTCACTAATTGGCGATACGAACAACCCCGTAGGTGTCTTTTGTACTGATTACACTAGGCAACAAATCGCAACTTTTTTTTTGTCCCGATCGGAAAGTAAATTTTTCTTACTAATTTGAGGGCGTAGAATCCGAATCTGACGTTAGAAAAATTCCAGCACCTAAAATTTTTGAGATATAAGTTCAGGTAATAATGACGTTTTTTTTCAAAATCTTTAAAAAAAAGAGTAGTTTTTGAAAATTTTAGTGTATATTAAAAAAAATTCGAGGAATTCAAAAATCTATATGTCAACAACCTACTGTCAGAGTAAGTACGCAAAAAAAAATAAAAAGGTTAAAATGAAAGTGCAGAGTTTACTTAATTGCTCATTTGTGGCAAAACTATCAAATTTTTTTAAAAACTTTATAGAACTTAATTTGTAAATTATAAAATTCTCTACAAAAATATTTATACAAATATTTTTTTTATTTTGCTTAGTTTGTTCCTAAAAAGTAAATAAATGAAAAAGATATAAAATTAAAGTACACAGTGTAAACTTTTTTCCCGAGCCCAAAAAATATATTTTTCTTATCAATTTAAAGGCGCAGAATCCAAATTTGACCTTAAAAAAAAGTCAGCACGTCTTATTTTTTAAATTTTAGTACATGCAATTATGCCAATTTAAAAATAATTTATAAAACAAAATATTGTGTATTTTTTTTTATGGTTCTACATCATAAAAGTGTTACTTTATTACATAAGAACCATAATACGTAACATTTTTTTAGTTCATTTTTGACCCCCTGGTAATGATTTAATGATTTTTGACAATTTTTAGCATGAGTACGTGGCGATAAGCTTGTCCCCTTATGCACCCTTCTTCTTACCCTCCACCCCTACTCAGTTTTGTCACATTATCCATTTTTTTTTAATTTTTTTTTTCATAATATCCCTATTTATTCTACCTATGAATTTAAAGTTTCTATGTTTTAAGTTGGGTATTTTTTTAACTAATATTGAGTCGTTGAATCCAAATTTGTCCTTGAAATATTTTTGTCTCCCATGATTTTAGAACAAAAGAGGGATAAAATAATGATTTTTTAACATTTTTATCTTATTTTTCTCAGAAAACTTAGGTAATATAAATATTCTGAGGCCAGATTCGGTTTCAGCGACCCAAAATTAGTTAAAAAGCATATGACTCCAATCGGGGCAAGAAACCGTGTTGCCTAGTGTTATCGATGTGTTTGTTCACACCTGCTGGGAGTGCACTGTGTGGTCGTTCGATTGATTGTAAGTGAGATTTAAAATTTAATTCTACATATTATTGTTGTTACAGATTGCGCAAAACAATACTTTCTAGCTTAATGTAATTTGTAATTTTAAGTGTACTGTGCCCCGGTGGCTACTATGCCCCGGTTTCCCCTATACAATTATTATTTAAGAACATTAACCTCAAGCTATTTGGAATCAATTCACAGTGCATTTAACAAATATAACGAACGTTTAAAATATTGTCTCGCTCCATTTATCCATAGATTTTTATACCTTTATAGCAAATTACCAAACCTGCTTCTTAGGTTTATCTTTGAGATAAGAAAAAGAAACAGGCCGTGAAGATATATAATGCTTTGCATCAATAAAAATGGCTCTAACTTAAGTACCAAAGCCAACATAATTTTATTGCATAGATATTGTGTTCTGGCGCTTAGAGCCATGTTGTTTTCTTTTTAATACAAATTTTGTAGGCACTAAGCTTGTTTTAAATTATTTTTAATTTCTGAAATATATCCACAGGTCAGAATGATAGACTTAATTAAAAAAATATTATTGCCAATTTTGATGTTTTAAATATTTGAAAACAAACGAAAAAAAAAACGATTCTGAAAAAAAAGTAGCCAACTGTTTAATTTAAACCCATAACTAGATAAAACGTTGCAAGCACCCTGTCAAAACATCGGCACTATTGGGAAAACTAATAACATGCTATTAGAACAGGGTAGCATAACAAAATTACAATTTTACTACTACTCCTCACTGCACAAACTAACTTGTATAATATTTATATTAAACTTTAGCTTTTCTTGTACACTTAATATATAATTAAAATTAATAATAAAAATATGTTTTTACTTGAATGCAAGTTGAACTTATTAATTACAATTTTTGATTGATTTTAAAAAAAAATGAATGGAAGCTTAAAATTTGTACACTAGAGCCATCTAGTTTGCAAATTTCAAACTAGGTGTTTTGTTTGATTTTAAATTCTGTATCTTTAAAACATTATATTCTAGCAAAAAACTGTATATAACATTTTTTATAGAGCTTAAAAAGAGCTTTTATTTAAAATATAATTTTTTTGAAATCGAGTTATAAATATGTGAGATATGCTAAAAAACCTTTTACTGCTTTAAACGCCAATATCTCGAAAACAATGCGACCAATTTTGAGCAATTTAAAATTATCTTTAAGTGCTAAATACAATAATTATAATATATATTATTGGTTTGGACTTTTTAATATAATTAACAAAAAACGCTAAAAATAGAAGTTTTACCCTATTTTTACCCCCTTACCCCCAATCGTTTACCCCCAAAATCTAATCAGCTCTTCGGAATACGATAAGAAACAATATGCAAAAAATCGCAAGTCGATATCTCATGTAGAAATGTAGTTAGAGAGTTTACACCCAGACGGACAGACAGTCAGAAGAACGCAATTTTTTTTACTGATTTCGACTAAAACGTCGAGAAATGTGAAAAAAACGTGGTCAGAGATTTTGACTTTCGGCGAAGATTTCAATATATCGGCACTCTTAGTAGCACTAAGTGCCGATGTAATTTCACAACAGCGAAAATGCACAGTCGTAAAAAAACATGTATATTTTCCGCACTTGTTACGAAACTATTGAAGATCTCGTATTTTTTTGTAAAAACAAATGAATTGTTTATTTATATTTATTTATGTATTTTAATGCTAGAAATTTCAAGCTTAAATGAGGAGTATAGTGCAAGAGTGGCCCATATGTGTTTTTTTGAGATTTGCGTTTTTTTTATATAAATGTAATAAGGACATTTATATCTTTCATTACATACCACCTTCATAACAGAGGGTTTTCTTTTTGGCACGATACAAGCATTTAAAGCACTATTCCATTATTAAAATTATCGCTTTTATTAGTGCAAGAGTGGCCCACAGGTTTAGGCTATATATATTTTTTTAATGTTACATACCATTTGCCCCCCTCTTCCACTTAAAACGCAGCGAAACGTTTAAACAAATTCGCCCTCCCCCCCTAGAGCGTTACGTGATACTTGAATGTTCCCTAATGGGTTGATAGTGGTGTTTGCTGGGTTATATTATTGGGGGTGTTGAAAAAGCCAACTGCATCATTAAAAACGTCAATTTTATTCATAAAAAAGCTAACAAGGCAAGTTTTACCAAGGATTTATAAAGATATTTTTAGAATAATTCTTAAAAAAGCCAAAAAAAAAATTATCGAGAAAGTTATTTGTTCGCCCCAAAACAAATCATTTTCTGCACAAATGCAGGAGCGTTATGTTACCAATTTTGTACATTTTGCTTTATTAATAAAAAATAATTACAACTTACTCTAAACTTTGAGATCATAGGAACTGAAATCCATTTAGGTACTTAAATAATGTTTACGCATTAGTTATTCTTCATTTTTAAAGGTAATTACTCCAAGAACAGTAAAAAAACGTTTATTTAACTATTCCAGAGGATAATTATTGGTATTTTGACTATTCTGTTATTAAATAACGAACATTTCTTTCACATGTAAAAAAAATTAAAATTTCAAAGTAAAATGTAAGGTTAAAAACTTGTTATTGAAGGTCAGATCTCGTTCGTAATGCAATAGTGGCCCAAAATGAACACAATGTATAGTGACCCACCAATGTTTTTCTCTAAGAAAGTAAAGTAAGTAAAACAAATTTGTTTGTCATACATTAATATTGATTGGGTCTAAAAATTTTAAATAAAGTAGTGCGTCCTAGGTCAAAGATTAAAAAATCGGAGAAATTTAAATAGCCATTATCTCGATATTTCCATAAAGTGAGATGGGCCACTCTTGCACTATACGCCTCAAATGTCAGTCATGTTTTCCATCAATTTAGCATACAGCTTTCAGTAATAGGTTTTAATTGTAAATCCTAGGATATGTACGCAAACAATTAGGTATAGAGAAACACACTTAGTGCAATGTTAATCCAACTTCAACATGTCATGCCAATCCTATGTCATTTTCTTTAGTAATTTAGCGTTTCTCTAAAAAAAAACTTGGTAAGACTTGGTGTAGGGATTACAATTTCAGTATTATCTACATTTTGACAAAAAAAAATAAAAAAATTTATTTTTTTTATACTTTATTTTTTTTATATTTTACCGAATTTTTTATTGATTAAGACAAAAGAAAAATTATTATTAATTTAACACTTTCAGCATTTTTTTAAAATCTTTATCTAATAACATATTTAAATTCCAATGATGAGAATTTTTCTTCACCTACAGAGGAGTTTAATTACAAAAGAAAAAATATGTAATAAAATAAAAACAACTACGACGAATGTATCAAAACTCAAAGGAAAAAGTTAAAAACAGTTGATTACTTTTTAAAATTTTTGAAGAAAATACTTTTTAAAAACATAATGACCTAAACGCTATCAGTCACCAGTCGTAACGCATCGCAACCCTAACACAAGTACCACCCCTAAGTGTATTGTGTATTTTAGGTAGATATAAACCCTAAGGAAAACAGAGATAAATAATAAATAACACAATAAAAATAAACTTAAATAGCCAACATTATTTTTAAAATACAATATTACTATGGCAAAATTAGTTCACACTAACTTTATAAGAAGAAAACCTAAAACGTTAAAAATATTCTAGAATGCGGTTTAGTTAAAGAAGATGCTTAATATAAGTGCCTTTTAAAGTGCTAATGGTCGACACAGTTCTTTTTTCGCCGCTTCTCTCAAAGCGATGGCAATTAAATTTTAGTCCGTTTGAAATGTCAAAGAAACTGCTCCAATTATTCTGAAAAAAACTCAACAATTTAACTTTAATTAAATTTTAATAAACCTTTTGTTTCACTATTAACTATCTATATTACTGTTATATCCTTAGTATTAAAGTTTTCATTAGCCTAACTATCTGTCTTGTACACACATAAAAATTATAACTTAAAATTTCCAAACCCTTTCGCTCCGGATTTGTTTTCTTTGATTTTTTTTTGTGTATGTAAAATAAAATTCTATCAAAAAGTCCAAACGGTTAATCCTACAGTATTACAATAAGAGTACCTTTTTTATGTATTTTGACCTGATGAATCATATTCCAGAAATAAAATTACAAAAAAGTTACACAAAAAACTGATAAGGCCTCAGCCCGTTTTGCACACCCCTGATTAAAATAAGTACATGAAGAAGAAGATGGGCCTTATTAAGATTAGTTTACATTCAAAACATCGTTGCTGTATTTGAAAGGGTTCCTGAGTTATTAAATAAAAACCGATTTCTTTAGCCACTTTCAAAGGGGCTTAGCTTCCATATGACGCATTTTTAGACATATGTTTATAGGAACTTTTTTTCATATTTTCCAATGTAGAATCACCCCTTAAAATTAATGACCCTGTTTCCGAATAACCCCGTATAAGGGGTCACAGTAAGTGCCTCCCACTGATGAGGCATCACGGCAAATCGTTACCCGAGTGAAAAACACTTACTTTAACCCCTTCTAACCATTTATAAACAATTAGATCCTAGACATGATAATTTGGTTTATTCTCCAATAAAAATATGAAACATTAAAAGGAAAAGATGTTGGTTTGTCACAGGAAAAATATTATTGACGTATTTTAAACGTTTATTAAATTAAGGGACGGATCTACGAAATAATTTCGTTGAATTATAATTGAATTATGTGGAACCAAAACGGAAAAATTTGAATAGTTGGTAATTCTTCATCAAAAAGTTGGAAAAATTTAAGTTGATGAGTTTTTTTTTTTTGGTTATCACTTATTTATTGGAAAAAATGTCAACCGAAGAAAAATTGGTAATTCTTTAAAGTAAAAGTTGGAAAAATTGTGCTAAATTACCTATTCAAAAATCCTATATCCTTAGTTATGACAAAAACTAAAATCAAACTGGAAATACCACGTCACAGGTTAAAAATGACCCAACAAGGAATTCTATATCGATTTACGATTTACGGAGGAATGCAAAAAGCTACACACAGAAAAAGGTAAATTCACTTTAAATATACACTTGGGTACAAAAAAATCGTACCAACTAAAAATTTGCCATTTTGAAAATTTTAATATTCGAAAACTACTTAATGGATTTGTTGTTTGAAAGCCTAAACCTTTCAGGTTTTTGTCCTTATTCGGAAAGAGCCATAAAGTTATATTTTTATCGACAGCAATAAGAAATGTAATACTATGTGTTTTTGCCCGAACGGCACTTACTATGAAAAAAAAAATCAGATGCGCAAAGGTATGTTTGGTGTGTAAATATGCTTTATCGCAAATCAAGTGCAGTAAGGTTATTAATTATAACTAATTAATTATAATTAAGGTGATTAATAATAATTATTTTTCCTAGCTAATGCAGACCATAAATCGACCATAAGCTAGCTATATTGAAGTGATTTAAAAAATACATTTTTCATTATTAATCTGTTTATTTTAACCGGACATAATTTTATTTTAATTTGTACGTAATTACAAAACATGGATTTTATCAAATTATATTTAATTACTTTTAGCCACAAAACAAATTTAACAAATATATTATTAATACTGAACTGCAAGTAAATAGTCAACAGTACCCGGCATATTTCCAGTTATAGTCCAGTCTTCAAGTTAATAAATGAGGCTTTACCTGGAAATAATTCAGGGAGTTTAGATTTTTGGTTTGTTAGGTAGGGTTTAAGGCCACAAATAAATAATTTTGCGACATTGAACTCGGTTTGGAACTGTCATTTTTTAAACTTATTTTTCACAAAAACAGACTTTTTAAAATATCTTAAGATCGGTGCATCCTAGAACAAAAAACTTTCGATATGAAAATAAAGAGGACCAAATCTCCAACATTTTTTGTGTCATATATTTTTTTGCAAGACTAATTCACGGCACCGCCTTAAACGTTACACTGTAGGGTTTTAGATTTTTCTTTATGACTCGGTTAGGAAGGTTTTTTTATGCTTAATACAATGGTGATTCAATCGAAAATCGGTTTACTCAAAATAATGGGGCACAAATGTGTGAATTATTTAAAAAAAAAATAATTTTACGTAAATTAAAAAGAAAGTGTCAGATAGTTTTTTTTTTTAATTTTCACCCAAAATTTTCTCAGGGGCATGCCTAACCGACGATAAAGAACAATTTTGGTTTTTCGAAAAAAACATTAAAAATCTAAAAACGTATAGTGTAACGTTTAAGGATATTTTAAAAATCCGTTTTTTGTGAAAAACAGGTTAAAAAATAACAGTTCCAAATCGAGTTTAAGGTCGAAAAGTGTTTTTTTTTTTTTAATTTGCGGTCTTAAACCCTACCCAATAAACCGAAAATTAAAACTCCCTGAATTATTTCCAGGTAAAGCCTCTTTTATTGACCTGAAGACTGGAAATACGCCGGATACTGATAATCAATGCATTTAGTTAAATACGCAATTAAAATAAATAAAAATAGTAGACGCTTCACAGTGGATAGTATATTGCGTTTTCTCTTGATATACTTCCCCAAATTTATTTTTTTTTTTTGATCTCGTACGCGTACTTAATTATTTTACTTTATTTATTTTTTTATACTGAATTAAAGAGTAGCGCCCCCTATAGCTTTTTGGCTTATGGATCATTTATTTTTCAAAATTACAAGAATATTTCTATTAGTGAATAGTTATTTTCTTAACTAGTGTATTAAGTGGATAAAATCACTTAATACACGAGTTGAGAATTTAATTTTATCCAACTTTTATTTTTAAATAAAAATCTATAATTTTGCAAAAAATTATGTCAAAAATATTAAGATTAAGTTTTCTTAATACTAAAATAATAGGAAGCCATGGCCTAAGTATGCCTATTAAAAATAAACAATTGCTAGTTTTACATTTCTTACAAACGTCAAAATGACAGAATTTTTAATAAAAACAGTATTTTATTCAAAAACTAAAGAATAATTTGGGGGTTTCTTTAATTTTTATGGTTTAGTTAACGTGCTTCTATTTATAGAATAGTTATAATACTTAATTTTTATTTTTTATTTATTTATTTATTTATTTATTTACTAGGAGATATATTACAAAGTCATGGGGAGTCCCAAATAAGCTTTAAGCTTGTGCTAGGGACTACCCATTAATTTAAGCATACAATTTATTCAAAATGATCCAAAAAATAATTGTGCATATGACAGTTAATTTAAAATTTTCTTCCTTTTTTCTTTATTCTTACTAAATCTTCATTTTCATATTCTTTAAATTCTTAGCAGGTAAGTATACCCATTTTCTTTATTAATTAATTTTCTTTTACAGTTTACAGAAAAATTTTGATTAAAAATATTGACAATAATTAATAGGGTATGTAACTAATTTTGGGTGAGATCAAAAGCTGTACGTAAAAGAGTAGGTGAAAAATTTTTTAGTCACTAGTGGAAAAAAACTCACTTTTGACATTTAAAATAGTGCTCAAAACAAATGTTTCTGTGAAGGTGTTGGATAAAGTAACTTTTTGATTCTGTTGAGAGGCTGAATTTTTTTTTATTTCGTTTTTTTTGCCTCTATATAAAAATATTTACACGCGTGAATATAAGTTAAACTTAATAAAAAAATAAAAGTTAAAATAAAAAAATATTTGATTACATTTGAAATTATCACAAGAAACGCAGGTTAAAAACGGGTAGGGGTCTTTCGTTCGCAAAAAATATCTTCGCGACCGAAACATCGCAAACCAAAACTTCGCAAAACCAAAATTTCGCCTGGCCATTACATCGCAAACCAAAATTACGCATACTCATAACATCGTGTATCAAAAATTTCGCATGGTATGAAACTTTGCAAAACTAGACACATACAACAATATTGCATATTATTGTTTTTTACTATGTAGGTACCTAATAAATTAAATAACAACCAAATTTGTAATAATTCAAATCTTTATTTGATTTTGCACACAGTATTATAAAAGACGAAAAAAAAAAAAACCTACCCAAAAATGTATCCTGTATAATATATATTATAAAGGGAAAAACAACAATGAAATCCTGAATGAAGTGTTTTAAATTGTGTGTGTTTTAAAAATTTTCTAATATACCCAGGTGTAATAATATATAATGTACCTAATTTTTATATGAAATGCCTTTTGATGGAATCTCCCATAGACACTTTATATGTTATATTCTTACCTATTATATGTTTTAGGTTGAAATCTATACGTATCTACCTATTTTTATTTCTATATAAACTACTTTTGGTTTGGAGTCTCCCATATACACTTTATCGTTCTCTCTCTCTATCTCTCTCTCTCTCTTCTCTATCTCTTTCTTTAAATAAATACGGTTTTTTTAATTTTTTTTCGGCAATTATGTACTCTATAAAATGTTACGATATAATATTTACTTGTTTTTTTTATGATTATACCTTTTTTCACAATACGGGCATTTGTCCAGGTGATTTAAATTGTTAAAACATTATATTGTAAACCAATAGGTTTGTTAATAAAAAATTTGAATTTGAATTTGAATTTGAAATAAAGAAACCAAACCAAATTTGTGTTTTTGGCACTTTTAACATAGGTGACCGACATGTCGCGACATTCTTGAAAGTAAACCAAACAGCGTACTAAATTAAATTCGATTGAATTTATAAAAATATTCTTAAAGACATTCAAAGAAAAACATACAAAGAATTTTTTTTTAATTGACTTCGACAATTGGCATTCTGCGAAGTTATGGCCCGCTAACTAACTATTTATGCGATATAATGATTCGCGAAGTTTTGGTTAGCGAATTAATGTCATTACGAAGTTTTGTTGTTGAGAAGTTAAAATTTGCGCGATATTTTTTGCGAACGAAAGACCGGCTCCCGTTAAAAACAGGTTGAAAATCAAAGTGTGGAATTTAAAAATTCGTCTTGACTATAAAATGCCTCGCTCAATAATAAATTTTTAACACTTGCTTGAAACTTTTAAGCGGAAAATTCTGAACATTTTTTTGCAAGTGAACACAAAATTTTATCCTGAAAAAGAAACATGACGATTACTATGCTAGTATGCAATACAATCTAAGATGAGACAATCTAAGATCCGCAGTCTCGAGTATTATGACCGTGTGATCCACTTTATTGTGTTTATTTGAAATAATGCTGTTTAAAATAAGTCAGAGACATGGATATACAAAGATTGAATGGTCAAAATACTCAGATCTATAAACACATGATCAGGTATCTGATAGTCCAGACCAGAGTGCTTTTTTTTACTCGGCTCCCCCTTGTGAAAAAATTAAGCAGTCTCTCTCGTGCACTGAAAACTAGGTTTGCGTACTCGGTGCATAATATACTATTTACTCTAGAGGCATAACCGCATGCCATATGACCAGTACCCGGTATATTTCCAGTTATAGTCCAGTCTTCAGGTCAATTAAATGGGCTTTACCTAGAAATAATTCAGGGAGTTTTGATATTCGGTTTATTGGGTAGAGTTTAAGGCCACAGATAAATATCAATTTTGCTACTCGATTTGGAACTGTCATTTTTTTTAACGAATTTTTCACAAAAAAAAAAAGGATTTTTTAAAATATCTCAAGATCGATGCATTCTAGGACAAAAAACGTTCCATATGAAAATAAAGAGGGCCAAATTTACAAAAATTTTTGTTCCATTTATTTTGTTTTACGGCATAGCTAATTCACGGCACAGCCTTAAACGTTACACTATAAGTTTTTAGATTTGGACTTTTTTTCGAAAAACCAAAATTTTGCTTTATGTCATGTCCCTTAGAACATTTTGGGTGAAAATTAAAAAAACTATCTGGCTCTTTTTTTTAATTAACGTAAAATTACGAATTTTAAAATAATTCACACATTCGTGCCCCATTTGGTTTGGACTTTAAATCGATTTTCGATTGAAAATCACTATTGTATTATAATATTAAGTAAAAAAACCTTCCTAACCGAGTCATAAAGAAAAATTAAAAATCTAAAAACCTACAGTGTAACGTTTAAGGCGGTGCCGTGAATTAGCTATAAGTCGTACAAAAAAAATCATGGGACAAAAAATGTTGGAAATTCGGTCCTCTTTATTTTCATATTCAACGTCTTTTAGATGCACCGATCTTGAGATATTTTGTGAAAAATACTTTAAATAATTACATTTCGAAATCGAGTTCAATGTCGCAAATCTGTTCTTTTTTATTTGTGGCAAACACTCCAAAATGACACTTAAGCATTTTTATATTTTTTTAAGTAAAAAGTTAAACTATAGTCATGAACTTTAATGTTGAAAGTTTATCTTTGACTATGAACCAAATTTTTTTTAAACGTTTTAGCAGGCTTTGCAACACTGACATATTTTACTGATATTTAAAAGTTGTAAATGTAGCTATAATAATTATGATTTATTTAAAGTATTTCTGTAATTTGCAGCTTTGGATTCTCTTATTACCTCAGTTATTTTATTTTGTCGGGGTAATACACTTTTTAAAACTCTTTATTTTTAGGATTTTTCTCGGAATGTTCTTAGGAATAAGTTTAAAATGTCAAAGAAAATCGAAATAAGGTCAAATGCATAAAATATAAAAAATATTGAATTTGTTAAAAAAAGACAATTTATTATTGTTGTGGAATGGACCATTTCAATTACGTCGAAGAGACAAATTAGGCATTACAAATAAGTATAATTGTTGTAAAAGATAAAATTTACCAATGTTTTTCATATTTTTTTAGTTTTTTATAATTTTTTTTTAAATGCGTTTTTTACCTTGTCTGTTCACATTTTCAAAATAAAATTTAGTTTATTAATAACTTTTGTAATCTTTATTAATTTTTGTTCAAATTTTAAGTAAACTTAGACGTGCTTTAGAGATGTCTCTGGTAGATTCAGTTTATTCGTTTGAACCTTTTTTATGAGATATATATATTATATTTCTGTTTCATAAAACCCCATAAGGGGTAATAAGAAACAAAATTAAAAAAAAAATAATGTTTTTTTACCACCAAACATATTAGTATTATATGAATTTGAAACAAGAAACTTAATAGTTCATATCTATACATAACACAAAAAAATGAAGTTTCTGCCTTTATGTTAAGTCGTAATTCCAACAGGTTCTGTTTCTTAAAACTCCGAGTGTTTTTTATTACCCCTTTCTCCCCTATTGAAAATTTTCATGGTCATTTAGTGGCCTGATGGTAAGTAGGCTTGCTCTGGAAAATCCTGCGATAGCCCCTGTTCATCAGGAGGGTCGTAATTTATTTATCAAAGCGTTTAAAGATGAATCGTACAGCCAACAATATGAGATAGAAAATATTCTAACCAGTGACCTATCTGGCAACCTTGATATCCAGTGACAGTATAAATCCCCATACGTTCGGGATATCAAAAGACTTTTCTAATTGGTCTACCGTTAATTTAGTCCAAGTTTAAAGTTAAACCATCGTTAATGCAAGTGGCAATGCGTTTCAATTAACCCTTTCGCTCCTGTAGGCACATATATGTCCCAGCAGATGTTCAAAAAATCCTATAGCCAAAAAGAACATTTAAAATGCACAGAACAGGGATATTTTAGTATGTTATAATCCAAACTTGATGTCAAGTGATATCAATACATAACATTAAGTTACTAATGGGATATATTTGTGAAGATTTAAAACACTATATGTGACCCTGCAGAAAGAAATCCAGTTAGTGTGTCAAATTAACGTATTTCTTTTTGTGTCGGATTCTTATGTAGAAAAGTCTTTTAGATAAAAATCCGAAATTTTTATTTTTTTTTTTAATTTGATTCACTAACTGGTTTTGTTTGTGCAGGGTTAGATAATGTTTTATATTGGGACAAACATATCCCACTTATTTTTTTGTAAAATAACATTTAAAAAAAAATAACTTGTTTTGTACTTTTGATAGCATTTTATTTTATATACACAAAAAAAATGTTTCGGAAATTCAAAGAAAACAAATCCGGAGCGAAAGGGTTAAACTGGGTAAAATTTTATATTTGTGTAAGTGCATAAATTTTCATTTTATTTTCAGAAAAATGTGACTTTTGTAAAATGATGGATATCAAAAGATTTTTGTTTTTGAGATTATCTCGACTTTTAAGTTAAAAATGCTGCGTTCTAATTGGTCGACTGTTAATTTATTCCAAGTTTAGAGTTAAACCAAGTGGCATTGTCTTTTAATTTGACTGTGTAAAATTTTATATTTCCATTCCATTAAATTGTAGTTACAGAAAAAAGTGAACTTTATAAAATTAATATTCATTTTTGGTTATAAATATTAAAATTTAATAAATTATGTTAAATAAATACCTTTGTACAATAAATTTTTTTGATTTTTTGTGGAAAAAAAAATTAAACCCCCAAACTGGAACGAAGAAAGAAAGAAATAAAGAATGAATAATTAATGATTCAACGAATAAATTTATGAATGAACGAATGAATTAATTAATAAATGAATCAATGAAAAAATAAATGAAAGAATGAATGAATAAAGACTGAATAATTTCACGAATAAATGAATGAATAAATAACTGAATGACAGTATAAATAAATAAATTAATTAATAAATAAATGAACAATTAAATAAATGAATAAATGAATGAATATGTGAATAAATGACAATAAATAAATGTATGAATGAATGAATCAATAAATGTATGTATAAATCAATGAATGTATTTATGAATGAATGAATGAATAAACGAATGAATGAATGAATAAATAAGCGAACAAACTAACGAACCAACGAACGAATCAACTAACTAAGGAACCATCGAACGAAGAATGAATGAATAAAATGAATGAATAAGTAAAATAAATGAATAAATAAATGAACAATTAAATTAATGAATAAATGAATGAATATGTGAATAAATAAATACATGAATGAATGAATGAATAAATGTATGTATAAATCAATTAATGTATTTATGAATGAATGAATGAATGAATGAATGAATAAACAAATGAATGAATAAACGAATGAATGAATGAATAAATGAGCGAACAAACGAACGAACCAACGAACGAATCAACTAACTAACGAACCATCGAACGAAGAATGAATGAATAAAATGAATGAATGAATAAGTAAAATAAATGAATACATAAATGACCAATTAAATTAATAAATAAATGAATGAATATGTGAATAAATGACTGAATAAATAAATGTATGAATGAATGAATCAATAAATGTATGTATAAATCAATGAATGTATTTATGAATGAATGAATGAATGAATAAACGAATGAATGAATGAATAAATGAGCTAACAAACGAACGAACCAACGAACGAATCAACTAACTAACGAACCATCGAACGAAGAATAAATGAATAAAATGAATGAATGAATAAGTAAAATAAATGAATAAATGAACCACCGAAGGAAAGAATGAACGAAGGAACGAATAAATGAATGACTGAATGAAATAAATAATTAAGCTGATGATCTTTTTATTGGTCATCGATTTTCTGGGTAGGAAAACAAGTTGGCAGTTATTTACTCGAAAAGTTGTGAATCTGCTTTCTACCCCTTTTATTGGTTTGCCTTTGCTGGGGCTCTGCTGAAATAATCTAAGGTCTTCAATAAATTGACCTGGATTATATTATAATTGTTCGGTTATAACAAAACAACCTCTTTATTTAGAAACCCTTATCATATTTCTAAAACAATGGGATTTAGAAATCGCGTTATTCATTTCAAATAAATAGATTTGTGATGATGTTAAGCCAAAAGTTAAATTTACAATAGCATTAGAGTTGTTTTGTTAGTTAAGTCAGATTTTTGATACAATAATCAATATTTTGATGACAGTGTTAAATATATAGGAAAGACGCCTAATTTCGGATGGTTTCCTAATTTCGGATAGTAATGTATCTAAGATACTATCTGCAGAGGTAAACAGAAACCTACTTTTATGTGAAGCCAAAAGTCTAAATCCTTCCTGTAATATGGTAAAGGTAGAACTTCTCCCCGTTAAATAGCAGCACAAATCGCTTAAATTGCAAATGGCAAAATTGTGGCTCCTATAGTACTCGTAAAAAAATGATTAAATTCGAGATTAAATTACCTACTTCTTATTTGTAGAACGGTATGTTAAGAAATAACAAGAAACATAAGTAATGGGATCCAGATATACTCTTGAAAAAACAACTGGATATGTCCGAAATGCCGTAAATTTTTTTAACCATGTTTTTTGGAAAAAACAAACTGTAATAAAATTGTTTTCATAATAAATCATGGTTAATAAGTTGTATGATGTTATATAAAAAAATATCAAAAGATAATACCGCCTATTAAATATTGGATAAATTGACAATTGTATATGAAATTAGGGGCATTTCCTATAAACCAGTGTTGTTTTATTACTTTAAAATAAATAGTATGTTTTGGGTGTGTTTTCGAGATTCGAAAAATTATTAGGTATAACTGTTATACCTGTTAAACTCCTCAAAAAAAGTATAGATTAGCTCCCAGCTGTATTTGAGCGATTTTTCCAAAAATGGCCAATCCTGTCAGGGTATTTATACGTTTTTTTGTATACTTTTGAATATGCTTGAAACTTTTTAATAATAAAAAAAAACGTCATTCCCATAAAACAAAACAATAAGTTCAGTTTTACCTAAACAGTAAATTTTCAAACTTAAAATGTTTTAAGTTTCTAGAATATTTCAGTATTTAAGTCATACCACAGCCATGAATACATCATTAAGAAAGTGCACGAGAGTGCATTTTTTTACGAGGGGCAGTCGGTTAAAAAAAGCAATCGATGTGCTCTGAAATGGTTTGCGTCGAGGTGCGTATACTATTTTTCTTACGACCTAACAACAAAAAAAACTCAAATATTATCTTAAAATTAGTCAATTTGAGGTTTACTAATTTTCTGACAGCAGATATGTGAAATCAGCTGATCGTCACTTCCCAACCGTTGTCATAGGCATACTAACTAGGTCGTAGGAAAAAACAATTTATAGACATACATACAGAAAATGTAAACAGATTTGAAGTGCGGTACATGGATCTGAGACAGTCAAAGCAATGCGTCAAAAAATTACAATCGAAAATACGAGTTTTCCAACCTGAACGTATTTTAATCAATTAATTGCGAAACTAATGATGGACAAGGTAAATTATTTTTCTTTTTTCCAATAAAACTGATTTTTTTTTCTATTCAACAATTGTATATGCTTTTGTCACGATAAATTAACACAATTTAATCCTTTTAAATTTTAGCTCAACGAGGTGGAGCCGAAATCGTCACCGTCAAAATATCAAACCCCTCTCCAAAAAAATTGGAAAAGGAACTTAAGAACTGTAAATATATTTTTTCCATTCCAAATGTTAATCATAAACATTACGTAATTACGTTTACATTTCAATTTTCTTCTGTTCGGATACACCTCAGCATCATGCCTCTTTTCATGTTATTTAACAAAAAATGATCAACATTTTATAATTTTCCAATATAAGAACTTTAATTACAAAAAAAAACATTTTTTAGATCCTGGATATCTGGAATCATAATAAAACATTTCCAGGAACTAAACGTCCTTCTAATGCTTAAGTTGTTTTTCAGAAATAAAATAAAATTATTGAGTTTTTTTAATGTAAAAAAGTATAGTCAATAACTTTAAATGGTTTTGATCCTTTCTTAATTTCATTCGTCTAAATTATTTTAAACGACTTGGACTCCACAAAAAGCGGTATAAAATTACTGAATTTTATTTAGTACTAGAAGAAATTGATATACTATTGAAAAATGATGAGAAACTAGAAAATGAAATAGTCCTAAAAATTAAACTTCTTATTGATATCGAAAAAGCGAGAAGTATGTCAAATTCATATAACTTATTAGACGAAAACAGCAGAGACAAATAGTAAAATTTTGTCTGTACGTCTTTATTATTGGAGGTAAATTACTGTATGAAACTCTTCATGCAAATATACCAACAGCATTTCCATCATTATCAACATTACACTGGTTTTTGGATAAAAGTAAAAATATATTAGAAGGTGCTCTTAGATTTCAAGAGTTAAAATTATTTTTAGATAAAAAAGGGCTATCCAAACATTATATTTATAAGCGAAGACCAAACAGCCAGAATTATTATTATTATTATTATGCAAAATCTAACAAAATGGTTGGATTTTTATTGCTTTTAAGGGAAGGAAGCAGATTTCCTGAAAATGGTAGGTTTTATGCTAATTCCGCTTATAAAATCGAGCGTGCTTTAAAGAAGAAACAATTGGTAATTATCTTTATGGCTCAGCCACTTGTAGATGAGGCACCTGCATTCTGCTTAGCTATTTTTGGGAATGCATGTTTGCAAAAGATGCAACACATTCAAAATGTATGTTATGCATTGGCGCATATTCCCATTTATGGCAAATCGTCGTCTAAATTACTTTAAACGACTTGGATTCCACAAAAAGGTGTCTAAAATTACTGACTTTTATTCAGTTCTAAAAGAAATTGATATACTATTGAAAAATGATGAGAAACTAGAAAATGAAATAGTCCTAAAAATTAAACTTCTTATTGATATCGAAAAAGCGAGAAGTATGTCAAATTCATATAACTTATTAGACGAAAACAGCAGAGACAAATAGTAAAATTTTGTCTGTACGTCTTTATTATTGGAGGTAAATTACTGTATGAAACTCTTCATGCAAATATACCAACAGCATTTCCATCATTATCAACATTACACTGGTGTTTGGATAAAAGTAAAAATATATTAGGAGGTGCTCTTAGATTTTAAGGGTTAAAATTATTTTTAGATAAAAGAGGCTATTCAAACATTATATTTATAAGCAAAGACCAAACAGCCAGAATTATTATTATTATTATTATTATTATTATTATGCAAAATCTAACAAAATGGTTGGATTTTTATGGCTTTTAAGGGAAGGAAGCAGATTTCCTGAAAATGGTAGGTTTTATGCTAATCCCGCTTATAAAATCGAGCGTGCTTTAAAGAAGAAACAATTAGTAATTATGCATATGTCTTTATGGCTCAGCCACTTGTAGATGGGGCATCTACATTCTGCTTAGCTATTTTTGGGAATGGATGTTTGCAAAAGATGCAACACATTCAAAATGAAGCTGAAAAGTATGATATAAAGATCTTGGGGTTCTCATCAGATGGCGACACAAGGTGCCTTAAAGCGATTAAGCTTTCAATTGGTCTGCCAAAATTAAAACCGTAAAAAAGCCAAAATATAAAGAAAGAAAATGAAGGCGTTCTTAGAGAAGATGAGTTACCTGAAAAGGTATTAGATAAAATTTGAACTAGATGTAATTTACCCAAAAAATGTATGACCGACCAAAGCAACAAACCAAAGACTGACCTCGAAAGAGTCTGTGATAACAGCGAAGTGAAATTCCAAAGAGGCAAGTTTCGTTTAGAGAAAACGAGAAAAAAAAAAGAAAATGCTCTATGGACCCCTGATTTCAAAAATTACTTTAATTTTTTGCGGAAATGTAATGTTTTTTTTTCTGACCTAGGATTTTTTGGTCTTTTTAGTGGTAAAATCAGGCTTGGGAAATCCGTTATCACTACAAACAAAACAGTATTTAGCTAATCTTACGCTCCTGAATACGACAGTAAAATTTATTTTGTGCGGAAAGAGGCTATTTCTTTCTTATGACCTTGAATCCTTTTCTTCAAAAATGCCTATGATATCACCAGGAAAATCTGTTATCAGTACAAACATTTTTTTCTGGCTATTCTTGACACTCCAAGTATGATAATAATATTCATTATATGGGAAAATGCACCGTTTTTTTTATTACCGCGCCTGCGGCTGAATTGTGCCAATTCGGGGGGTCCAAGGTAGTCACAAAGTTGTTAGTACTGGTTTGGATAGATTTTCCTAGTGGTATCATTCCGTTTAAAAAATATATGTATATTTATGGTCAAAGAAAAAAAATGAACATTTCTCCACAATAGTTATTTTTCGACTGAGAAGGTTTTTAGAGCCGAGCGCCGGCCGATAGGGCCGGCCCGAGGGTAATAAACCTATGAAATCGAAATTTAACTTTTTGTCCCTGTATTATACAATATTTTATATTCGATTGTTAATAATTATAATAAAATATTAAAATATACTTAATTTTAAAGTGCAAACCTAATTACTTTCTACTGTATTATTACTTATCTGGTTATCCATGACAAATTACTGTCCAATCAAATCGCTACGAAAACAATTGAATCGTTTCTTTTGCTTGCGGTTTCATTTTAAAATTAGCTTGGTGTTTTGATCAATTTCTTTTAAAATGTGTCTGTTATGAAAATATTAATACTTCTGAAACCTTTCTATGAATATTATAAATATTGAAATTGATTTTACAATTGAAATTTTGTGTTTGTAATTTAAGGTATTAACCACTTTTGGTTTGATAAATGTTAACCTTCGATAGAAACCTTTGAAGCATATAGAAATGGTAATTCAAGAGACAAAAAAGCGATTCCCTGTTACGGTAATTTTGGAAAAGCTACAAGATCGAATAAAAATTATGAAGAACAGGAAACTTTTAAAAGGAAAAAAACAAACTATAGCCGAAGATCTCACACACAATAGACATAAATTACTAGTTAATGTCATAGAAATATATGGATCGAAAAAAGTTTGGAGCATGTGTGGGAAAATTTACTTAATAAAAGACGATAAAAAGCAAGAAATACATAGATTATCCGAACTTGATGGTGAAGATGAAGAGGATGAAGAAAATGATGGAAACTGACCCTCTATGGTACTTTCTTGATTTTGTATTATTTTTTTTAAATGTAGCCCTACCAACCTAATTTGAAAGCTAAATTAAAGTAATCTTTAAAATAAAAAATAAATAAATAAATTAATTAATTAATAAAATATACCTATACTTCTATGTTTAGGGAAAGCAAAAATTAAATTATGTTTTAAGTTTTGATAATAAAATATCGTATTTAATTTATAAAATTAAGCAGTAGCGATTAAAACAAAAAAACTTATTTTTAACGATAAGCCCAAATAAGTACAACGGTGCACTGAGGTGTTGATGGCCTTTTTTTTGTTGCAAGGACGTTAACTTCTTTTTTATAATATTTATTTACTTTTTTTAGGACATATTAGAATATTTATATGAAATAGAAAACTCACGGACCTTATATTTAAAGCTATCAACAGGAATAAAAAATACTAGCATTTGACACTGTACTACATTATAAATTATTAAAAAAATTATATGATCTTGGAAATTTGAACTTTTTAAAAATTATCTTACTAATCTTCAACAATGTGTAAACATAAATGGAAAGTATATCGAGCCGAGGGAAGTGAAGTGTGGCATCCGCAGACGACAGTTTTAGATCTTAAAGGAAAAATAATCTCATACGCCGATGACACGGTTTTAAATTTTGGAGGCGATGATTGGACAAGTGTTTTAAAAAAGGGGGAAATAGGCATTCAAGGTTAAAATTTGGCTAGATAAAAACTTACTTTCACTAAATGAAAAAAAAAATAAATTTATAACTTTCTCAGCAACAATAGTTAATCAACCAAATTTTGAAAAAAAAATAAACTACATACAAACTGTAACTTAGAAACTTGTAATTGCATACAAGAAATTAATAAAACTAGCCAAATAAAATACCAGGATGATTATTGACCCTTATTTAAAATGGGATAAACATATTTTACACATAATAACAAAAGTTAGAAAATTTATTCGCATTTTTTATAACATAAGGGACCTATTCCCTATAGTTTACGTAACATATATATGTCATTAGTACAATTAATCGTCGCCTATGGAATATGTGTCTGGGGGAATACATATAATACGCATATAGAAGACTTAACTATTACACAAAAATATATACTAAAGGTTATGTTATATAAAAACAGACTATTTCCAACAAATAACTTATTTGAACTCGCCAATGGACATAAAAGGCCCCTATATATATATATATATAATATATATTAAATGTAATTAAATTTGTTTACAAAAATAAAAACTTGTTGGGGGATATTCAACATTGCCACAATACTAGATCTAACATAAATGATAATTTACGTCTACCCAAACCGACTAAAATTGTTATAAAATAAATCATTAGCCTACACAGGGCCGAAGTTATATTACTTATACTTTCAAAAAGTTTTGGAACGCAGCTTAAAATACATATCGGCATATAATTACATATATCGTTCTTATTTCCAGACTTATAGATGGACAAATATAGCTCTTTTTCTATTTTTCGGGAAAAGTACCATCATCTAACGACTTATTGAACAAAATTAATAAAGGCAAAGCTAAGTAATCAACGAAACAGAGGCAATATTTCATAGGGGCCAGGACCCTTAGAAGGATCAAGTAATTTAATTTCTTTTCTACATTGGCTAGTGTAATCTGGATTGTGGAGTGTGTGTCAAATATTTTAATAATGCGATAATTTGTGACGGCATCTGTAGGTTCTGTATTTGTATAAATGGAAGCAAATTAAGTGGCAAACATATTTGCTATTTCAGTACCGTTACTGCTAGAATTATTATTTAAAAACATAGTTTTCGGAATATCGTTATTGTTCTTTTTTTTTTTAATGAATTTCCAAACCGATTTCATATCATGAGGATTTTTTTTCTCTATATTTCGAATATAATTTTTGTAACACTCCAAAGATAAGTTCTTAGCCTTTGATCTAGGAGAAGAAAAAAAAATTATGGGCACTCTATTTATTAAATATAATTTGTTTGAGTTCATCATTAAACCAGATTGGAAATTTAGGTGGTAATTTTTTAGCTTTTAGCTTTGGGACCAAAAAGATCAATAGCAGTATAAAGCAACCCATTAAAATCGGATACCGACTTTTCAATATTACCATCATTTAGCAGTGTTTTATAGTCAATTTGCCGTAAATAGTTATTAACTGCAGTATAATTAACATTTTTAAAGTTGAAATATTCATCACGATTTGACATAGGAATATTTATCTAAAGAGCTGGATGAGGAGAATCCAAATGTAAAAATGGCTATTGACAGTAATAACTGGATTGTGAGTAAATAATATATCTAACAGTATTATTTGAATTAAAAAATTTATTAGCTTGAAACAGATTCAAATGAGAAAAACTTTCAGCAAGCGTCTGACCACCACCGTTACACGAAAAAACCCAGCACATCATTACTGCAAATTAAGTTAAGTACTGATATCACTTGATTTCAAGTTTGGACTATAAAATTCTAAAATGTCCCTGTTATGTGCATTTTAAATGTTCTGTTTGGCTATAGGATTTTTTGAACATCTGCTGGGACAAATATGTCCCTACAGGAGCAAAAGTTATTTTTAAACATCTGCTGGGACAGGAGCGAAGGGGTTTAATATATTCTACATTATTTCCGAATTAATTTTTTTGTTGAATTCTTTTCACTGTTTCAGAGCCTTTCTATGTGGTTTTATTCCTTAGCGTTATTTTAAATTATAAAAATTAAACTAATTTTATTTTGTACGTCTAAAAGTTAGAAGTGTTCTATTCAACGAACTAATAACTCTTCTTTCTAGAATAGGCATTTCATTTGTAAAAACTGAAAAAACCGTAGCCAACATATAGATTTGTCTCTTACTCGCACACCTTGTTCTAAAAGAGACAACAATAACAGTTACTCGTAACTGTTATTGTTCAGGCCTGAATATACCTACTATTTGTTTACAAACAAACCGAGATCACGGAAAAAAATTTATAGCTAGGAGCGCTATAACACACATACCAAGCAAATTATAATCGCTTATTATATAAATACAAGGCTTTCTCTTACAATTATGGCAGTCAGTGTAAAAATTTATATGAAATACTTTAATTGTTTAGTGAATAATAAAATATAACAAATAGTATGGCATTTATAGCTTAAATATATTTAATTATTGTCCGTGCTAATAATTTTTATAATATAATAAAATTTCTGTAAATTTATAATAGTGCCTGTAATAAATATAATCGTGTCTGTAATATATATAATCGTTTCCAATTTATTTTTAACATTATTAGTTATTGTGTGCCTTATAATCTATAGCTTAAATCACTATAATTTGCCACTGTTACCAAATATCTTATAATGTATAGCGCAGAGCCCACTAATTTCTTTCCGTGATGTTGCGAATCTTTATATTAACTGTATGCGTATTCTAAAGAGAAGAGTTGTTAGTTCGTTGGCTCTATTAATGGTATAATACCATTAAAAAAGAAACAGTAATTAAGTCTATGGACAAATAGTAGGTATAACAGCAAATAGTATTAAGGCATAAATTAGATTTTACGTTGTTGCTTCTTAATATAATATGTATATACTAGGTATATTGTACTTTTGGTACAATATAGGGTTATAAGTTGGACAACTTTTGCAACTAGTTTGCATAATTTTAAATATATTTTCTAGCTGTTACAAGCTAAGTAGAAAGGAAAATAACTAACCATATTATTATTCTATTAAAGATTCTAATGCAGAGTAAGGGACGAGAATGGCTGTAATGGCCGCCAGTTTTGTCTCCTACAGCGCCCACTATAAAAAATGTGTTTACTTAATGACTAAAATAAAACTATTATGAATAAAACTGATACCTGAATTATTGTAACATGAAACTAGGTATAAACTACCTTCAAAAGGAGGTCCCTGTATCACTATAATAATAAATACAATAGAATGGTTTATTTTGTGGGGACACGCACTATGTCGTTTGGGGTCTAAAAGTGACCAAAACTTTAGCTATCCATCATAATTGTCATATTTAACAGTAATTAAATATTTTTAGACATATTTACTTTTCCCTGGGTACCCAGAGGGAATGCTTTGCTTTAGAAAAAATAAATAAAAAAAAATATTTTATTTTTTTCACATTTATCGAAGCATCGCGACGTTTAATATGGAATAAGTTGGTTTCTGAGAAAAAAATCTGTCTGCCGGTCGGTCTGTAAGGAAAAATTTGTATCCACAATAACTCAAGAACGCTTTCGGCTATAAAGACTTCAAATTTGAAACAAAGTTTCCTTATCCAAAGTTTTCGACTGGCATTGTTTTTGATAAAAATAGGAGGGGGGCAAAGGATCAAAAGATTTAAAATCTATTTTTAATAATATGAATTTAATATAAATATGAAATTAGGTAGAAAAAAAGTTAATAATTCAATTAATAAAATTGTATTCAACTCAAAGATTTTGGAAAATAAGTTAGAAATATCTAATGCGTTTGGTTCCTACTTTGCAAATATAGCGGAAAATGCTGTACTAAATCATTTCGGACAAAATATGCCCCTGCCATGTACGGTTTCTAGCTTTATTTCTAAAATTCCCTTTAGAGAAAGGCCGATAGATAAATCAGAAATCTATGAGGCCTTAAACTCTATAAAAAATAAAAAATCTTGCGGAAACGATGGACCGATGGTTTTCGTTTAAAAAGGTCCACTGAATCAGCTTTATATGATTTACTTAACTTTACTTAGTCTGAGCTTGATTCTGGTAAATATGTAGTGTGTCTTCAGTTTGATGTTTCCAAAGCTTTTGACACCGTTTGTCCAAAATTTTTAAAAAACAAGCTGGATTGTATTGGTATACCTCATAATATTTCAAACTGGATTTACTCTTACCTTATGAGTAGGAAACTTATTATTAACCTAAATGGGAGACGTAAACGACCTACCATATCACATAAGACGTGCCTTAGTTATCATGTTTGCAGACGATACTACAATATTAACTTCAGCATTTTCGCCCACTGAACTGCATGCGCTTATCTTAGATGTACTTAACGATTTTGAAACATGTTTTCAAAGAAATAAGCTTATTTTAAACAAGGAAAAAACTGTTGCCGTAAATTTTTTTTATAGGAAAGGCTTACCAAAAGATTTATTGCAGCCCTATGTCAAGCTAAGCACTTCCACAAAATTCCTTAGAACTTATTTTGATGAGAACTTGACATGGAGTCTGCAAATTGATCACATTTGTAAAAAATTAAAATGTGCTTATTTTGCAATTCTAAAAATGAAAAATGACTTAAATGAATCAGGCATACTTTCTATGTATTACTCCTTAGCATACTCTCATTTGACTTACAACGTAATTGGCTGGGGAGGTTGTAGTCAGGGCTTGATCAAAAGAGTCCTGGTGGCGCAAAAACGTCTTATTAGATTAATTTTTAATACGCACTCCAGAGACAGTTGTAAACCTGTGTTCAGGAACCAAAAAATTTTAACGGTGCCGTCAATTTTTATTCTTATATGTTCTTATATACAAAAAGAAACTTCGAGCAATTTGTGCAAAACTCGCAAGTTCATGTATGTTCTCGACGTGGTAAACTTATACGTGTACCTAAACATAAAACTGCTTCTTTTAAACATTCTCCCCTGTACAATTGTATTAATTTTTATAACAATCTGCCTAAAGAACTTCGTGATATATCAAATTTTAATTCCTTTAAAAAAAATGTTAAAAGTTTTTTAATTGACAAAGCATTTTATACCACTTCCGAGTTTACAGATAATATGCTTTGACTAATGTGTACGTAACCTTCTCTTTGTATTGTATAACTATAGTTTTTTATCTGTACTTTTTTAATATTATGTATTTATATTTATGTGTAAATGTATTAACTGTATTTACATGTGAAATATTAGACTTACCAAATGTACTCTATGTATCTATACTTGGTCAATAAATATTATTATTATTATTATTATCAGTAAACATTTTTTCTCAAAAACTATAAACAATAAACCCATATAATATCACATTAAAATAAAGGTATTTTTATGAAAAATAAGATGACATAATAAAAAATATACCATTCCATTTAAAAAAAGTCAGATGTTACCCACCCTAGGAGGACCATTCTGTATATTACAAAATATTTTTAGAATGTGCCTTTTTTAAAACCATACAACTTTTCTCTTTAAAGTTTTACTTTACAATATATCGACCGAGTAGGCTTCGTTGAGACACCCTGTATAACAAAGAATTTTGATTAAAAACAATAAATTTTCAAAAAATAAAAAATAAAATTTTAGGGAATTTAACGGGAAGCTTTGTTATGTAACAAAGAATTTTAATTAAAAAATAAATTGAAAAAAGCTTTATTATTTTTTTTTAATTTTAATGGCTGATCTAACTAAATTGGTAAAATTATAAATAATTATTTTCAAAAAAAAAAAAAAAATTCGAAGACTTTTTTCAATGTTGCCGTCATTTGCCGAAAGTGCCACTAGTGCAATGTTTTAAGGTGCGTATTAACATACACTTTAATGTACAATTTATTCCCAAGAACTCCCAAGCACCATAACGTTTTGATTTTTTTTTTTTTTTTCATTAAAAAACATGTAAAAAATAGGTTTATTTTGGATTTGGATTTGTAAGTGCCCGGATTCCATATTTTTTGTATATTTATTAATAAATCTTTAAAACAATGTATATTTAAGCATTTGACCAAATATAGTGTTAAAAGTAGTAAATATACAGAAATTGCAGCATATAAAGTAAGCAATTTTACAGTATGAAATTTGAATTTTTTGAACTGGTTGGAATAAAATAGCTAAGCGTGATAAAGGAAAGTCCAAATAATAATTGTTAGTAAAAAATTTTAGTCTGTGCCCAACTTCATCTGATAGGTTTTGGTCACTTTTAGACCCCGAATACGACATAGTGCGACGTCAATTTTCTAATTTTTAAACTAAATAAATTTTTTTGCCTAATGCATATATTATCTAAATACATATACAGGGTGTCTGTTTTTCAAGGTCAAGCATGGATATCTCATTTATTATAAAAGATACAAGATCGGTTAAATTAACGCTTTAAAAATAATAAAAGTGCACAGTGGCTGTGTTTTGCATAAATAAATTGTGGTTTGTGATATTTTGTGATAATTATAAACTACTGTTGGTATATTGGTATTTTACATAGCATATCAAAAACAGAACAACGACAGGTATGATTGATTGCTATCTTATAAAAAGCTAGAATTAAAAGAAGTTTTATTTTGAATAAGCACAATTAACTGATATATGGTAATTATAATTACAGATAAATTTGTGTAATTTATTTATTATTCTTGGGGGAATTTGCACCAATTATAATTGGTGCAATAATGATAATTATCTTTATTGCTGTGTAAGGGAACGTTCAAGTATTACGTAACCCAAAATGTACCAAAGTTCATACACTTCACACCTTGGTTCTTGCATTATTTAAGGCTGTAGATTTCATATTTTGGCTACCCCCCCTAACACACCCCCTATTAAAGGGGTAGCCAAAATATGAAAACTCTATAATCTATAATAACGCGAGAACCAGGTATAAAGTGTATGAATTTTGGTACAATTTGCGTTACGTAATACTTAAACGTTCCCTAAGAGTTAGTCCACCAATAATTTAAAAAGACATTTTTTTGAGTTGTGGATATTTGAATTAATCTCTGTTTTATCGTAAATTAAATTGCCGTTTAAAACCATTAACATTTTAGTACTAATTAAACAGGCACTGGAAATATTTTCCCTGAAATTGTATTACATTCTAACAGGTAGCCGCATATCTATCTTCTCTGTATATATATTTTTCATAATTGTTACTGTTTTTTTGAACGGTGTTTTATAAATGGGTTTTGGTTTTTTTTTTAAATACAAAAATTGTACCCAAGAAGGTTTTTTAATTCTTGGGATTGATTCTTGGCATCATTAATATGTTCAGGTTTTATTTTTGTAACTTATTTCTGAATCACCCTATATAAACTAAAACTCATTGACTAAAAATTAATAAATTATTTATAATATAGCAACCCTAGCCATAACAACATAATATCTCTCTGTAAAGGCCTATCCAGAAGCTTGCATAACAACATAAAACATACGAATGCGATGCCGTCATTGGATTACAAGATACATGGCGGCACATCAAGCCAATCACGGCATCGCAGTTTTATGTACTATGTTGTTATGCGAACCTGTGGATATGTCCTTACTCTGCAATGCAGAGTCTCCATATTATGTACAGTTACTTCCTCTACTGACCAAAGTTTAACTAGTTTTAAATTAAATTTGGTCGAAAATGAATTAATTAAATTATAATTTATTGTATTTTATTAAAAAAAAAAACATGTAAGAATTTGGTATTTTAAATTATAGAAAAAATTATATTTTGAAAATATGCTGTTTAGAACTAGTTAAAAATTAATAAATTAGGCAATAAAATTTGTTTAAAAAATATATTAAGAGGTTGTTCTGATTTTTGATTTCAAAAAATTGAATTTTTTTTTGTTGCTTTTTTATACTACCCAATATGTGTAGAATACGCTCCTAAAATATTTTGACGAAATTTGTTTTAATAAAATTATAACATTTTAAGGGGAAATTCTACATCATAAAATATGACAAAGTTCCTATAAACATGTCTAAAAATACGTCGTAAGGGAGATGCGCCCCTTTAAATGTGGTTAAAAAATTCGGTTTTTATTTAATAACTCAGGAACCCTTCGAGATACAGCAAGGAGGTTTTGCATATGGACTAATCTTAATAACGCCCATCTTCGTATGTTATTTTTATGTACTTATTTTAACCAAGGGCGTGCAAAACGGGGGGGGGGGGGCTATCAGTTTTTTGCCGAAAACTTTTTTATGTGTATCTTTTTTTTAATATTTTGTAAAAAATATAGATTCCACGAGTAAAAATACATAAAAAATGTCAGATAGTGTAACACTGTAGGAGCAACCGTTTTCAAAAAAAAAAATGGAATTAAGAGGAAGTTACATTCTGTGCCACCAAAAATGTTACTTTTTAAAATGCTATTACTCCTTTAATATTAAATTTAGTTTTTTGGTAAAGAATACTTCTTTCACTTTTTATTGTACCATACCTGCAGAACTAAAATTTTATTGGTGCTTGTTTTGTATACTTTAAAATATAAAAAAAAAAACTTTAAAAGCGTTTTTCTTAAAATTCCATTTTTCAAAACGGTTCCAGCGATTTAAAAAAAAACATTAACATATTGACTTAAATCTTTCGGTATTTTGTCGAAAATCATGTTGGCTAGTTCGCTAGTGTAAATTGTTATTTTTTATTCCTCCTTTTTTACCCGTTTTTGGTCAGAAAAATTGCATTTTTTGTTTTTTTCACTAAAATACGCGTGGAATTTTTGTTTTTTGAAATTTTAAGTTATGTCTACACTAGCGAACTAAAGGATGTCATTTTTAACAAGACTTTTTTTGATTTTTGTGTTTCGGACCATTGGGGGCTGGAACCGTTTGCCATGTTATTTTTGAGGTGTCTAACTTCAGCGCGTGCTGCACATTTATTTATGGCGGCAAAAAAAACATTTTTTTTTTTTGTGAACTTTAAGAGTTGTCTAATACATTGTAAAAAGTTTTGTACATACATAATAATACAGGTCGTCTGAAAAAAAAATCCAAAAATCGTCAATTTTTTACCTCAAAAATCAGAACAACCCCTTAAGAAACAATTTGCTTTAACCCGAAAATAAAGTTAGTTTAAAAATTAAAAAACTAATGTCGCCCCTATTTTGTTATCATATAATTTTATCATTTATATTTTATAGGTTATCGGGTAATTAGTTGCATTATATTCGCACATTATTTTTAGTAATGCTCGTTTGGCGTCGACAAGGTATTGAGCAAACTGCCATTCTCGAACCCTATGGTCCAGTGGCAAACTGGGTCAAAATAAAAAATTTAATACCAATACACTTTTACAGATATAAAAAAAAAGCTTTAAAAAAGTCATTAAAGTTTAAACATTGCAATATTGCCATATACCAAAAAGGCAACTTTTTATAAAATATATAAAGCTAGAACACCATTGCTTGACTCATGTAAAGTAGAAGTCACTAAATTTGTACTCTCATTAAAGTTAGTGTCAGTCCCTGCAAATAAGTATAAATAGAAAAATAAAAAAACGCTTTTTTCGGTCGCCATGGCGCGCCACTGGCTTCTAAAATTAATATATTATTATTCTTAGTAATTCAGTTTCATCTTAATGGTTTAATTCGTTCTCGAGTTATATCACAAGTTTAATACAAATTTTGTTAAGCTCTAGCGCAAAAAATACAAGACTTAGAGCTTTGAACCCATATGGGTATGTAGAGACTAAGTCTCTACAATTCACAAAGTCACTTTTAATCAGTCAGTTAAGAACTGAGACATATTTAAATTTCAACAAATTTAGCCGGGGCCATTTCCCATAATGTACGTGGTCCTTTATTAACACACATTTACACATATTTATGAATTAAACATAGTCAAGTATATACTTGACTATGTACTCTATAATTATATGTTAACTATATAGTTAAATTACTCAGTAAATAAAGGTAATTTTACATTCATTTTTTACCGTGACCATTAACTTATTTATAAGTTTTATAAATCAAAGAGGCCGTTGCTAGTACTTCAAATGGGGCCCGGCCCTTTAACATTATACTCACACTATTTGTTTGTATAGGAGTGGCTCGGGCCAGTCCACCGCTATAGTTAATTTTACGATAGGAATAATCCAAAATTTATTTTAAAACATAGTACTTGAATATTAGTTTTACAATGAAAAAACAAAACTTTTAGGAGGGTTTGTGTTTTATTTGCAATGAAGGGTTACGTGACCTCTAAAATTATTATAGAAATAGCTATAGTAATTTTTTAGGAACTTTAAGTCAGATTAACAGTATTTTAATTTATTAAAATCTTAGGATTAATTATTCAACAGAACTACTTACTTTGTTTATTTAATACGTATTTTGGGACTTTTAAATATTTATTTCATATTATAGATGTCTTTTTTGCGATACTACGATATTTTAAGAACTCTTTAATATAGCGCTTAAAGTTCCGACCAAATATTTTTTTACCACGGAAAAATTTATACAAATGAAATAAGTAGTTCTGTTAACTGCATATAAGAACTTATATCTTTCTATAAACTATATCAGAAATTTATTGAATTAGGTAAAAACAGTTCTATTCAATTGCAACTATAAACAAACCGCTCTTAGCTGTAGTTAAGATACTGCAGAAGTATTATGGCGCTCTCTGGTCACGTAATTTTTAATTAAATATTAATTTAATAATTTAACTTAAGAAATCTAGTAGATGGAGCTATCTAATTTCTGAATTAAAACCAAACCTTAAATCTAGTTAGTTAAGTATTAATGATTGGTTAAACTAAACTTTAAAATCTAGGTAAAAATTGAATTTAAAAAATCTAAATCTGGTGGGCTTGGGGGAGGGCTGCAGAGCCAAGATTTCAAATTCAGTTTCTTAAAAAAATGTGCAAAAATTATGTTTTAAGTACATCTAAAGAAACTATAGACAGCTTTATTAATCTAAAAAGTAACTTAAACTTATTATATTAGTTTATGTATGTATGTATATATTAAACTTATATTAGTTTATGTAAGTTAACGACCTGCAGTCACTCACCTTTATTATATTAAATATCATTTCTGCTTATTATAATTTATAAACATTTCTTTATTAGGAAATAGCTTTGTAAGCATTTCACCTCAGATACCTAAAATGTATATTCCAAAACTTCAGTCTGTACTTAGCTTTGATCAATAAACGAACTTGTATTTTTCTATCTAAATAAATTAATAAATTTATTTCCTTTTTAAAAACCTAACTTCGGGAACTCGGTAGATAATTGGCGCAGTCGGTATTTCTTTGGGCGAATTAAGCAAAAATTCGTATCGGTTCGGCGATTTACCAGAGAAAAAAGAACCAGGAAAAAATTCCGTGAAGACAGGACCAGCCAGGACATCCAGGAGTGTGAGTGAACATCACAGCCAATGTACCAGGGGACGATCTTCACAATTCTACTGTAAGTACCTATGTTTTTTAGAGGTCCTAGACAAGAAATTTCAAGCTCAAGTTCTAGCTCAAGTGCAGGCTCAGAATTAGATTTAGAACAAACCCTAATTGATAACTTTAGTTTAGAAATTTTAAATTCATTTGAAAACCTTAATATTAACGATATGGCTACAGGAAACGAACCTGTTGTACCCGTCCTTAAACAGGACTATATTAATATGATCCCAGATTTTCGGGGAGAAACAGGGCTTCTCCCTAGATTCATAGAAATCTGCGAAAAACTCGTAAACAAATTTTATAACACGACAGACCCGACAGACTTTCAAAACGAATATCTTATGTCAAGTATAATTTCCAAAATAAAAGGCGATGCAGCAATAAAAATATCTGCTTGCATAGTAAGTACTTGGGACGACCTTAAAATAGCTTTAACTAACACTTATTCAGATAAACGTGATGTGTTTAGTTTAAGCATAGAGATGACTGACCAACGACAACAATTTTCGGAATCTGTCTTTGATTTTTATCACCGAATTATTATGTACCTCAATTTACAAATAGCGTTTTTAAATATCCATGGGGATGATAATGAAAAACCTATAATAACAGGATATCTGCGAAAATACGCATTAAGAGTTCTACTAAGGGGCCTACGGGAACCTATAGGATCCTTAATGCGGACGAAAAATCCTGATGATTTAAATTCTGCACTTAATATGCTAACTAATGATTTTCAATTTGTTACGGAAAATCCTCGGGAAAATCATAGACAGATACGGCAGAGAAATTTTAGAAATCCAAAAAGTCCAAATCGTTACCCCCCACAAACAACAAGGCCCCTACAAATAACAAATTTTGCCCATAATGCTAGGCAAAACTTTAATCCCAACCAAAATTTCCAAAATCAAAATAACAATTTTTCTAATCAACCCGGCTCTGGTTCAAAAAATATAAATGTTTTTAAACCTAACCCTAACCAGCCGTTGCCTAAACCAACGCCAATGAGTGTATCTACTCGAAATACACATAGAACAAATAATTATTTTAGACAAAATTTAACTCAAAACAGCCCTAACTATACGGTAGAAGAGTTGTTCACTTTGCAAAACGAACCTATGGTGGAATTTCCCCCAGAAAATTTTAACGTACATTTGGGAAAATCAAATAAAATTCCGGAAAATGAAAATTCGGAAAATTTTTTAGGAAATCTAGCCTCGGAAAATTAGAAAAAATTAATTTAATGAGCCTAACGGACTCTAAAAGTGAGCTATCATATGTTATTTTTCCCGAACATAATTTAAAAGTTCTGATCGATAACGGTGCCACGAAAAGTTTCGTTAAGCCCGAAATTGCAAAAAGATTTTTTTCAGAAAATATAACCGATGATCCTTTTTTAATTTCTAGTGCTCATGGAAGTTCTTTGGAAAAGCATAGTACAAAGATCCCAAATTTTTACGGCAAAGAATTAAAATTTCATCTATTTAATTTTCATAAAAATTTCGATATTCTCTTAGGTCTAGATAACCTTAGGAAACTTAATGCGGTAATTGACTTGTACAATAACGTATTAATTACGCCTACACGTAGGATAAAAATTCATTTTTTTAACGTAGCTAATTCTTTGAATTGCATTGAAGTCCCGTCAGGGACGGAACAAATAATTAAATTAAAAATTAAAAATATTAAAGAGGGTGATGTTTTCATCCCTTACACGAAAATTAACGGTCTGGAAATACCAGAATGCGTTTGTAACGTAAAAAATTTTACTACAAACTGTAGTATTGTAAATCGTAGCGAAAAAAATATTTCTTTTGATTCCGATATTTCTATTGGGGTGGAAGAGTTCAACGAATATGAACACCGCCCTTGTGAAAATTTTAATAACTTTATGTTCCAAAAAGGCTCGTTTGATTTTTCTTCTTTACGCATGAACCACATGAATGCGGAAGAAAAACAAGCCATTTTAAATTTAATTAAGGAATATAGCGATTTAATTTATATTGAAGGGGATGTACTAACTTATACGGGTAAAGTTAAGCACCACATTCGAACTACAGATGAAATTCCTGTTTATTCGAAAACCTATAGATATCCCGAAATACATAGAAAAGAGGTGCGTAAACAAATAAATAGCCTTCTTAAACAAAAAATTATACGCCCCTCTTACAGTCCGTGGAGTTCTCCAATATGGGTAGTTCCAAAAAAACCTGATGCTAGTGGGGAACCTAGATGGCGTATTGTTATCGACTATCGAAAGGTCAATGATAAAACCATAGGGGATAAATACCCAATTCCTAATATTACCGACCTTTTGGATAAGTTGGGACGCTGTCTTTACTTCACTACATTAGATTTGGCATCCGGATTTCATCAGATAGAAATGGCACCTGAAGATATAGAGAAAACTGCTTTTTCTACTGAAGGTGGCCACTTCGAATTTCTTAGAATGCCATTTGGCCTAAAATCGGCACCAACCACGCTCCAACGCGCAATGGACACCCTGCTACGCGGTATACTCAATAAATTTTGCCTGGTGTACCTGGATGACATAATAGTCTTTAGCTCCAGCTTACAGGAGCATCTGGACCACTTGAGACAAGTCTTTCAAAGATTACGCAATGCAAATTTTAAATTACAAATTAATAAATGCGATTTTCTAAAAAGGGAGATATCTTTCCTTGGACATATAGTTACCCCAGAAGGCGTAAAACCAAACCCCGATAAAATAAAAGCAATTGAAAATTACCCGATCCCCATGACTCAAAAAGAAATCAAAGCATTTTTAGGATTGCTAGGCTACTACAGAAAATTTATAAAAGACTTCGCTAAAATAACGAAACCTTTTACTAACTGTTTAAAAAAGGGTAACAAAGTTAACGTAAACGACCCAGATTATATTAAATGTTTTAATTTGTGCAAAACATTATTGACAAATGAACCTATTTTGCAATATCCTGACTTCACTAAGCCTTTCGTTCTTAGTACTGACTCCAGTAGTTTCGCAATTGGTTCGGTCCTTTCGCAGCAGGTAGCTGGAAAAGATCTGCCAATAGCTTACGCCAGCAGAACTCTCAATGTTGCAGAGACTAAATACAGCACAATCCAAAGGGAACTTTTGGCTGTAGTTTGGGCCGTGAAATACTTTCGCCCCTATCTGTATGGCAGACGCTTTAAAATTTTGACAGATCATAAACCACTCCAATGGCTCTTTTCTCTAAAAGAACCGGACTCAAAACTCACAAGATGGCGCTTAAAACTTGAAGAATACGACTATGAAGTCAGCTACAAAAAAGGTTCATTAAACACAAATGCAGACGCACTTAGCAGAGTTGAAATTAATAATTTAGAGTCGTACTCCCAAATTATAGAGCAACACCCAGTCATTAGTAAAATAATTAAAAATAACATGTCTGTCGAAAACCCAAATGTTACAACTTTGCAAGATAACCTATTTAACTGTAACGAAAATATTTCACTAGCACACTGTGTTTCAGAATGCCTAACGATGAGTAAAGGCATAGCCCTAGATTTTAGGAAAAAGTTTAATCATATTAATACGCTAAAAACCCAAAATAAAAAAATAGGAGAGGTGGCTTATCTAAGATACCCCAAAAGAAATATTTATTATCTTATTACTAAGGGCACTTTTAGGGATAAACCCACCTATACCTCCGTTATTGTAGCACTAATAAGTCTGAAAAAACTTTGTCTAGATTTTAACGATAACATTATAGCAATGCCTAAAATAGCATCCGGTCTTGACAAACTAGACTGGAACATAGTATTTAATTTAATAAAATTAATTTTTAAAAATTCTGAAATTAAAATTTTAATCTACGACACTGACATTTCAAAAACTCATAAAATAGCTAACACCTTAGACAAACTGTCTAGCGTAGAAATAAACGTAACAAACGATAACGCCCTAGAGAATTACATGGAAAAATTTTATCAGAAACTAAATAACGAAAACAAAGATAAGGATCATATTACCGCAGATAATATGTCTCTTATAGTTGAACCCGGTGACCATGAAAATACGAATAATGACCTTATAGACTTTGGAGAACCAGACAATACCGACTTAAATACAGTACATTCAAATCAAGCGGAACACCCCATAATTAATATTCCCATAATAACTTGCCCTGTAAACTATGGCAAACACCAAGTTGTTGTATCACAAGTGGAAATGGCACCAATAGAACCCTTTATAATTTCCCTATACAAAACCAAACAAAGAATGTTTGTGCAAATATCAAAAAATAATTTTGAAAATGACATAATTAAAATAATGAAAGAATTTTTTGTACCAAATATTAAATATTACGTTTATTTCAAAGACCCAATTTATGAGCAATTTAGCACAGTCCTACAAACTCATTTTAAAAATTCTCAAATTAACCTAGTTAGGTGTACGAAATCTTTAATTGACGTACAGGACGACATAGAAATAGTTCAATTTATCAAAGATTACCACGAGGGGAAAACAAATCATAGGGGACTTGATGAAACCGAAAATCGTATAAAAGAAGTATACTATTGGCCTAATCAACGAAGGTCGATACAAACTTACATAAATAATTGCGATGTTTGTCAAATCACCAAATATGATAGAAATCCTCTGAATCTAAAATTTAATATTACCCCCACAGCTGTTAAACCCTTTCAAACCTTGCATATAGACAGCATAAGCCTTGAAAAAACTAAATTTCTAACCATAATTGATGCGTTTAGTAAATACGCACAGGCTTATAAATTAAACACTTTAACAAATATTGAGGTGGCTAACAATTTAGTTAAATTTTTCACACACCATACAATCCCTGAACAAATTGTCTCGGATAATGGCGGTTCTTTTACCGGTGGTCTCGTCAGAGAACTTCTAGAGCTCCATAAAATAAAATTACACTTTATAAGTTCTCAACACCCCGACTCGAATTCAAACCTTGAACGTTTTCACTCCACCCTAATAGAGCATATCAGATTATTTAACAATCAAAAGGAATTTAAAAATGAACCTGTAGAAATTAAGGTAAATTACGCAATTTTAGCATACAACAATACGATACACAGTTCAACAAAATTAAAACCCTCAGAAATTTTGACAGGTCATTTAGAAACAAATTCCCCTTTTAGTTTAGAATTAGATAAACAAATTATAAATAATTATATTTTAAGTCACAAAGAAAAAGTTAAGTTACTATACCAAAAAATTAATGAAGGACTTCAAAAATCTAAAGAAAAAGTTATTAATAAGTGTAACGAAAACAGGGAAGATTTGCCCCAAATCCCTGACAAAGTTTTTGTTAAAAATAAGCAAAAACAAAGTAAAACAAAAAATAAATATAAACCAGAAAAAATTAGAAGTCTTGACCCTGATCTTAAAACGGCCAAAATTACCCCAACCCACCACAATACTGTAGAAAAAATTCACCTCTCAAATATTAAAAGACCTAGGAAAAAACCCTATAACTTTAGAAATTTGACGGACGAAAAAACTAATAATGAACCCATTCCAGGTCCTTCGCATCTGGATGGACAGCCGACATAAAAAATATCACCCAAAACTTGGGAATACTCCCCGTCAACCTTGGCCCTGCAAAACTACAACGTACGGAACACACCCTTGTACACTTTTATGACCTTAAACCCCTGTATGACCAATTCGAAAATTTAAACGTAGAGTATAGTAAACTTAGTACAGTAACTTTAAATAAAACCTTATATAACTTCGAGTTAGAAAATTATAATAAAATAATTATTTTCACTAAGGATAAAATTAGAGAAAAATTTAGTCACATAAGCTTAGAATATAAAAATAGTTTTAAGAGAGATAGAAGAGGTTTAATAAACGGCCTCGGCAGTGTTATACGATCAGTCACAGGAAATTTAGATAACGATTTCGGAGAAAAAATAAGTCGTATTTTAGCTCACATAAAAAATAATCAAATAAATTTTCAAACCCAATTAAATAATGAATATTCAATTAACCAAAATATTATCAAAAATTTTAACAATACAATTTTAGATATTCAGTATAATGAAAATTTGCTGAAAAAGAAAATTTTGCAACTTAATGAGTTCCTAACTGAAAAAGTCCAAAATGAATTATTTGTTCTTTTTTCACAAGAGTTACATAATCAAATTTTAATAGTTTATAACTCAATTTTAGATATTTTAGTAGATATTGAAAACTCGCTAACTATTTGCAAGATGGGTTCCCTCCATCCTAGCATTATAAAAACTCACGAGCTTTTCTATGAATTAAAGAAAATTTCGGATCATTATCATAGCCAACTTCCTTTTGAAGTAAGTTATGAAAATATTTTAGATTTTGAAAATATTATTAAATTACATTGTAAAATTGAACCCCTAAAAGTTACTTATTTACTTTCTATCCCCATAAATTATGAAAAAGATTTTAACTTAAACCATTTAATCCCTATTCCCACTAAATTTAATTCTGAGTTTGTTACAATCATTCCTAAAATAAATTATATTTTAATGTCAAAAGACATAACTATACCTCTAAATGACATTTGTACGAAAGGTAAATTGTACCAATGTCCCAATCACTTCCAAGCAAATCAGGATATAACCTGCGAGAGAGACATCATCCTGAAAGAAGTCTCACACTCCTGCTCCTATACAAAAGTAGACATTCCCGAAAACCACATCGAAATCATATCAGAAATAAACCAATATCTAGCCGTTTTCCCAGAAGAAGAAAAGCTACAAGTCCAATGTAGCAGCGATACCGAAGTACATAACCTAAAAGGAATTTTCCTAATAAACGGAAAAGACTGCCAAATAAACTTCTGGAAAGAAAAACTGGAATTCCAACAAACTTCCCATGGAAAACCACTTTTACTCAACGGGTTATCATTCAAACCAGCCCAAAAGCAAGTAAGAAACTTTAAAATTAGCCTAAGAACCCTAAAGGCCTTAAGCAATATCCCGCTTAACAACATCATCCCAGTCCAGGAGGAAAAACAAAACTTTTCATTACACATGACCATCCCACTCTATATCATTCTGGTCAGCGTATGTGCCTTTTTTCTCACAAAATATTTGAGAAAACAACTTCAAAGAAAACCAAGCGAAAGCACTCCAGAGGAAATGGAACTTCAACCACAGGGGAAGAAAATTTCCCTCCCAGGGGGAGCTTCATTCAAAGGAGGGAGGAGTTAACGACCTGCAGTCACTCACCTTTATTATATTAAATATCATTTCTGCTTATTATAATTTATAAACATTTCTTTATTAGGAAATAGCTTTGTAAGCATTTCACCTCAGATACCTAAAATGTATATTCCAAAACTTCAGTCTGTACTTAGCTTTGATCAATAAACGAACTTGTATTTTTCTATCTAAATAAATTAATAAATTTATTTCCTTTTTAAAAACCTAACTTCGGGAACTCGGTAGATAATTTGTATACAGTGCGTGCATTAAGTCTGGAATCACCCGAATAACTTTTTAGTTACAAGTAAAATACAAAAATCCTCAGACAGGTCGATTTATATTTTTAATTCTGCAAATTTTGGTCTAAAAAAAGTTATCAAAATTGGCACCCCCTTGCACCCTCACCCCCCAACTTTTTTTTTCAATTAGCAACCTACCCCTTGTGATACATCATTGGAAAGGTATTTTAATAAGCTTTCCAACAGTGTATGATAAAGCCTAATTTGTTAAAGGGTCTATGAAAAAACGCATGTTTTATTTAAACATTGTTTGTGTGAAATATTACGCATAATATGGTAATTGTTGCCCTATTTCCTACTTGGCACCTTCCTGAGAATCTAAATAAGGTTGTTTTAAACTTATTGTAATATTTTATACCCTGTTGAAAAATGCAATTTTTTTTCTTTTTATTGACCAATTTTATGTTTACTATTTAATCGATTTTAATCCCGTTTTTTTTACTGTCCACTGTCAAAGAGCTGAAGGACATCAATTTGAACATTTATAGTGAACTAAAGTTATACTTTACATGTCTTTATAATAAACTAAATTGTGCATTTTATCATTAGCCCTTTACCAAATTAGGCTTTATTATACACCGTTGGAAAGCTTATTAAATTACCTTTCCAACGAAGTGTCACAAGGGGTAGGTTGCTATTTGAAAAAAAAAAGTTGGGGGGTGAGGGTGCAAGGGGGTGCAAATTTTAATAACTTTTATTACACCATAACTTGCAAAATTAAAAATAAAAATCGACCTATCCGAGGGTTTTTGTGTTTTAATTGTAACTAAAAAGTTAATCGGGTGATTCCAGACTTAATGCACGCACTGTATATATATATATATATATATATATTTATATATTATTACAGTCAACACAAATACATTGATTACACACAAATACATTGATTGTACTTACCTGCAATATTTTTTATTTTTAACATGTTTCATATTTTATTTATTGATTACACACAAATGCATTGATTGCACTTACCTGCAATATTTTTATTTTTAACATGTTTCATATTTTTAATATTAAAATTACCTATATCTTAAAACAAAAATGTTTTTATATGTATTACAACGCTTAATACATTCAATAACCTAACGAATAAATTGAACATCGTAACCTTCTATTTATAGCAGTTAATTTAGATTTTTTGATATTTTTATAGTTATGTGTATTTATGTACCTTTATTATATGTTTTGCACGCGCAAATGTTCTAAACATTTTTTGTGCTATCAGCATATTTATTGCATTGTTATATATATTGTACTACTTTCTTTTGAAGCAATAAATATTATTATTATTATTATTATTATTATTATTATTATTAAAATTCAATGTTTTATGAAAATCCACAACATTTTAAAATATTATAGGTATTGTTTCATCTTTATTGCCGTGTTTATTTAACTATTTAAAAGAAATAAAACTGTAACCAGAAAGGCTTTTTTTACATTAATACCTTTTCAAATAACGCAGATAAGCTATATCAAGAATTTGGTGGGACACCCAGTATAGTGAACGGATGGACCGTTTTGAAAAAAGTTTGCTGGGAGTGCTTAGGTGCCATAGCGGTACCACTATGCCAAGTTTAGTCAAAATCCGAGACATTGAGGGCAAACCGAGTATATTAGCGTGAAATATCAAAGATATTTTCTAAAGAACTTATTTTTTTCAAAAACGGCTCTAACGATTTTTAAAATGTTGGTCTTATTTTTTTAATAAGAGCATATAACAAATTCCAAAAAGAAAAAAAAATGGAAGTTGTTATGTCATTTAAAAGTTCTTCTAGATCACCGTGTAGGACCAAATGTTTTTTACCACGGAAAATTTCATACAAATGAAATAAGTAGTTCTGTTAACTGCATATTAGAACATATCTTTCTGTAAACTATATCAGAAATTTATTGAATTAGGTAAAAACAGTTCTATACAAATACAACTATAAATAAACCGCTCTTAGCTGTAGTTGATCTGGACACGTAATTTTTAATTAAAAATTAATTTAATAATTTAATTTAAGCAAATTAGTAGATGGCGCTATTTCTGAATTAAAACCTAACCTTAAATCTAGTTAGTTAATTATAATTAATAATTATTATAATTAATAATTATTAATGATGGGTTAAACTAACTTTAAAATCTATTTAAAAATTGAATTTAAAAAATCTAAATCTGGTGGGCTTGGGGGAGGGCTGCAAAGCCAAGTTTTCGAATTCAGTTTCTTAAAATTCAATGTTTTATGAAAATCCACAACATTTTAGAATATTATAAGTATTGTTTCATCTTTATTGCAGTGTTTATTTAACTATTTAAAAGAAATAAAACTGTAACCAGAAAGACCTTTTTTACATTAAAATAAACTTAATTCAACTTTATAGCCCATATAAACTTCATTAAACACTTCATAAATGATTCAACTGTGAAAACTTTTATTTTATAGTTAAGTTTGTGGATTCAGTTTTTTAGTGCCCCATGTCTTAAGAAAAGCCACAACGGAGCAATAACTTTTCCAAGACCCTCAAGCCATTTTGGAGAAGATTTTCCCTGGCTGCAAAAGTTTTCTAATGGTAAAAACTTTGCTCTATTCCTTTTTCATTTACATTCTCCAGGTATTGTAAAGTCCGCCCATGAAAAAGTTAACAATACTTGTTCAATTTTTTGATAATTTTATGGCTTCTAAGAAAAGCACAAACTTTGTTAATCGATAAAAGCTAATACTGCAACTTTTAATTGAAAGGGACAGTAAGTGGTATTCTCAACTTTACTTCCTCGATACCGGGTGTCGTAAAGTAAATACAAAAAACATGTGTGGGTTTCAAAATAAAATATATTAATAGGGTAAATGGTAAAGTTTTAAATATAAATCATTGCAAAAATTACAAAAATGTAAAAGATTATTTAGTATCTCAAAATAGTTATTTATATACCAAGGGACTAAACTGGCTGTTTTAGTCCCGCTGCATGAGTGTTTCCTGAGGAAGCGTGGCGAGCGAGGGAAACAGAAATGCAAGGGACTAAAACAGCCAAGTTTAGTCCTGAGGTATATACACTATTTTTTGCAGGACCAAACATAATTTAGGTAGGTAGATAAAATTAAAATTAAAAACCACGCGTCTAAAATCGGTTGTTTTATTTTCGTAATTTAATCAAGATCCCTGTAAATTGCGAAAAGTCAGTTTCATGGCTATCGCGATTTCAATTGTTTTTTAATATGGTTGACACAAACGTCAAAAAAATGGACGAAGATGATAAATTTTAAGTTATGTATAAATTGTTATAACAATGTTATTTTTAAAGGTTTTCTTTGTTAAAATAAAATAAATTGGTTTGAATCGCTAATTTATTACAAAACACCACCAAACCTAATTTTTGAACCAGCAAAGCACATAGTAAGTATAATATTTAAATATTATCAAGGTTGCTGTGATTTTTATTCCCTAGGGAGAAAAACGGCAAGTTTAGTCCCGAAAATGAAAGCGTAAAATTAGGTTTTAGTCTTGGTCGTGCAAAAAACTAATTAATGGATTTTCAAGTTTTGGTATTATTTTAAATGCAAATTATTGCCGCTGTTACAAAAGGAGCCCACGAATAAATAAATAAAAAGCAGAAAAATGGTTGTGTATAAATGTAAAAAAAACATTGTTCATATTTTTTTCGTATATATAATGATATATATGATATATGATATAATTATCATCGCTGATTACACTAGGCAACACGGTTTCTTGCCTCGATTGGAGTCATATGTTTTTTAACTAATTTTGGTTCGCTGAAACCGAATCTGGCCTCAGAATATTTCTATTACCTAAGTTTTCTGAGAAAAATAAGATAAAAATATTAAAAAATCATTATTTTATCCCTCTTTTGTTCTAAAATCATGGGAGACAAAAATATTCCAAGGACAAATTTGGATTCGGCGACTCAATTATTAGTTAAAAAATACCCAACTTAAAACATAGAAACTTTAAATTCATAGGTAGAATAAATAGGGATATTATGGATAATGTGACAAAACTAAGTAGGGGTGAAGGGTAAGAAGAAGGGTGCATAAGGGGACAAGCTTATCGCCACGTACTCACGCTAAAAATTGTCAACAATCATTACTAGGGGGTCAAAAATGAACTAAAAAAATGTTACGTATTATGGTTCTTATGTAATTAAAGTAACATTTTTATGATGTAGAACCATTAAAAAAACAAAAAAAAAATACACAATATTTTGTTTTATAAATTATTTTTAAGTTGGCATAATTGCATGTACTAAAATTTAAAAAATAAGACGTGCTGAATTTTTTTTAAGGTCAAATTTGGATTCCGCGCCTTTAAATTGATAAGAAAAATATATTTTTTGGGCTCGGGAAAAAAGTTTACACTGTGTACTTTAATTTTATATCTTTTTCATTTATTTACTTTTTAGGAACAAACTAAGCAAAATAAAAAAATATTTGTATAAATATTTTTGTAGAGAATTTTATAATCTAAAAATTAAGTTCTATAAAGTTTTTAAAAAAATTTGATAGTTTTGCCACAAATGAGCAATTAAGTAAACTGTGCACTTTCATTTTAACCTTTTTATTTTTTTTCGCGTACTTACTCTGACAGTAGGTTCTTGACATATAAATTTTTGAATTCCTCGTATTTTTTTTAATATACAATAAAATTTTCAAAATTTTACTCTTTTTTTTAAAGATTTTGAAACTTATATCTCAAAAATTTTAGGTGCTGGAATTTTTCTAAGGTCAGATTCGGATTCTACGCCCTCGAATTAGTAAGAAAAAATTACTTTCCGATGAGGGCAAAAAAAAAGTTGCGATTTGTTAATCACGCGTTAAATTTGGAAGAGAATATAATGAAAACTACATTATTAAAAAAATATGTTTTAATTTTTAAAAATTAAACAAATATCTCTATAAAATAACTAATTTTAATTAAATATTTAAATTCATATTTTTGACTTTACAGTTACATAATTTAAAAAATATACAGGGTGTTTGGTAGGGAGTATGACAAACTTGACAGGGTCATTTCCAACATATTTTTTCAATACGACTTTGACCTAAGACTCAAGGTCATAAAGTTATGATTATTTTTCAATATTTATGAGAATACAATTTATATATATGTAGTATGCTGTACTGATAAGTGAAAATACCTTACCCCTACTATGGTTTTTTTACCCCTCTTTTCTCTAATCTAAAATCGTGCTTATTATTTGCTTTTTAATTTATAAAACATAATTTATTTGTGGATTAATACGTTATAATTAAGAGGTATGTGTATTAAATATAAATTATATTCTCTCCCTAAATATCAATTCGTGATACTAGGTTAGGTACCGGTGCTTTTTTTTTCAAATTTTACTCATATTAATCCCAATTTTTGGAAAATGCAACTCCTGCTAAAGCAGTCGTTGCATTTTCGTAATTGGGATTAATATTCGTAAAATTTATGTAAAAAACCACCGATACCTAACCTAGTATCACTTATGATATTACCCCTGAAAATATCACATTATTTTTGTGTATGTATTTTTTTCTTTTTTGTACTTATGCACTGAAGATATTGTTTGTTGGCATCCTTAATGTGTGTTTGTTATTACACAAACTTCACAGAATGGGTTAAAAAACTTACAACACCTTTTTGTTCTTTTTTTTTTAATCGAAAGCGATGCAGATCTTTGAATAATTTTAAAAACATGTTTGTTTAATGCTCTTTCTAATGGTATGCTACATGCCACAACAAATTTTAATAAATAAAAAAATAAAAAAAAAATACATCTTTTTTCAAATAATTCAAAAAAAAGTTTTCAAAAAACTTTTTTTGAAAATTTACTAATTTTTTTATTAAATTTTCTTTTTACGAAAAAACGAAAAAATAAAATCTAAAAAAAAATCAAAAATTTTAAATTTTTTGATTTATTTATTTTTTTTTTTGTAGAATTGATCCTCATAATAAAAGTAATTTTTCGGGATTTTTCGATTTTTTAAAAAGTTTAACCCCCCATAACTTTTTTGTTTTTGGGGGGATATCTTTCAAAAACAATAGGTTCCCCTCATAGAACTTGACTTTTCCTAAAAATTTAAGTCGATTGGATTATTCGTTATTGAGTTATCGTGTCTACAAAAATCGTGACATCGGACAGACGGACATTTCAAAAAAAAGTTGCTTACTTTTTCATGAAACAAATTTATATCCAAGAATTTTTTGTCTAGGACGATTTTTGATTTTTTTTGAAAATTCGAAACTACCGTATAATATTATTCTAGCGCTGACGCGTGAATAATATAATAAAAATTTTACAACAGTTTTTACTAAAATAAGGAGACCTCGGGGAAAAGAGAGCTGTTCTTTCATTCATGAGCGTAGCATAAATTCAACACTGATCAGAAGCGACCGCAAGACCCCTGTCAACAGGCTGTCCCCACTCTATCACAACGAAATGCCAGTGTATCGATGATAAAAGATGATTAATCTTTCTTGGTTGACGTAATTAATGGCCCGTAGCAGTAAAATGGGGTTATTTTAATTTTCCTACTACACAATTCAACAAAGAATGCAGCGCAAACTTTAAACTGACCAGAATAACACATTTTTCCTTTTTACGAAATGTCAAATACATAATACAAATGATATGCGCTACAGACAAAATTTTTGAGTTTTAGAAATATAAAAATTTGTTGATTTGTAATCATTTTGGGCACAAATATCTACAATTTTGGATATTTTTACATCGGCGCTTACTAATAGAGTGCCGATGTATTGAAATCTTCGCCGAAAAGTCAAAATCTATCTACGGGCTTTATTATTTTAAAGAGTAGTAGTAGATGGTAACAGAACACTTATGTTAGTTTTTCACCGGGTGATTTGCGTAAGGGGTGTCCTCTATCTTGAATTTTAGGGGTGAGTTGCTTAATATGCGTCTTACGATAAAAATGCAAATAACCAATTTTGTTCAGGGGGAAATTTCCCACAGTTTATTAATATACCGGGTGACACAGATCCAATGTACACCACCCTTAACTTCTGTATTTGTAAAGATAAAATTTTGAAATTTGGTACCTATAAACTTCAACTTTTGACATATAAAACGACATTTTGCTACTTCCGGTTTTACCGGAAGTGCTGCCAACTTCCACATTTTAAGTGTGGTACCATGGGTGTACATGGATACCAAATTTCATGGGAGATTATCTCAGCGGTCTAAGGCATCGATATAGCATTGACACTGAGCTAATGATCGTGAGTTCAAACCTCACTGGCTCCGATTGCCTTTTTCAGTTAATTAATAATCGAAATTTGGCGAAGGCGTACTCCCTAGATATATTGGTTCGAAAGTCAATTAAAAATAAACATAATAATAAACATTTCAAAATTTTATCCTTAGAAATTCAGAGGGGTGTACATTTGATCTGTGTCACCCGGTATACATAACAATGGAGTTAATTCAAAAATGTTTGAGGTGAAATTTGTTTTTTCCATTTTTCAGCCAAATTATTCATCAGACGATAAAAACGATATGTTATGAGCAAACTTGTAGCTCTTGAAATTCTCTATAAATTAAATATTTATAAATTTACTTTGTACTATGCATAGATGCATATTTAATGAGATAACCGCACTCACCCCTTACGCAAATCACCTGGTGAAAAACCAACAGGAGTGTTATGTTACTATTCCCTACTACCCTTTAAAATATCAGCCCGTGTACATTTATTGCAATTTAACATAGAAATTTCTCGTTATTTGACTGGACTATTATACGAAAGATTTTTTTAAACTGCTCAAAAAATGATACAACACGCAGGTGTATTAATGGTTGCCTATTCACAGAACTTCCTATTTCATAATGTTTCAAATTAGTGCCTAGTGCCGATGTTTTGACAGGATTTAACAGAAAAACATGAAAAACAGAAAATTCGACGCAGGAACAATTTTGGCGTTTTTTAAAGCCAAATGATTTAAAATGAATAATTAGACATTCTCGTTTGATTTTTGTTCAAGTAGGCGTTTAACAAAAAAAAAACTACAATCATATCTAAGATAAATCATTTTTATATTTTTTACATTTAAAAAAAATTATAAAAAGTGCAAAAACAGAAAAGTACAAAAAAATTTAAACATAATTTTTTACTATTTTTGTAAAAATTTTAATTAATTTATTTAATACTGCACAAATCCAAATTTTCCACTTAAATTTCCCACTACACACTTCGTATTGACGTTAAAATAACACCTAAAACGAATCGTGAAAATCCTTGTTTTGCGAGTGTCTGGAATCCAGACACTGTCGAAACAAGACGTCAAGATTTGATTTGGAGTGGCGCTCTAGATCAAAGCAAAGTAACTCCAGAGACTATCTCTGGTAACTCCATCCATGTGTAATTATTTGTGCATGATTCAAAACCCTAACTTTACGATTAACCAGTAGCAGTGAAGCCTGTAATGCGTCCTTTGTGACATACATTGTTTACACCTGGACTGTGAGTGTATACCTACATGTAATAGTTTACTTTTCGGTTAAATATTTACTGGAGGATATCGTATATAATACAGATACAGCATTTACCTATTACCAATTACATAGGTACTTAAAAATAAATATAAAATTATTTCTAAAATAAAATAATCTTGCTCAGTAATTATAATTATAATAAATGAATTACATCGGCACTTAGTGCTACTAAGAGTGCCGATGTATTGAAATCTTCGCCGAAAAGTCAAAATCTTTGACCAGGTTTTTTTCACATTTCTCGACGTTTGGAAATATTGAGTCCGTCTGTCTGTCTGGGTGTAAACTCTCTAACTCCATTTCTACATGAGATATCGACTTGCGGTTTTTTGCATATTGTTTCTTATCGTATTCCGAAGAGCTGATTAAATTTTAGGGGTAAAAATAGGGTAAAACTTCTAGTTTAAGCGTTTTTTGTTTATAATTAAGGCAATTATTATTGTATTTGGTTAATTTAGCACTTATATAAAAGATAATTTTAAATTGGTCAAAAAATGTTATAAACAATGTTTTCCTAAAACGCATTGTTTTCGAGATATTGGCGTTTAAAGCAGTAAAAGGTTTTTTTAGCATATCTCACATATTTATAACCCGATTTCCATAAATTATATTTTAAATAAAAGCTATTTTTAAGCCCTATAAAAAATGTTATATACAGTTTTTTGCTAGAATATAATGTTTTAAAGATACAGAATTTAAAATCAAACAAAACACCTAGTTTGAAATTTGCAAACTAGATGGCTCTAGTGTACAATAGTGCCGATGTTTTGACAGGGTACTTGCAACGTTTCATCTAGTTTTATATTTCGAAAAGGGTTTTTTTCAAAATTGACTTTTTTGTTCTTTTTTCATGTACTCATATAGACCGATATTCTATAAGCGAGAACGGCTCATGTCCTTTCATCATAGTGGTAAAAGTCACTTGACTTTCTGAAATAAATGTCGAAAAGTTCTCATTTCAATGTCTTAAAAATAAACGACCTATAAAAGACAATAAATACCTGGGAATTTAAAAAACTTCTATTAAGGAGTTCTGCAGTGGTCCAAAGACGCGGCATTGCAGCTGGACTTTTAATAAAACCATTATTTTTGTATTTTTAACAGTATTTTTATTATTTTCAATAATATGCGTTCTTTACTAATGCTGTTTGACTACTAAAACCACCTAAATCCTTAGGTGAAGTTCGAAAAGGACTCATCCCGACATACTGTAACGATCATTTTCTCTATCAAATTTTCCTTTAGTAATACTATTTTGCTTTGTCATAACGTACACAGCGTCAGTAATTTTAGGAAAAAAACAGCTCAAATAAGTGAAATGGTTCAACATAAATTAAGTTTTTTGTGTCTCCTGAAAAATTTTAATTTTCGGAGAAAAAGCCCTTTTCGAAATCAAATAATTATTTAAGTTTGGCGAAAAAAAAAATACTTTATAAAGAGCAAAATTATTTTATAATTATTAAATATTAGGTAGCCAAAATTAGACAAAATGAAGTTATGAGGAAAAAATACTATTATTTGATATTTTGATAAAATTAAAAAATAATTGCGCACGAATTAAAAATTTATATACTGAGATATATTAATATATACAATTTTTAAAATGTGTAAATATTAGGTAGCTGAAATAAAGCTAAAAAAAAGTATAATCATTTTTATCTAAAAAAATAAGCATTATTTTAAGTAGGCTTAAAATTTTATTAAAAAATAAAACAAAAAAGTTATTTAATTATTAATATTAGAAATGCTTTTAAATCAACATAGACGAACAAAAAAAAAACTATTTAAACGTGGTTCCTGAAACAGCTCTGTGTACCTATTCTTGACTTTTGGGAAGTAGAACCACTGATAGAACAACGCTTAGAATATGACGAATAGTGTTAAAATTAATAGAGTACGATCATAGCCTCAGGCTCGTTCTATCAGTTGTTCTACTCCCTAAAATTCAAGAATAGGTCGGCGAAGACAGTCCCTTGAAGAGGACATCCTAAAATTTGATTTTTATTTAATATATCAGAAACCGTCTAAGCTAATAAAGTGAATTTTTGCTCGAAATCTAATATACTGAATGGTTTTAATCAAATATAGTCCAAGAACAATACATTTTTTCGGTGGCGTAGAAAATGGGAGTTACTTATTTTTAATTAATTTTTACCCTTTTTACCTCAATTTTGATTAAAAAATGGTTATTTATGTATATTTAAATATTTAAGACATAATTCACCAAAAAAAAAATTCAGAGGTTCATCTAGGTAGGATTTGATTTAAAAAAGTTATTAGCAATATTAATATTTTTTGAGGATGGAGTTTAGAAATCATAGTACGGAAAAACTAAAAGGGCTTGAGTAAATAAAATTCGCAAATTTCTTGTCTCTAGTTTTATTTAAATCTACGCGGGTAGTTATAGCTATATTTAACAGTTAAAAATCTAGCAACGGGTCTGCTGAATTGAAATTTGTTAGCATGTGGTAGCGTGTTTTTTGTGTGTAAAGCACCAAAATCTGTAGAAAAAGAAAGAATTAACTAACCTGAGACTTGACGCACCAGCATATTATTAAAAATATATAAAGTTGAGTAGATAGCTCTTCATAATTTTCAAACACTTGCACCCACTCTAATGTTGGAAGTATAAAATAAATATGGCTGAATGACTTTACTGCCAATCGTCATTCAGGTCATGTGGGTGTTATTACTAAAAGAGTGCCAAACTCAAAAACAAATCATTTAAATTTGGCGAATGCGAGTTTCAGCTCAGGCTTTGCTAACTTTAAGTACATCAAATATTAGAACCCAGGATACTAAATATTGATTTTCAGCTTGGTACTATATAATTTATAGGAGTTTCCTGATACCTAAAACAAGATTTGTGTGGCTGAAATTGTGCCTCAAAAATATTCTCATGGAATAACTAAAAAACGGTTGCAAAACAGGTTGCAAGTTTGGGGCACAATTAGGTACCAATAGGTACTATAAATTGTGTAAAAAAATAGCAAACTTAGGTGATGATAAATCATGTGAGCAAAAGGTCTGTACAATTCAAAACCTCTGAGAACGAAATTCTAATGAGCACTAGTTCTTAAATAGTGGTAAAAGTTCTTCCGCAGACTACATGCTAAACAACAGTAACAAACTGCAAATTCTTTTGCACAATTCTAATAGTATTTTTGTTGCTGATTTCGATTCTATTTAGATCAAATCTGTATCTCTTTCCGTTTTTCAGAAATACCCTGACGAAAATTCGGAAAAAATTAAAAATGTCATTTTAGGTGAACAATAAATAAATTATTGAAGCACCTACAAAGGTTTTTTATAGCTGGAATTCAAGTTATATATTTGCTCTATAAAACGGTATAGAAAAGTATCTGGATTTCATTTCCGGTGTCCAACTGAACACTAGTTTTTAAGACATGTGCATTGCCGATTCAGTGTTACTGTTTAAGACTGTTTTGGACTTTTATTTTTAATTTATAATTGACAAACACGTATTCTTGACAAATATAATAAATTTGACGTTAAATTTATAAAAACTGCTTAACAAAGATAAATTCATCTTCTTTTAAACATTATTGCAGATGCATCAAAAGCTATTCACGGTGTTCTAGAAGAACTTTTAAATGACATGGCAACTTCCATTTTTTTTTCTTTTTGGAATTTGTTATATGAGCTCTAATTAAAAAAATAAGGCCAAAATTTTAAAAACCGTTTTTGAAAAAAATGTGTTTTTTAGAAAATATCTCTGATATTTCACGTGAACATACTCGGTTTGCCCTCGATGTCTCGGATTTTGACCAAACTTGGCATAGTGGTACCACTATGGTACCTAAGCACTCCATCCAAATTTTTTTCAAAACAGTCCATTATACTGTGTGTCCCACATTATTATTATTATTATTATTATTATTTGAAAAGGTATTAAAATTTGTAAAAAATAGCATTAAATCAAAGCCAAAGAAGATTTTACTGACTTATTCAAAACCGCCCCTGGCTTACCCAATCCCTTGAAACTACCCCCAACTTCTGTTTTTCAAATAGCACTCCCTAGTTCTTATTAAAGACTATGAAAGTGCACTTTATTCTGAATTCAACCATTTATTATAAGTGGTATCTTAGATTTTAAGGGGCTCTAAATAACAATTATTATTTATTAATAGAAGGGTATTTAAAACAAAATTGAGGGTAGTTCCAGGAGACTGGGTTGTTATGAGTTGGTTTTGAATATATTAATCAATTTTCTTTTGGGTACAATTTAACGTAAGTTTTTGAAAAATTTTCTGGGTAAATTTAAAATGAAATGTACTTTTATATTCTTTAGTAAAATAGGGAAGTGCTATTAAAAAAACTAGTTGGAGGCGGTTCCAAGAGGGTGGGTTAATAAGGGGTAGTTTTGCATATGTCAGTAAATTCTACTTTGACTCCAATTTAATTTTATTTTTTTTTTTAACTTTTTTATATTTTTAAATAACAGAGATATAGCCGTCTAAAACCTGGTGGGACATTATTATAACTAAATAATAATTGTTATTGGAAGCCCCTTAAAAGAATAAGATACTATTTATAATACATGGTTTAATTCAAAATGGAATGTAATTAGATAAAAATGGGGGTGGGAAGTGTTATTTGAAAATCAGAGGGTGGGGTGGTTACAAGGGAGTGAGTAAGTAATGGAGGGGGGGGTTGAATAAATCAATAAAATCTTTTTTGGTTCCCATTTAACGCTATTTTTTACAAAAAAAATACCTTTTCAAATAACGGAAATATAACTTGTCAAGAACCTGGTTGGTGGGACACCCGGTATCGTGAATGGATGGACCGTTTTGAAAAAAAATTGAATGGAGTGCTTAGGTACCATAGTGGTACCACTATGCCAAGTTTGGTCAAAATCCGAGATATCGAGGGCAAACCTAGTATGTTAGCGTGAAATATAAAAGATATTTTCCTAAAAACACATTTTTTTCAAAAACGGCTCTAACGATTTTTAAAATTTTGGTCTTATTTTTTTAATTAGAGCTCATATAACAAATTCCAGTAAGAAAAAAATGGAAGTTGTCATGTCATTTAAAAGTTCTTCTAGAACAGCGTGTATTCATTAATTGAACTTTTAAAATGATTTTCAGACATTTTTTGTAATTATTTTATAGAGCATAGATGAAACTTTAATTTTGAAAAAATTTTGTAGCTGCTATAATAATTTAAATATGAGCCTCCAAAAATGACAAACTTTAATTTTTATAAAATTTTGGAGCGGTTTTTCTTAACAATGGAAATATATAGAGATTTGATCTAAACAAAATTGAAATCAGCAACAAAAACACTATTAAAATTGTGCAAAAGAATTTGCAGTTTGTAACTGTTGTTTAGTATGCAGTCTGCGGAAGAACTTTTACCACAATATAAGAACTGGCGCTCATTAGGATTTGGTTCTCAGAGCTTTTGAATTGTACAGACCCTTTGCTCACATGATTTATTATCACCTAAGTTTGCTATTTTTTTAAAACCTATTTCCATTTGGGGGGACGTGTGATCTGAGATAAATGTATGGCTGGGTTGACGATAGCCAGATTTTTGTACTTTTCCCCCAGGGAAATCATCAGTGCCCTGCATGCCCCTAGTTGTCTTTATTCTCGTGCTTCCCAATTTAATAGAAACTTAAATTTAACATCATTTATTAAATTCGGAAGCTAAAAAATAAATTGCCAGTCTAATAGATATAAAATATATTTAAGAGCAGAATTTTTAAAATACTTTCGAATAAGGGTCACTAAGGCATATTTTCAAGAGAAAGCGTTTCATTTTTATGTAATCAACGTTCTGTATTACATTTCATAATATTTTTTTATATTCGCCGAAATGTTTTCCTTTTATTGTGCAAGAGATTTATTTTTTTAACAGGCTTGCTTTTTATGCCACGTTTTCGCTTAAATATTTTTCTTGTGTAAACAGAAATACATAGGGTGATTCAGGAAGGATAAAATTCTGTTTTCTTTTAAGAGAATAGAATACAATATAATTTTTCAATTTTGCGTTTAAAATTATTTCCTTTCAACACTCTTCGGCACTCTAAGTAGTGTGGAAAAGAACCATCACATTTTTAAAAGTTGGTGTCACTGAAATTAACTAAATTATTCTATGGGCACCTTAATAAAAATCGCAAAATTAGAAAAAATAAATAAAAACCTTTTCGGTAATTACGTGGTAACATTTAGAAAATTAAAAATTAAATTTTGGATTTGATTAACTTAGTCATAGTAATACTAGATTTGATTAATTTAGCCGTAAAAGTATACCAAAATTATGGCTACTATTTTAATAGGCAGAAGGCAGAAGGCAAAAAACCTAAATAGAGACTTTTGAAAGTACCTACACTTGTTAATATTTGCGTAGGAAGTCTTTCTCATATACTGTTGCGGAGATAACCGAATTTTTTCCTCTATAATAATTTTATTGTTCACTTAATATATAAAATTGAGAATACAATTTATATATATGTAGTATGCTGTACTGATAAGTGAAAATACCTTACCCCTACTATGGTTTTTTTACCCCTCTTTTCTCTAATCTAAAATCGTGCTTATTATTTGCTTTTTAATTTATAAAACATAATTTATTTGTGGATTAATACGTTATAATTAAGAGGTATGTGTATTAAATATAAATTATATTCTCTCCCTAAATATCAATTCGTGATACTAGGTTAGGTACCGGTGCTTTTTTTTTCAAATTTTACTCATATTAATCCCAATTTTTGGAAAATGCAACTCCTGCTAAAGCAGTCGTTGCATTTTCGTAATTGGGATTAATATTTGTAAAATTTATGTAAAAAACCACCGATACCTAACCTAGTATCACTTATGATATTACCCCTGAAACAATTATTTTTGATAAAAACGTCAAATATTTTAAAACCAAAATAACGCGAGCGACATTAATTTTAAATACTTATTGAAAATTTGTTTGTAAATCGTTACCAACCATAACAAAACAACTTTTTTACTATTTTCATAAGATAAATATATATTTTTTGAATAAAAAATATGCAAAATAAAAAAAGCATGAAATACGAGTTTTAACCCTTTTGCGGCGATTTTTTTTTAAGAAAGCATTACTCTTTTTTTAAGTATTTTGGTAATTTTGGATACCACAAATACTTTTTGCCCGTCTTCATAAAAAAAATCTCTCGGGGCGGGGTGGGGGTATTGGTATAAATATATATGGTATGGTGGTATTTATTTATTTATTTATTTATTTATTGACGGGAAAACCCCATTACAAAAAAAAAATTACATATGAAAATAATACATGCCAACTTAAAATTAGATAACAAATTTCTAAAATATACTTAAACAAAAATAATATAAAAATGTAATAAATACAAACAAATATCACATATTAAACTCAACCAATTCTCTTTAAATGGTCTTTGACCTTATTTTTAAAATTATTTGACGAGTTCATAAAAATATCTAAAGTGGGGTTCTCATTAATGAACCTCAAAGCCGAATTCCATGGTGTGTATATAAGATAATTCCTATAATAAAAATGTATATAAAATGTGTTTGCTGATTCACGAATCTGCAATATAGGAATACTAAAGTTTACAGAACATAGCAGTTTTGGATAATCAACCCTACCATCAACTACATTTCGAATAAAACACGTATTTAACAAAATTCTACGCGACTGTAAAGTCATAAGCCCAGTAAAATCACGTACATCATCATATTGATGCTCAATTCTAACTATATTTAGCCTAAATGCACATTATCTTAAAAATTTATTCTGAATCCTTTCTAAGCTGTCAATATAGACATTATAGTAAGGAGACCATATTATTGTGGCATATTCTAAGTTAGAACAAACAATAGATTTATAAATGGCAATCAACGAATTCACTGAAAGTTCCTTACAACTTCTAAAAATGAAACCCAGCAGTTTATTAGCTTTAGCTTGTATAGTTTCAATGTGTTTAGAAAATGTAAAATTCTCTACTAACATGACCCCAAGATCTTTGACTGACTCAGAATACTTTAAGGAATGACCATCCAAAATGTATGCAGAAGGAATTCTAATTCTAGTTCTAAAGAAACTAATATAATTACATTTACTCACATTTAAAGAGAGACCATTCCTCACAGACCATTCATGTATGGAATCTATATCGGATTGTAACAACTGGATGTCTTCCACTGACCTAATGATTCTAAAAAACTTCATATCATCGGCGAATATTAAAGCTTCAGACCAAAACAAAAACATAACAATGTCATTAATAAAAAGACAAAACAAAAGTGGAGCTAAATGAGAACCTTAAGGGACACCAGAGAGTACCAAAATTTCATAAGATAAAAATCTACCGATTCTTACCGACTGCTTGCGGTTAGTTAAAAAGCTTAGTAGCCAACTCAATAAGTTCTCATTAAACCCCAACTTTCTAAGTTTATAAATTAAAAGAATATGTATTACTTGGTCAAAAGCCTTAAAGAAATCAGTGTAGATTACATCCAGTTGCCATCTATTATCAAAAGCTAACTGTACCTGTGAGGACAGTAATAAGAGATTGGTAGAAGTTGATCTACCAGAATAGAACCCATGCTGTTCATTAACAATAATGTTTTTGCACGACCAACGTAATTGGTCATACATTAAGCTGTCAAAAAGCTTGGGTATACTCGATTGGTTACACACACCTCTATAGTTCTTTATGTTGTCCCTATCGCCCGACTTAAATATCGGAATGATGTAACTCCTTTTCCAAAATTCTGGAAATACACTCTGTTCCAGTGACATATTGAATAATATATATAATTTTATACCTGTAAATAGGTAACTAGGACTGCTGGTATATATATATATATATATATATATATATATATATATATATATATATATATATTCATATACCGGTTGTCACAAAATAGTTGTACCCCCTATAACTTTTTTGTTTAATAACTTATTAAAAAAAATTAGAAAATGTAAATAATTAAATAAAATGCATTTTTTTGACATTTTGATACAAACTGTATCAATTTCGGTTTTGCCGGAAATTACCACAACTTTTGATTTTTAAATGAAATACCTCGTATATTTTTAAGTATTCTGATCCAGAATTCCAAACCATGTATCATTTTTCAATTGTTGTTGAAAATTTTATTGGAAAAGTGGAGTTAGAAATTATTTATCAGATTTAATTTGAGCAACCTTAAAAACCCCTATATAGCAAATATCAATTTTTTGTAAAAAAAATGTATTCCCCGTTTGCTCCCCTTGCCGCACACCAATGTTCACCAAAAACAAACCCGAGCGAGAACTTTTGGTAACATACCTGTATGCCAAATTTCAAGTCTCTAGCTTAAAGCGTTCTTAAGGGGCTGTCCATATATTACGTAACGCAATTTTTCAAAAAAGTGACCCCCCCTTCCCCCTGTGTAACAAAGTGTCACATTTACCACCCCCCCCCCCCCCCCTGTGTAACGCGTAATAATATAAAAATTGTGTTTTGCAATAAATTTAACTGTATTCTCACTATTGATTCGTTTTTCTCGACAAAACAAACATGAACCTAAAATATAGTATAACATAACCTTAAAAAAAAATTACACGAAAAAATCACTCAAACTTTAAAAAAATATTCATAATCAATATCACACAGGGAAAAAATACTATGTACCTCTTTTTACACTGAGTATCACATATAAGACGTATATTGTTTATGCACAGGTACACAAAATAGTACACACATTGGTGTTCTGTGAATACACATTCCGCGCGAAAATGTATCATCGCCGATGATTCATCGGCAAGATCACGCAAGAACAGGGCCGTAAGATTTTTTTTTAATATCAATGTCAACAGTTTTTTTACTGATTACAATATTCTTTAAATATGCATAGTTTCGTCAATTTTTGTGTGGAAAAGGGAATTATGGGCCACTAAATATTAATTTATGTTGAAATAAAAATACATCTGCCAAGCTTAGGAAATAAGCAATAAATTTATTAAATTCCGTTACGTAACGTTTACCTAGTGTCTAATGTTTTAACTTAAAAAATACCAATACTATGAGAAAATATTTATATTAATGTTAGCGCCTTCGCCATAATTGTAAATATTAAATAAGGATCGCTCTTATTAGTTCTTTTTTTCTGCGACCACTATAGTATAAATATTTATTTTTATAGTATAAATATTTATTTTTAGTGCACTACACGATATATCGATATAGAAAACGGACTGGCGTTTAGACCCTAACTTACAGAAAACAAAACCAATGCATTTTAATAGTGCAGAATAGTCTAGTTATTATAAGGAACTTTTACTTTCGGGTTTAGACCGTGTGATGGATTTTCACTTTCCGTCGTCTTGTTCTTTATATTTTAGTGGCCATGAAAGCTTTTAAGCTTTTAAAAAACCTAAAGTCTAGTTAACAGTTTTTAAAAGATTTTATGTCCTATAGAATTTCGTTTTTCCCTTTTTAGACAACAAGACAGGTCTCGGGCGGCGTAGTGCGCCGTTCCTAATAAAAAAGTGGATTTTCTTAAAAAACAAAAAATACAGATACGATTTTCTTGATTACCAGGGCAGTATTACCTCAAAAAATTAGGTACATATACGTATCTTCGTCCATCCTTTTTGCAGAATACCACATAGGTAGAGAAGCTATAGTGGGTATTAGATAAAGACAAAAACACATTAGGTGTGTAAACTTTAGTCCGCCATTTTTACCTTTTAAACGTCAAAATTTGTAAACAAAAACAAAACCTCAAAAAGAGTTTTCACATTTTTACAAAACAACAAAACAAAAAAAGTCATTTTTAATTTAAAAATTTTAACACTTTAAACAAAATAAAACTAGAAAGACGCAAATACCACAAACAACGCCACAAACAAAATATTACAAATTATTCGATTTCGGACCTCCTACCCATGTAAATTTACGTTTGCTTGCATTTAAACGGTTTGAATGTAAATTTATGCTGTCTTTGTTCTTATTAAAATTTGTAGCAAAATATTGGAAATTTATTGGTTTTTATAATTAAAAATTATACGGTTGAAATTGTGTTGGCAACGTAGAACCGCCATTTTTACCGTTTAGATATCAAATTTCTATCTATTGTTATTACGCAGCGCATAACTCTGCGCAAACGTTTATTTCCTTTATATCGTCGGCTTACAAGTAAAAGGCACTAAGTCACTTTTTTGCAAAAATGGGATTTTTATGGTACTGTAATTAATTTTTGATGATCTATGTATAGGTAAACCGAACTAACTTCTAGGTGGACTGCTAAGAGTTACCCACTATACAAAACGCACCAGTTTGATTTTGAATAAAATTTTATCTGGCAATAGGCACAATAGGCAAAAAGTCACTTAGTGCACTTAGTGCGTTTTACTTGTAGATTATTTCAAATGTTTCTGCACTAAGCGACTTAGTGTTTGTTTGGCGAAACGTGCATTTTTGTAACAATTATTACAAAAATTAAAAAACAACAGTGAAAGTTAAATTTGTCAATATCTCAAAACCATGTTTTTGGACTTAGTGCTCTTTACTTGTAAGCCGACGATATATTCTCTACCTATGTAGAATACTAATTAATTATAATTATTATATATGGTGGTAAAAGCTTAAGAATAAAAACCCTCATAAACAAGATTTATTTTTAACAGAGTAAATATACATAAGTTTACCACTAAATTCGCATTTCATATATCATTTTGATAATACTACTATGTGAATGTTTCTGGCATGTGCTTGTTATTGTGAATTAACTGCCGGTGCTTCTTCGTGGATTTGAATAAAATATTTTTACACAAATGGAAATTTTGGAGGATCAATCATAATTACTTGTCCCGTCCCTTTGCTCTCTTAATATAACAAAAAACTAAATATTCTAATAAATCGGGAATTAGTAAACTATAGCATTTGAAATTTAAAAATATAAATTGCTTACCGTGATAATAGTATATTGTTTTACTAAGAGGAAAAGTGAAGCTTTTTTTACTAGTCTGTAGAATTTACGGAAACTACAGACGAGTAAAAAAAACACTTTACCTCTGAGTGAAACATACTATTTTTTTCTTCAAGCATCCTATATATATTTTTTTTAAATATTAATTTTTAAATTTAATTTATTCAGTAATAAAGTATGTTTTTTTTATTAAAATAGGCCAATAAACCCCTTTCGAAATAAACTTAAACCTTACTTAGTTATTTTAAATTTTTTTCGTAGACTAAATCGTACACTTTTCGCGATTTTGATGGTAACTTGTCTAATGTAGCATTTGCAATTTCGGAGAGATTTGTAGGTGTATAAACCATATATTCTTCTTCAATCATTTTTAATCAATTTCACACAAGGTTTTTGCACAGAATCAACCAACTGTTTACATAATAAACAAATAAGTTTGAAGTATGGCTGTTATCAAAGTCAAAGAGTGCTGCCGCCAGTGGTGGTTTTGCTAACTAATTTTTTTTACGGCGTACAATATTTAACTCATTTTTTTACTGTAAAAAAATAGATCACTTCTAACTAGTGTGTTCAGTTATAAAATGGTACGCTTGAAGAAAAATATTTAATTTAAGTATAATAAAATATATAAAAATAGAAAGTGAAATGTAAAGTGATGATTCTGGTACTCCCCCAGAAATAATGGGACAGGACAAAACTGCGAGGGAGAATCTATTGCCTCAAAAATCAATATATGGGGTTTGTACCTCTAGTAATCTATGATTCTTACGGTTATATATGGGTTGTATAATCTATGGTTGAATATGATGGACCAATGATTTTCACTTTTCGAAGTGTTTTTTGTAAAGCATGTTTTATAGGTACTAATTTAGTTAATATTTTTTAACTTATCATGCAATAAAGAAATTTGGTGCCTAAAGACACTTGTAAATAGCAATGTGATTTAATAATTAAGTGAAACGTCAGATGCCAAAACAGCTGAATAAAAATGCATTATTATGCATTATTAATGATGCAAAAGACATAGATAATTATAGGCAAATATCTTTACTTTCAACCTTGTCCAAGGTTTTCGAAAAAATTGTTGCAAACCGAATTATAGCTTTTGTAGAAGATAATAATATACTATCTGACGCTCAACATGGTTCGCCTATGTAATTTTGTCCATTCAAACTTAGATGCCGGAAATCATGTTGTGTCATTATTATTTGACCTTACAAAGGCATTTGACACCCTTTTACCAGAGTTTTTAGTATATAAATTAAAATATATTTACATTCCAAATAACTTTATTAACTGGATCTACTCTTACCTACAGGGTCGATCTATCAGTGTTTTGTTCGAGGGCATTTTATCTGATGTTTTAAATTTAATTTTTGGTGTTCCGCAGGGATCCGTACTTGGCCCATTACTATTTCTGCTGTACATTAATGATCTACCTAATTTTATTTCTCATGGTCTTGTTATTTTTATTTGCCGACGATACCAATATCTCACTAGCATCAAAATGTCTTGAAACATTGAAGAGTAATATAAATACTGTGATTGATGAGTTTAGCGCTTGGTGTTAGCGAAACAAATTGATTTTAAATACATCCAAAACAATGGCTATTAAATATTATAATGTTAAGCCTCATAATATCGATATGGGTATTAATTTTCTTACAAATGCAAAGTTTCTAGGTACAGTACAGTACAGTATAGTAACTTAAGATGGGCTACGCATATTGACTGTGTAGTCAAAAAACTTAACAGTGCCTATTTTGCTATTTTGAATCTGAAAGATACGCTTAATAATTCTGGTCTGCTGGGTGTCTACTATGCTCTTGCTCACTCACATATTTCTTTTAACATACTATGCTGGGGAGCAGCCTCTGATGTATCTAGAGTATTTGTGTCACAAAAGAGAATTTTAAGACTTCTTTTTAATCTTCCATTCAGAGAAAGCTGTAGGAATATTTTTAAAGAAAAGAACATTTTAACTGATATGTCTATTTATATGTTAAGATGCATGTGTTTTGTTAAATTTAACTTTGATACATTTATAAGACTGGGAGAAAATCATAAAACAAGACAAAATGACTTGTTACGAATCCCTAGACATAAGTCGGCTTTATTTGAAAAGTCTGCGTACTTTAATTGTATAAAGCTTTACAACAAGCTACCCAGTAGCATTAAATCAATTACTTGTGCCAGACTATTTAAAACAGCAGTTAAAAAAATTCTTATTGATAATTGCTTTTATAGTCTAGATGAGTTTTATTCCCACAAATTTTAAATTTTATTATATTTATTTATTATGTAATAGTAAGGTACTTCTGTTTATACTAAGATGTTTATACTAAGATTTCTGTATTTGTTATATATTAGTTACCTACGTATTGTACAGACAAATATTATTTACCTATACGTATATTTATTTATTTATTTATTGTAGAATTGATACACGGTATCATGGATCTTTATGTTTTTTTTTTTTTTATTTTTATATATTTAAACTCTGACTTACCATATGTACCTTTGTACCTAAATGGCAAAATAAATCTATCTATCTATCTATCTATCTATAAACATGGTGCAATTTCATTATTTTTAGAACCTCTGACGTCATAGGTAGAGAAATAATATTTCTACCAATGAAAAGAACAGTAATAAAGATGTGGTTTTAGGCTGGTAGTGAAAAAATAAATTTAGTGTCTTAAGACATTTGTAAATAGCAATGTGATTAATTAATTAAGTGAAACGTCAGATGCCAAAACAGCTGAATAAAAATTCATTATTAACCATGGTGCAATTTCATTATTTTTAGAACCTCTGACGTCATAGGTAGAGAAATAATATTTCTACCAATGAAAAGAACAGTAATAAAGATGTGGTTTTAGGCTGGTAGTGAAAAAATAAATTTAGTGTCTTAAGACATTTGTAAATAGCAATGTGATTAATTAATTAAGTGAAACGTCAGATGCCAAAACAGCTGAATAAAAATTCATTATTAACCATGGTGCAATTTCATTATTTTTAGAACCTCTCATAGGTAGAGAAATAATATTTCTACCAATGAAAAGAACAGTAATAAAGATGTGGTTTTAGGCTGGTGGTGGAAAAAATGGATTATTTAAATTCAGAGTTTTAAAACTTAACCTTTAAAAAGGTTAAGCAGCACGCGCTGGTAGGCCATAGTTAATGCCGTTAAAGCAGTAAGATACCAAATTGGTGGTATTCACGTTGCTTTAAAAACACTCTCAGAAAAAAACTAAGATTAGTGATACTGATATATCTGATAAGGCATTAACTCTTTCTGATCAGTTAAGGAATTTTAGTTTTTTGGTTTCCTTGGTAGTTTGGTATAATGTCATTTTCCAAATAAACTTGGTAACCAAGACTCTTTATTCGAAAGAAATAAATATTGCCGAGTGTCGGAACTCTTCAAAACATGTTGCACTTTGGAAAATTTTAGAAAAAGGGTTTCAAAGAGTCAATTATAACTGCTCAATATTTGGCATTAAGCTAATCTTTCATCAAAAAGACGAATGTTTCGTGTTAAAAGGTTATTTAATGAGATGGCTGCAACTTGAAATTCAATTCTTTAATGTTTGTTGGATTATACATATCAACAAAATAAATTAGAATTTAATGTAAAATCAGATATAAATGGAATTTTGTTATGCGATGAATAATTCATCATGAATTGATTAGCATCAGAAGTTTTTTATCTGAATTTCAGCCATTGCAAGTACTAACATTTATACAACATCATATTTTATTGAATATTTATCCAAATAATTGGAAATCACTTCGAATGAAGCAACCAAACCGTGGAGAGTGGAGAACGCAGTTTTTCAAAATTAAAATTAACAAAAAAGTATCTTAGGTCCAGCATGGGGCAAGATCAGCTAACATACTTGGCTGTTATTTCAACTAAAAATGAAATTTCAGAGAAGAAGAACTTTATTTATTGTGTATTATTTTCTTTAGGCAAAAAAATAAATATTGCGAGTGTTGAAACTCTTTAAAAAATGGTTTTAAAGATGCAGATAACTGCTCAAGATTTAGCATTGAGCCAATCTTTTAAATAATAAATAAATATAAATAAATAAATAAATAATCTTTATTTCCATTGACTTTGTTAAAAAGTATTGGATAATGTCATATACAAATTTTTACTATACAAACACTGATAAAACAAACAATTAAAATTTAAGTTTAATTTTAAGTTTTTAAATTTTACATTAGTCCATAAAAAAAAAACAAACTAACAAATTGGTGGTGAACATTAGGTTGACTTAAAGTTAAAATTAAAAATTAAAAAAGTCATCTAATTTATAGAAAGGATGCGCAGTAAAAAAAATTTTCAGATTTTTTTTAATTTGAGTCACCTTGCCTACCTTAAAATTTGCTGGTAATTTATTAAATACCTTCGTACCCAAGTAAATTGGGCCTTTTTCAAAGAGAGCTAGGCGATGCATAGGAATAGAAAGATTTATGCCATACCTCGTTTCCGGGCCTGAGGAAATCTCGGAGTTCCTAGTGAATAACGGTTTGTTTTCAATGGTAAATACCGCCAAATTATATAGGTACAATGATATGACTGTCATTATACCGTGTTCAATAAAAAGGGGCTTACAGTGTTCCCTGTATCCAGCACCAGCCAGTGTTCTCATTATCCTTTTTTGAACCATCAAGATCCTTTCCAAATTTGTCCCACCCCACACGACAATGCCATACTGAAGATGAGCCTTAACATTGGCATTGTAAAAAAGTTTTAGCGTTGGAACGTCTACATTTTTTTTTAAGTTTAAAATTGCATAGTGACAACTATTCATTTTTTTTATAACATTAGTTATGTGGTTTGACCATGAGAGACTCGTATCTAGGGTGACACCTAATAGTTTAAAATTATCGACAACAGGTATAGAATTATTATTTGAACACTTAACTAAAATGCTTTGAGTTCGTGGCTTAGTGGAAAACTGCACAATTGCTGATTTACTCGGATTAAGTATTAAGAAATTTAAACGACACCAATTCTCCATTTCTTTGACCAGAGCCCTAATAAAATTATTGTTCATGTCTATATTATTAAGTTTAGATATTAAGGTTGTGTCATCAGCATATTGAAGCAAGTGAAAAAAATTTGGATCCATGCATTTACTTAAATGGTCCAGCAAGTCATTACTAAATATCAAAAATAAAAGTGGGGAAAGAATTCCACCTTGTGGCGTTCCCCTTTTAATTTTTTTAAACTCTGACTTGTGCTTAATATTTTCATCACTCACCTCAACATACTGACTCCTTTCTTCCAAATACGATTTTATCAAAACTAACGAATATTTCGTGTTAAAAGATTATTTGATGAGATGGCTGAAGATGTACCCATTCAATCTGCAACTTGATATTCAGTTATGTAATGTTTTGTTGGATACTGCATTAAAGTCGTTAAAGCAGAGATTTGTTGAATTATATAAACACTCTCGAACATGGTATTTTTGTGTAATTTAAAAGAATTACCGAACATTGTGCATAATCAGATATAAAGGTAATTGTTGTTATGCGATGAATAATTCATCATGAATTGATTAGCATCAGAAGTTCTTTATCTGAATTTCAGCCATTGCAAGTAATAACATTTATACATCATATTTTATTGAATCTTTATCCAAATAATTGGATATCACTTTGAATATTGCTGACTGTAACGGTAAACGTGGAAAGTGGAGAACGCAGTTTTTCAAAATTAAAATTAACAAAAAAGTATCTTAGGTCCAGTATGGGGCAAGATCGGCTAACACACTTGGTGTTATTTCAATTAAAAATAAAATTTGAAATGAAGTTAGAAATCGCTGAATTAATAAGAGAATTTTCCGAGAAATGTTAATTGTTAATTTGTAGGAAAAAAATCTAAGCTTTTTAAAATGCTTATACGTTATTTATTATATATTATTAACACTACCTGTTATAGGCAAGGCATCTAATTAAATAAGAAATAAATATATTTTTCTTTAAAAGGTATTTCTTAAATAATAAAACTACAAACACGACAAAATCGAGGTTAATCTTTTAGGCATGAGATCTGTTAACGTAATTCGAAAATATATGACTAATATAGTCGAGTCCTCAAGGGGTTTTGTCATTTAAGCGATTTTTTTAATTTAGTTCAAGCTAGGCTTTTAAAACTTTGGGAGGTGAATTTCTATCAAAAGACATGAAAAAAGTTTATATAACAAAATATTTTTGACATTAAGTAATTTTGTTATCAATTAATAAAAGCTTAAAGTAGTTTTCTGTTAATGTTTGCTTTCTAATATTTGTTGGCGCTGATTACTATAATTTTATATTTTAGATTTTAAGCTTTCACGGCCATTAAGATATAAAGAACTTTCACTTTCGGGTTTAGACCGTGTTAATGGATTTTCACTTTCCGACGTTTCGTCTCTTACTACTAGAGACATCTTCAGGGATTAATCTGAAAAATCAGTTCTGAAAAATCAGTTTCAGATTAATCCCTGAAGATGTCTCTAGTAGTAAGAGACGAAACGTCGGAAAGTGAAAATCCATTAACACGGTCTAAACCCGAAAGTGAAAGTTCTTTATAATTTTATATGTTAAAAATATATTGAGGTTGTCCCACTTTATGTTTCTGCTTCTGTATCTTCACGACTTGTTCGTAATGTTATTACTTTTTGCATAATTGTATAATATTTAACCTCTAGTAATTGACTAAATTTCTATGCCATTTGATGAAATTATTTTACCCTTAAAGCATTCATCCCGTAAATATTCGATTATATTTCAGGATTCATTGAGGATTACAACAAGATTGGATTAACCTAGTAAGCTATGTATCGTCATATATCCATTACAATAATTTCAACACAGTTTTGGCTTATTGTCAATTACTAAGACCTTCTATTACATACGTATAATAAGTTTAAGTCATGATACCATTCAAACAAGGGCGTAGCCAGAATTTTTTTCTGAAAGGGTAACACTCTCCGCACTTGGCCTGCTTGGTTGACGCCTCGCAGGTTAATTTTCTCATGGGCAATATCTTACTTTACCCACTAGTACTATAAATAACTATTATTAACCACTTAAGATACATTTCTGCATATATGGTCGTGTCATGTAATTTTATTGTATCCAGAAAAAAATTTAAGGCGGCTTGGCTGATTTATAAACTATGTACTTATTAAGCGACGTTTATTAGTACATAACTTTTTTATTTTAAAACCGATTTTAAACATTAAAAAGCGATTTTGTAGCCTAATTCATAGTCAATTAGTCTGTCTTTAAGAAAATGTTGATAGAATTTGCCAAATAGGCACTATTTATTTATTTATTTAGCGTATGGCATTATTGCCGGGGAGACCCACCGTAGTGGGTAGTTCCAGCGCCTGTTGCATCTTAAACCCTATTTTAGGTAGATAGTAGCGATGCCTACTAACGTAGGGGGGCCGACGGCTTTATGTGCCCTCCGAAGCACATGGTTACTGTGGAATTTTGAGCTACCACCACTCCCACTTAGGCACTATATGAAGATTTATGAAACCCTACACAATTTGTGCATGTTTTCATAACATTTTGTCGCGTTTGGAGATGCATAACATTTTTGTTTATTTACCGATTTAAAACAACATTTTATACCCAATAAAAAAGTTAAGAAAATATGTATTTTGACTTTGACTTGTGATCGGCTGGCAGGTTAAAAGCATTTGAGACACCTTTATACACTTCAGTAAATGTTTACTCTTTCTCGCCCATTTTTATTTAAAATAACTATAAAAATACACTTAAAACTTGAAAAGTTTGTAACTATTATAAATTTGTAATGAAAAAAAAAACAAATAAAAAAATTTAAATTATCAATGTCATTGTTACCAATTTAAACGGTTTTAAATATTTAATTAATGGTAAACAATAGAAATATACATAGTAACTTAAAAAATATATAATAATCAAGTAAAATAATGGTAACAAATAAGTAAAAAAAATAAAAATAAAACAAACTCTTCAAAGATGTGATTTTTGACCAATTTAAATACATTTTATTTCTCATATCAGTCATATTAAAATTATTCAAAACTAAAGTGCTTTTTAAGCAAAATAAAATGGGCAAATAGATAAAATAATATAAAGAAATCATTTCATAAGATTTTTAGCAATTCTAACCCAACAAAAATTAATTTCATAAAAAAAAATTAAAAACACTATTTTTTCTACATGGGAACATAGTGCGCCTGGTTAAAATAAATACATGTAAGTTACATATAATCTCAAAGAATTACCGATTTATTAAACAAACACCGATACCACTAAACTATACGTTTCTTAGCCCCTTTTGAGGAGATGTACACTGATAAAACAGTTTATTTGTGTCAACAAAATATTTTGTTGGATATGGCCAATTCAATTATTTGGTTGTGTCAAATAAATTTAATTTCTGTCAAATAAACTATTTTGTTCCCATTAATAAATCATTTTGAAATTAAAATATTTGTTTACATGACCTAAATATTTATTTTAAATAAAATTTGTTACTCACAACCAAATAATTTAATTGGCCATATCCAAATAAATCCTTTTTATCAGTGTTGCTCCTTTACGATATTGTTTATATGTTTATAGGAACTTTTTCTAATTTTTTATGTAGAATCACCCCTTAGAACAAATTATGCTATCTACACTGATAAAAAAGATAATTTAGATTTATTTGGATACGGCCAATTAAATTATTTGGTTGTAATAAATTTTATTTGAGTCAAATAAATATTTAGTTCACGTAAATAAATATTTTAATTGCAAAAACATTTATTAATGGGAACAAAATAGTTTATTTGACAGAAATAAAATTTATCCGTCACAACCAAATAATTCAATTGGCCATATCCAACCAAATATTTTGTTGATACAAATAAACTTTCTTTTATCAGTGTATGAATAACCCTGTAAATATTTCCTTTTTCTTCAAGCGTACTAAAATGTTCATATTTTATAACTGAACACACTAGTTAGTTAGAAGTGATCTATTTTTTTACAGTAAACAAATGAGTTCATTGTTGTACGCCGTAAAAAAAGTTAGTTAGCAAAACCACCACTGGCGGCAGCACTCTTTGAATTTGCGGACAGCCATACTTCAAACTTGTTTGTTTATTATGTAAACAGGTGGTTGACTCGAGATTCTGTGCAAAAACCTTGTGTGAAATTGATCAAAAATGATTGAAGAAGAATATATGGTTTATACACCTACAAATCTCTCCGAAATTGGAAATGCTACATTAGACAAGTTACAATCGAAATCGCGAAAAGTGTACGATTTAGCCTACGAAACAAATTTAAAATGAGCTTTAAGGTTTAAGTTTATTTCGAAAGGGTTTTATTGGCCCATTATAATAAAAAAAAACATACTTTATTACTGAATAAATTAAATTCAAAAATTAATATTTAAAAAAAAATATATAGGATGCTTGAAGAAAAAATAGTATGTTTCACTCAGAGGAAAAGTGGTTTTTTTATTCGTCTGTAGTTTCCGGACTTCGCTTCGAGTCGTCCGTAAATTCTACAGACTAGTAAAAAAAAGCTTCACTTTTCCTCTTAGTAAAACAATATATATTTTCTGTTTCAGGATGTAGCAGAATAAGGCGACACCGAAATATCAATGGAGTTGACGACGTAGAAAACGAAGTCGAGTCATTAATTATTGACAGGGGTCCCTATTTCGATAAAAGTGTTTCGAAAAACGTGACCGCCCTTGTTGGGAAAACATCTTACTTAAGCTGTCGTGTCAGAAATCTCGGAAATAGAACGGTAAGTTTCAATTATTTTTTATACATTAATAAATAAAATATTTATTTAATACATAAAAAAATCTGTCTAACAGTAAAAATACACCCCAAAGATAAAAAGGATTTCCCATTTGCCCAACTCTATTAATTTACAAATACAATACACGGTGTATTTGAAAAAGGGTCCGAAAAAAAAACAGATCATCTTTTTGATTCGGACCGAAAAAAATTAAAATAAAATTTAAAAAAAAATAGAAACCCCTAAATCCCGCCCGAAAACGGCGCATTTTTAATTTTTACAAGCGTGCTTTAACCTTGCTATATTCAACATTGTCAGATTTTGTTGACACTGCGTGACTGTGTCATAATTATTTTATTTTTAATATTTCATTAAAAATAACTATAAATTACCGTAAAAAATTTTATCCAAAGACGTACCTGCCATATTCAAAATCCACAGCTTTAAATTAAAGTTAATTTATTTAACTGTTAGGTGATAATATTTTAGGTACCCGCGTCCAGATAAAGGCACAGTCCACAAATATTAATGTGTTGTGATTTCTAAATTTAATAAGAAGTGAATAAAAAAGCACAACTATGCAAAAAGTGCTTGTTCAAAGTGGAACATTTTGTTTTTTATTTAATAAATAATAGTTATAAGTTATTTTGAATTAAAAAAACAGAATAATACGGTAAGTTGAAAAATTGATTGATAAAGTCTGCAAGGTCGCGAGTGTTTTAGAGAATATCATCTGGGGTACAGCTAAAAGGTACATTTTGTTTAAAAAAATCCCATTCTGAAACTACTGTATATATTTTTTTAATTTTCACAGAAAATGTTAATTACCTATACCATGTTATTATATATATATATATATATATATATATATATATATATATATATATATATATATATATATATATATATTCGTGTATTTTTTTCGGACCCTATTTCAAATACACGCTGTATATTTATAATTAGGTATGTTTGTGCTTAATTATAAATGTGTTTGCACTTAAGCCCAACTAGCATTTTTCTTAGCCGCTACCTAACCGTTACTTTAAATGTTATAAATAAAAACGGCGACTACTATCGACGACAAATGACCTGACACGTGTGTTTTAGATCTAATTAAAAAAAAAACTCTCTAAACGAGCGACCCCCACCTAGCCAAAATTGGTGAAGTCCATTTGAGGTCTGTAAGGGCTCAAATGAAAGGTCTTGAACTCTACTTTCTGAATCTGAATGGCCCTTGCACTAAATCACTATAAGAAAATATATATAAATTTCCTAAACTATAAATACTTTTTTTTGTTACTAAGGTAAAACCCCCAATAGTTGACAGTCTAAGAAAAATTCTATAATGTTTTTTAATTAAAATTTTATCTAATAATTTTTTTTTTATATTTTATTGAATACATGTGTTTAGTTAGATGTTTTCTTTTTATATTAGTACCAAAATGTTTGAATGTGATAATATAAACAAATATTTTTAATTTTTTTGTAGACCCTGTAAAAATTGTTAAGTTGACAGGGGTAATAAATTAATTTACCAATAGTTGACATATAACATATCTAATAGTTGACATAACATATTTTTCTTTTATTTTAAAAGCAATATTACTTTAAAAGCATAATGCTTTAAAAATGTAACTTATAAATTACTGTTTTTATTAAAAAGAATGCCAGTAAAGTTATATTTTTATTTAAATTCATCAAGTTTTACAAAACGATATCAAAGCACCAATGGATGACAGTATTTTAACCAATAGTTGACGAAAAATTCCCTCTCAACTTTAAAGCTCTAAATCTTATTTTATCTCTAAATGCTATGCGACTAGAGGTTAACCAGAATTGTACAATAACTTACAAAACTGAAGTGACGTTCTTAGCAAAATACGAAAAATAAGAGATGAGCATTTTAGTTAAAATACTTTGATATATTTTATTTTTTGTTGGAATTATAAAAAAAAACATTCATTTTGTCTTAAAACACCCATCCACATTTAGATCTTTGTTAAATGTGCAGGTGTCCACAGATCAGGGAAAACAGGGAAATCAAGGAAAAGTCAGGTAATTTGATCAACTGTAAAAAATCAGGGAAACTGAAAAAAATCTGTGGTGTACACGATAAACTATTACTAAAACAAGTTTTTATTCATAGAGTTCTACCATTCCATCTATCAGTTCTACAGAAAAAAAGTTGAAAAAAATAAAAAATCATAACTCATAAATAAAACAGGATATTTAAACTTTTTACGGCTATTGGCTTCAAAAACTTTTTTTTGTATCTCTACGTTCATGATCTGTACGAAAATCAGGGAAATTTTTTAATTTTTATCAGGGAGTTCAGAGAAGAATCAGGAAAGCATCATGAAAAAATCAGGGAAGAATCAGGAAAAAATGAGGGAATCTTAATTTGGAAAAACCTGTGGTCACCCTGAGGTGTATAATACAGTATTTTAAACGATCCCCACGAGCCGTAAAATTAGCTGTCAACTTTTGAAATTTGTTGATTTTTTAATCTAGTGGTTGACACCCCCTATGTAAAAAGCTAAAACTTTCTTATCGAGTTGTAAATAATCAGAAAATATTTGATTTGAACCCATAAATGTAATTAAGATTAGCATGCATAAATACGTATTATTCACTAAATACTGTAAATTAAAAACACCCAATTTCTTAGCACTTTTCTTAAGAAACTGTAAAAAAAATGCGAACAAAAACACTGCACTAAAAAATTGCCTGCCATATTAAAACGCAACTCATCACGTGATCTTCAGTTGCAAATTCTAAGACTAGATGGTACTAGGTGCCCATTTATTATTTATTTCGCCTGAATACATGTAATGTAATCTTATTTTAGGTTGTTTTATTTAAAACTGTCAACTATTGGGATAGTGTCAACTATTGGGTGTTTTAAAGAAGTATTCTTTTTGTGAAAAAAATTTCAAAAGAATTGGGTACTTCCCATTAAAGTTACAAGTTGATTAAAAATGGGAGTTCCTAAAATATCGCTAAAAACATTTTTTTTTATCTTATATTTCATAAGCCAAAAAAGCTTAGACTGTTTTTTCTGGATAAATTATGTAGAAATAAATGTTCTGTCGATTAAATTTTGTTTCATTAAAATTGGCCAAGTATATTTTGAGAAATTAGATCTCAAACGCACGTGTCAATTCGGATAGTAGTCATAGGAATTAAAAAAAATTAAGAATAATATAAGGCTAACCCTTATATTATTATTTACCCGTAGTCATTACTTTCTTGCTACGTGTCTTTAACTTTTTCTTTGTTGTTTTTTCTTTTAACTAATAAAAATATAAGCATAGCCTTCACCGTGATAGACATATAAAAGTAAATAATAAAAATATGTGTCTTTAAAAATGAAAAAAAAAATAATCTTAGAAACTTGTGTCTGGTGTACAAATATTAAGGGTGAAAATTTTACTTTAAATATTAAACTTGACAAGTCTAAAAAACTGACTGGCTTATTTTTGTTGAACAAAAAATAAAACCAGCCATCATGTATTAAGTACAATATCAAAGTTTGGATTTAAACAAGCTTTAAATGTATTTTTCCTAAGAGTTAGTAGTGCTTATTTTCCAACCGTCGCCATGACAGCGGTAGGAAAGTGACAATCAGTTGATATATATGACCACACTAAAAAGGGTGTAAACTCTAAAGATAACCACTAAAAAATATCAGCATAAATATAAGTATGCTATTTATTAGGGGCGGATCCAGAGTCTAATTGGAATTTTTCGGGAGCATAAACCAAAAATTAAATATTTTAAAGAAAAATCTTTTACTCAATGATACTAACCAAAAAACCCCATGTAGCAATTTTTTTACAAAAATTACACAGAATAATGACAAAACTGTTTAAATTATTTCATTTTATACTTCTCTTAAGGTTAGGCTCAGTTGTAAATACACCCCCATTAACCACCCCTAAATCAGCCTCTGCTGTGGATATCCCATAATTAGGTTATATCAATAGTGTATTAGCTAATTAGAGATGTCCAACATTTGAGTTAGTATACCACTTAGACAGCTATACACAGCCACTTAAATAAAACCTTTTCCTACGATCTCCTATGAAAATGACATTTACCACACACTTTTGTTCTTTAGAAAACGCCTTATATCACACTTGTTTGATATTTTCATATCACCCTAGTTTGATATTTTTCGATGAAGGTTTGCCTAATTTTGTTTAGATATTTACGTTGTAAATTCTACTAATTTTACTCATCTCGTTTTATATGCCATTTCCACCTTTCATTACAGACTTTTTTGATGTCTTTTATGTTTTTCAATCCAAATATTTCTGTTTTCCATGTCAAAAATAAAAACTATAATAACCTTACTATTTTGACCCAGGTCAATATAACTTAATATGTTTTATTAATATCTAGATTTTATAAAAATTACTTAATTTGTGATTTAGTTACCTTACATTTTATAAAAAACATCAATATTTCCTCATGAAATGTAAAACATTATAGAATTTTACAGTCATATGGTAGAATATCCACAGAAATAAAATTTAATTAGTAAACTGTCAAATTTTTCTTGATTTAAAAGATGCTTACGGTAAGGCAACCAATTAAACAGTGTTGAGCTTCCATAATAATATGTTGTAGTAAATATAAAACCAAGAAAACTAAAGGTAAATAAAAAACATATTTCCTGTTGACATACATATATAAATTTGTATGCTATTTTGTGTTTTGCTTTTCTCAAAAATTCTCGGAATAAGTAATAAAAATTAAAATAAAAATATTAAATTAAGAATTCTTAAAGTTTAAACTTTATATTTTTTTGGGATCGTACGAAAAATAGTGTACATAACTCGTTGGAAAGTGTATTTCTTACGTTCGTAAACCTTCCCATTCACGTAAAATATGTCGCTTTCCACACTAGTTATGTAATATACTATTTAGTCACGTCGAAAAAAATATTATTACATGCTCTACATAATATTTTTATGTTTGTCATGTTTTGTAAAAAAAATAATATCATAAAATTCAATTTTCTCCTTACTGAAAAATAAAGCAAATTTTATACTTAATACAATGCTTTAATAAAATATGGGTTAACCCATTTTTTTTAATAATTATTAAGAAAAAAATACTTAGAATGTTGCTAAGTCTCAAATAAACACTACGTTTAAAAATACAGTGTGTTCAGCAACTGGCGTGCCAAAATTTAAGTGGTGTGTCTACATCCAAAAATATCAAAAACAGTTCCTATAAAGGTTGGTCCGGAAATGAACCCTAAGATAGCCCTTTAAAATTGAACTAGAAATAAGGTTTTTAATTAATAACTTTGGTAAAATTTAGAGAGCGACCAGGTTTTGCATGTATATACATGTGTATACTAGTATTAATTTGCATGTATATACATGTATATACTAGTATTAATAAGGAAAAGTAGTTTATGTTAACTTAATTTTTTTAATTTATCCAAAGGTGTGCCTAGATGGACGAAATGTGTGAGGCGTCTTAACAGATTTTTGCCCAAAACTTTTTGTTTATTTTTTTTTGGATTTTTTGTAAAAAATATATATTCCTTGAGTAAAAATACATAAAAAATATCATACAACATATATAACACTGTAGAAGCAACCATTTAAAAAAATGCAATTAAGAGGAAGTAACATTTTGTGCCACCAAAAATATTACTTTTTAAAAGGCTATTACTCCTTTAAAGGTGTTTCGGCGAAGAATACTTTTTTACTTAGTTTTAAATAAAGAATCACCCTGCAGCATTAAAATTTTATTGGTGCTTTTTTTGATCCCCATTAAATATGTCCATATTCGAAGAGCCGTGGCTTCCTTACGGCTCATTTCCTAAGAAACCTTTATGCAAATATTTTTTCATATTTTTGGATGTAGAATCACCTCTTAAATTTTGGCATGCCAGTTGCTGAACACCCTGTATTCCTTTTGTTAAGTTTTATATCGTTTATTTTAAAACTTCTTCTTACCAGTTTGGTTTAAAAAAAAAGTTGTAGTACCTACATATAACCTGCACAATATTATCGTCTTAGCAAAAATGCTGAATCTCGAGATAACAATAGTCGATATTTCTTTGAAAGCTTATATGTATACAATCATTGATAAAGGATAGAGTGTGCAGTGCTCAAATATATTTTTGTTTAAAATTTGGATGTTTTTTTGTAACTTCTAAAATATAAGCTTAAGAATAGACGATTTATCATTGTATATTGCTCTGCAGATCTGGTATATCTACTTTACTATTCGCTATTTTAAAGAGGAATATTTTTTAGGTTTTAAAATTTTCAAATTATTTATTAAATGTACTGATAAAATTAGTCGCGTTTTATTTGATATACACTTTAAATTACATCCATTTAAAAAAAAATGGAATTTTTTGATTTTTGTTTATCAGTAAGTATTTGGCAAGTGCAGAAAAATTAAGAAAACCCCCTGAGAAATCCCCTAAAAACCTTTAATTTAAAGTTTGGTTTTAATCAGTTAAACGGCCTGTAGGTCTTTGGACGGACGGACGGACGGACATCGAACAATGAGCTTTTCGAAATGTATAAACCTTAAAACGGATAAATACATCAAAATCTGGAAAACTTAAGATTATGCGATCCTACTCGGATTTGGTTCAAATCTATTGGAAGCAATATATCATAGACTTCCCTCTAGAAGGATTAGATATGAGTAATTATGCCGCAGACTCCGTCGCACCCTGCAGGTACAGCTTGTACGCCATTTCAAATCACAGTGGTACCCATGTATAGCGGACACTACACCGCATCATCATCATCATCATCATCAATAGTTTGTTTGGGTCTTTAAGAGACAGGCGCAGCCTATGGCTCATTTATCTAAAAAAATACTTAATCTGAATTGAAATTTGGGGCAGTGAGTCTATGCTCACTGATGCGAGTTGCATCTGTCATAATTTGGGGGGGAGTGAGTCTCTGCTCACTGATGCGAGTTGCATCTGTCATAATTTGGCGCTGTGGAGTGGGTGGGAGGGGGATGGGGAGGGAATACACTACACCGCCTATTGTAAGCATCCTTATAAGGTGGCACGTATACGACGACTTTAGGGTCTCTTCAGTTTCACCAAGATCGATCGTATCAGGAGAAGCCTACATACTTTTCTACGAACAAGAAGGTCATAATCACAACTTTGAAGAGCCACGATTTTAGTTTTAATAACAAATATTTTTTTTTGTTTTTATTTTATTTTTATGTTATATTTTATTTTACGTTATACGTTTATATTTTATATTAATTTGTACTTATGCTAATAAAGATATTTATATAGTTTCAAATATATCATAACTCTGTCGGTTACCCACTTTGGTTTTTTATGAAGCTGGAGAAAAAATTATTTTTTTATTTTCTAATAAAACATACGTCCTTAATAACCATTAAAAAAACTTTTTGATGTCAATTTTTAACTGTAGAAAAGACTAACATTTTTTAGGATTCCCCATCACTGTGTACTTAGGTAATTTGAGCCTTTAGTAGACAAAACGTTAAAAATTAAATTTTGGCAAAACACTTTTTTGAGAACCTTACCGTGTTGAAAGATATTTAATTGCACTTCTTTAAAATGTATATAGACTAAATAAAAATTAAAAATGACTACCAAATTACAAAAAAAAAATAAGTTTTTGTGTCTTTCCCACTATTTCAAAAACTATCAGAGATAAAATTCTGAAAAAGTTATAAATGTAAACATGAAATATAAAAAATATTTAACAAACTTTTAAGAAAAAATACACAGACGAGTTTTATTTTTAATTAACAAATGAAGAAAAATTCATTAATTAAACCAAAATAAAGCCGCCCAACAATAAAAAAAGTGGAACATATATTACATGTTTATTTAATCTCGTACTATTCTACTTAATTAAGCATCCCCTAAGTCCAGGACTTTTATTAGGATGCAATGAGAGATATATTTCTCGTCCGTGTATCATAGGTACGATATTTTAAACAAAAAAAGGTAAAAATAATAAGTAAAGTTTGTTTTAATTTATTATTGTCTGGTTATCTATGAATTTTCCATAAGTGACCTCCAAAGTAAAACAAAAGACAAACACAACCGGTATGCAATTTTCCATGAGACCGCAAAAGTACATTGGCGGGCTATAGCCTGCGAAAGTAAAAACGAAAGACAAACTCTTAACAAAAGTGTCACTTTTAACTTAACATTTCTAAGCAAAAAATGTCACTTTGGAATACAAGAAAATATAAACTTAAGTTCAATTACTATTAACCAGATTATATTTTCCTTACTTATTTTTGAAGGCTGAACACACATCCCCTGAAGGCAAAATGGGTTTCTAAATTAAAGCACCTTTTGCAAATTTGCATAGTTATTTTAGGGCTACCTTAGTATACTTTTACCATTACCTAAAGAATGGACAAGGTATTGATTTTGCTAAAAATGGTTATATACTAAGGTAGCCCTAAAATAACTGTGAAAATTTGCAAAAGGTGCTTTAATTTTGAAACCATTTTGCCTTCAGGGAATGTGTTTGAAAACGAACTTGACAAGACAATAAAAAAGCTCCCTTCTTATGTAATTTTAATTTTAATCAAATCTTAAAAGCCTTGGTCGATCGTTTGACCACGGTTTTATGGAAAAGTCGTTTCGGTCCGATTTGGATGAATTTTTGATACGTTTAAGTTTTTGACTTTGTGCTCAAAAGTGTATTCGGGCACAACTCCCAAAGTTCAATAGTTTACGTGTTGTAGAACTTTGAAGATCTCGATCTAGCTCCACAAGTATTCTTTTTTGCAGTTTTTTGAAAAAATTCGGGGGTCAGCGAGCTTTTTTACTTTCACATTCGTTTTCAACACACAAAAATACGTAAGAAAAATATAGCATGGTTAATAGTAATTTACTTTTTTTTGTGAGCCTGTGTAATTCCCTACAAAAAATTTCATTTATTTTTGAGCTACGAGTAGAACTCTCGAAGATGTAATATATTATGCACAAAAAAATTAAGTTGTAATATAAATATCTAATGTAAACATTTTATTAAAATGTGAAGCAACCAAATAAATGTTCACCTTTTTAATATAAAATCTTACGTTAGGTTTTTGTAAAATTTACGATGTAGTTGAAAATATATAAATTAGTTTTATAGCTAGCTAGGTTTTATTTACGTATACTTATTAAAAAAAGTAACTATAGACAATAGCAAAATTGAATAAATTTAAGCTTGCACTAGTGGGACAAAGGGGGCCAAATTTAAAATATTTACTTACACTTATTAAAAAAAAAACTATAGACAATGTTGTTGTCTGTTCAGCAAAATTAAATAAATTTGAGCTTGCACTAGTGGGACAAAGGGGACTACATTTTAAATAGAAAGGCGTCTCAATATTGGACTTTTTTAACACTAGATCAGCTCGTCGAAGTATGGCCTACGTGAAAGTGTGACTAAGAATTATTATAAAAAAGTCAAACCTCAATGAGTTTGACAGTTTTTTAATTACCATAGAAAAGAAGTAAAATTTATTTTAAGAGGGAAATTTAAAAAGATTTAACACACTTACCCCGTCGGTAATAATTCTATGGTATTGCCTTATATTTAGTTTTTGAATTCACAAGTAAAAAAAAAAAGTTAAAAAAAAATCCGGGTAGAGCTGAATTTTTGGAAAAGTATTTTTTAGATTTATAAGTGTGGAAAATCTTAACATTTTGCGCGTTTAGTCCAAAATCTAAAAGACTCGTTTCCTAGTACTAGTATTTTCAAGAAAGGTATATTTTTTAAAAATTCCCGCTTTAAGTTACTACGGCAACGCAAGATGCGCATTTGTCATATGCCAATTGGAAAGGTCCCATTTAAACAACCGTAAAAACGTTGCAATGTACTATTGACGAGTTCTAAAATGAGAATAAAAGCGATTTTAAGGCAAATATTTAGGAGGTCTTATTTGGCGCTTAGCTCGTTTTGTTTTAGTTTTATCACTTTAATATTATGAATAATATGGTTTTTAATTTTTTCACTCTTTTTTTTAATATTTGAATAATGATTTACTAAGTACTTTATAACAGTAAAGTAAATATAAAGTATTTTTCCTTTCTGTAAACGGTTACTATTTTAAAAATCGATTTAAAGTTTAAATTTCTTGGTCGCACCTTATGTGCTACATCACAGTTAGAGTGCGCAGAAACGAAATTTTATTTGGTTAGATTGGGTAAACTGCTAGCGTAGACCTATCGCAGAGCAGGAACTAACTGTCTTTGGCTGAACTGCGCAAACTCTGTCTGGTACGTTTTCAGTGGGGCGGGAAACAAATAATTCAAATTTTATATATATTTTTTCTTCTGTTTTAACTGACTAATAAATAAATTAATAGCATAAATATTATAATAAGAACTTTTAGTTTTTAAAAACAATTATATATTTTATTTGTCACATTTATCCCTTACCCTCCAGGGTGAGTTTACTTCTGTATTTTTTCTTTAATGCAATATTAATCCAAAATGCTTTTATAGGCTTTTTATGTATGGAAACAAATATACAAATTTAATTCAGTATAATACAGCTTTCCTGAAACTCTAAAGAAAAAAAAACTCACACAAAAACTAAAAAAAAATGGTTTATTTTTTATTTATTTTTTTTTTCTTTTTAGGCATAGCAAATATAAAAAAAAACACAATTAAATCAAAAAAATTATCATTAGTTTAGTCTCGGGAGGGTAAGGGTTATAGTATAAATGTTATTGTTAGGGGCAACTTTGGCGGGTTCTCCGCACGGGTTAGAATCTTTTGATCATTTTGAAATTGGGCACCTAATTGTGTATGCTCAAAAGGAAAAAAATAAAATTTCAAGCGCTTTAAATTTCTCACTTATAAAAAAATAACAGACAATTTTCAACGATATTTTTACGATTTATGATAATTTTACGAATTTTAGGGTCCCCATTACCACCCTTAGAGAAGTTTAATCACTCTCATATTTTCAGAATTTTCTAATTACACCTAAATGAAAATTTTAAGATAATAAAAAAATTTAAGTCCCCCCTAATACGAAATTACATTGGAATTTCCGCATTTAAGGGGTTAATGGTTTTGCATTTAATACTGACGCACGGATCTGTGGCTACGGGAAATATGTTTGGAATGTGTGTGCAAGTGGGAGGCCCCTTGTAGGCACGCACGCCTTATAACGGTCTTGACGGAAAGAAGAGAGCGCGAATGATTCCTCCCCCTTACGTCGGAGACTTTCTTTCATGCTGAGAACTATACGTATACAGTGGTTTCCACATCTTTGGTTATTAAGTTAAAGGCTGAAAGATCTAGAACGGGAGAGTTAAATAAAGCCAAAAAATCATCATGTTGGCAGGGGAAATACAAAACAAGCCAAATGCTTCAGTGTAAATCGGACTTGGTGCAGTGTTTAGCACCAAATTTGAAAAATATATAGCCATATTTAGAAATACTATAGTAGGTAATTGTGGGAGCCGGTCTTTCGTTCGCAGAAAATAACTTCGTAGCCGAAACATCGCGACCAAAACAACGCAAATTTTAATTTCGGAAGAACAAAACTTCGTATTGACATTAATTCGTGAACCAAAACTTTGCGAACCATTATATCGTATAAATAGTTAGTGGCCCGCGACCATAATTTCGCAGATTGCCAATTGTCGAGGTCAATTAAAAAAAAATTCTTTGTATGTTTTTTTAATGGCTTTAAGAATATTTTTATAAATTCAATCGAATTTAATTTAGTACGCTGTTTGGTTGGCTTTCAAGAATGTCGGTCACCTATGCTAAAAGTGCCAAATACACAAATTTGGCTTGGTTTGTTGATTTCAGGATAGAACAGAATATGCGTGGCGATGTTATATTACCGAAGAAAACATTTAAAAATCGTGCTAAACCTTTACAGGAAATCGTCTTAAAATATAATAAAAAAATAATAAACTGACTTATTGAAGGGGCATATCGTCGTATTACCTTAACTACCTCGTATCTCCAAAAATTCGATTTTCGGTTTTTTGCATAAAATCATTTCTGTACATGATTAGTAATGACCTAAACAAAGTCCTAATTTAAAATTCCAATTGGTTTATAAGTTATGTGGAACTAATTACCTCGTATATCCTTTACTACTTAAAATAAATAACTATAACTACCTCGTATCTCCAATATTAGGCCTAGCAAATAAGGAATTTCCCGTAGGTGAAAATATCTAAGAAGATAAAACTTTGCATACTTATGTATTTGGATGCGGAAAATATATTGGTGAAGTAAAAAGAGACCTACCACCCCTCCATCTCACCCCCAGTGGTGAAAAATATCCCTTTTATCGTTTTTTTTTTCTTAAAATGTTTATAAAATTTATATCTAGGGGCTTCTAAGATCGCTTAAGCTAAATTTTATTAAAAAAACGTTAATCCACTGAATCTGATAAGAAAAATGGTCTAACTTTACCCCCTTGGGGCAGGGGGTAATAATATTTAATTATTTACAATATTTTTTGCCATGTTTTGTGATTCCACTCCACGCTCGGTGGAGAAAAAAAGAAGAAAGCTTTTTTACTCGGCAGTGTATTTTCACAATAATTTTATCAAAATTGGTATACAGAGGCTTTTAAGGACGCTAATATTAAATTTTAGAACAAAAATTATGTAATGCCACCTCCCGAGGGACGAGGGTAAATTTTCGTAAAAATTGGTATATGGGGGTTTTAGATACCACTGAATATGAATCTGAGAATATAATACTTATAAGTGAAAATATATTACCCCTAAGATGGTTTTTCACTCCTCTTTTTTTTATCTCAATTCGTTTGAACCTCGTATCTCCAGTACAGGGTTACGACTTGGAAATAATAGTTACTGTAACTAACTCGTATCTCCATAATTCTAATTTTTGACTCACGTAACTAATAATTTTGCAATCTTTTATGCTTGAAGGGTCCACAAGAAATAACTACACTTATATTTGTCTATATTAAAATAAAAAAATAAGAATTTTAAAGTTAACCGGTTTTTTGTGTCCCCTGAAAACCTGTGAATTTGGAGATACGAGGTAGTTAAGGTAACACGACGATATGCCACAATTTGTTTTCGTTTTGTTTGGTATTTAAGTGCCTATTCACAAGCTCGCATAAGAACATAAATATGCGATGCCGTGATTGCCTTGATGGGCCGCCATGTATCTTGTAAGCCAATCACGGCATGGCTTTCTTAGGTACATTTTTGGGTAGGTTCTTTTTCTTTCGACTTTAATAATATTGTGTTGCAAAATCAAATTAATATTTGGAATACTAAAAATTTGGTTATTATTTTATTTATTAATAAAAAACAATAATATGCAATATTGTTGTATGTGTCTAGTTTTGCCAAGTTTCGTACCATGCAAAATTTTTGATACACGATGTTATGAGTATGCGTAATTTTGGTATGCGATGTAATGGTTTGCGATGTTTTGGTCGCGAAGTTTCGGTCGCAGAGATATTTTTTGCGAACGAAAGACCCCTACCCGGTAATTGTATCGCGATTGATGCTGTTATTTTGACGTTTAATAATCTTAATTGAATAGTAGAGATAGTACAAAATTGTAAATAAGCTTCTGAATATCTACATATAAATTATAGCTCATAAATTCAGATTAAATCCACTATTATTCCACGTATGTAATAAAGATAACCTATGCGGTGAATATTTCATGAAATATACACGTTATTACGTTATAAATATTATTTTATCATTATTATATGTAAAAATTAATTAAAAGATAAAGTAATTAGTATTCACGCTTAATTAACTCCTTTTTTGCATTATAAGGCGAATTTAATAATTAATTACTTTTTAAAATTAAGGTGGCTAAATATCAAAAAAACAACTGACGGGAAAATTTAATAATTACTCTTTTATATTAAAACTCCGAAATTAAAAGTACTGAAATACTAAGATTTTAAGACTTTTGGGGCCATGTTGATATTTTGTCTGTCTGTGAACAGCATAACTTGAGAACGAAAAACCGACGAACTTTGTAAATTATATTAGCTTGGAGATTATCTACGAGTATTGCATTTGGGGTAAGTAGGGGAAAAAGGCGACCAAGGGGCCAAAAATAGTAATTATATACCAAGGTAGATAACACATTTATTATAGCCGAGCGTATTAAATCCCGAGCTGCGTAGTAGCGAGGGATTTAAGAGTGCGAGGCTATAATAGTCTTCTCTACCGCAGTTTATATATTAGTTTTTTCACTACTAACACTATTTAACTATTTTTATTCAAATAATAAAGTAAATTATTAACAGAAATGATATTTCTTAAAAAATCAAGTAGCCTTGATCAATGACATTTGCTCAAATAACTACTTTGAACTGACGTTTAAATTTTTTTTTTTAATTTTTTTCATAATATTTAGCTAATTATTGATTGTATTAATTGGTAATAATTATAAATAATTATATTTAATAAATCAAAAGTTATTTCAAGCTATTTTCTCGGGTTTAATTAGTAAAAATTGCACAAAGAACTGAAACATCTAAAGTAACAGAAATCAATTCTTTTTAAAATTTACTCCTACTAGGAGAGAAAAAATATTATTGCTATAGGTGAAGAAAATTGATTTTACAGTCTGAAAACATGATAAATAATGGTATGTTCTAAAGCTAGTAGTGAAAAAAAATATTTTTTTACGGATTAAAAAAAAAGACTAAGTAAAAAAATTGGAAATTTTTAGCTAATCACAATAATGTTTCTTTAGGAAAAAGTTAACATTTGTCCTGTTACCTTATTTACCGAAATTTTAAGAGAAATGTATGCAGGTTATAACTTTATCACACATAATTTGGAAAAGTGACAACTCTTGGAAATATTTTACTTTCCCCATACAAGTTATTGCAAAACAATTGGGCGGTTTTGTATTATTATGAATGTGTTTTTGTTTCATGAAATTTAAATGCAATGGTTTCCTCGGAAACAGAAAAATATTATTTGTTTGTGCAGCAAATGCCGCATATTTTTAAACTTTATTCCACACTATTTTTCATTTACAAAAATAAAATTGAACTTTATAATTAAAAAACTACAAAATGCAAAATTTCACATCTGTGAAACTCGTTTACTGTGAGATTATCTGTTTTTATCTCTTTATACAAAGAGTGTGTCATAAAGCAATTAAATATTAAAAGTTCTCGATATTTATATATTTAAATTTTGTTTTTAAATGTAACATTACATATACACTGATAAAACGGTTTATTAGTGTCAACAAAATATTTGTTTGGATATAGCCAATTGAATTATTTGGTTGTGACAAATAAATTTTATTTCTGTCAAATAAACTATTTTGTTCCCATTATTAAATCATTTTGAAATTAAAATATTTGTTTACATGAACTAAATATTTATTTGACTCAAAGAAAATTTGTTACTCACCATCAAATAATTTAATTGACCATATCCAAATAAGTCCTTTTTATCAGAGACAAGAATCTAGTAATTTTTACAGGGTGCAGTTCTTTTTTTTTTAATGGCGGCCCTATTGATATAATAGGAGTGACATTCCATAAGGACAAGATTTTTTAATTTTAACCAATTATATAAAAATATTAATTAAATATGCAGTCTACCAGTACGACTCTGCACGATGATTAAAAAATAAATTGATGGAATATTTAATTGACATTATATGAAGAGTGCAACTAACATAAGGGCCTAACCCACAAAATTATTATTTTACAGGAGAAGCAAAAATGTGATTATTTTTTTTTTCTAATGATATTTATACTTAATAATAATTATATTTTAATAGTGTTTGATTGTTTACATCGTTTTATGTAGATTTCAACAATGCCCTTAATTATCAAAAGGGCTTAACCCACACATTTCTTACAAGGTTGTTTTTGCATAAAATCTTCTCTTTGCTAGTGTTTGTTTATTAAAACGATTTATTAATAATGGACTGCATTTAATTCTTAATTTTGTAATTTGTACAGAAAATACGGAGTGCTCATTCTGACTCCTCAATGATATATGAAAATGCATTTTAGCGCTCTTTAAGCTAAACCCTTTCCGAATAAAGCCGATCATTTGCAATATTTGGCAAGAAAATTAAAAAGACAAAATATTAAAATTCTTTTTATGTCAAAAAATTAGACAAGTTTTTTAAAGAATTTTCGTGTAAAAAAGTTAGAATTCATAAGGTAGATTATTTTATAATTCAATCAATACAAGTCGATTTGAGGGGTTCGAGAGTATGACTCGTGAACGTTCGGGTTTTATCACGCGTGCCGGTATACTTGAGGAGCGCGACTGCAAAGGGAACTGAGTAGTTTAAACAAAAAATACAAAACAAGTATATATGAACAGCTAGTCTTAAACAGGTTCATAAGCCTTTTTTAATCAAGAATAGTTGACGGTAAATATTTGGGTGGGGAAAAAAAGCCAATTTCTAAAAGTGCCTTACCTACCCGTTTATTATAAGACCGTTTTTTTTATAAAATTTTGTCTTTACTAGTTTTAAATAGGTTCATAACCTTTATTTAAATAAGAATATATACGGTAAATATTTGAGGGGCAAAAAAAGTAAATTATTAAAAGTTGCACCCCTAACCTTATTTTCCAATGCATTTTTTTGCCATTCTAGGAACATATTAGGAATTTTTTATAACTTAACTTACCTTGTTAAGTAGTATCCATTTCAAGCGAAAACTGTATTTCGAAAAAAAATGAGGGTTAGGCCCTTATGTTAGTTGTACTCTTTATATGTCAAAATATTCATAAAGGTGTCGAAAAAATATGTATTTTACCATAAAATAATTAAATGTAATTTAAAGTTTTTCGTTAAAATTATGTAGTTTATAAGTTTTTTTTTACAATTTGACCAGTTTTAACCCCTTCCGCTCCAGTCGAGTTTTCAAGGTACAGGTCCTTATACCAGATTAAAATATATACGGAAAATCTCGTAAACAAATATCCAACTGTGGATATAGTGGTAAATTTTGCTATACCTACAAATATCCATACGTGGATACAAGGGAGCGGAAGGAGATAAATCCTTTTGAATAAAAAATAAAATGTGCCATTTATTGTTAATTGTTTAAACCCTGTTATTCTTAACAACAATGTGATGTAAACTTAATTTTTTATATTATTTTATTTCTATATTTATTTGATAAAATTATACACTTTTTTTGAAAGGACCCACACATTCGCTGAGGAAATAGATATTTTCCTAACAAGTGCGGAAAATCCTCTTTACGCATGCGTTAGGAACAATACTTTTCCTACGAGCAGGTTTAAAATAAAATATACTTTTATATTTTATCAATAAATCGAAATAAATCTTATTTTTATAGTTTTTCAATGAGATAATCAATTAACAGGTAAAATATTTAAACATTTTTATAATATTATGAATAAATATAACAAGAATAACACTACGCAATTAAGAGATTAAACAATATTTATGCGTGCGGAAAAAGCTTCCTTTCCACAGGCATATGCGTGCGGAAAGAGTGATCTTTCCGGACGCTCGTAGGAAAAGGTCTTTCCGAGTATTTGGCTGAAATTTTGATATGTTGTAGCTCATATTTTAACGAACAAAACTGGCTGGATTATACTCTCGAACGCTCAACCGTTTTGGTGCAATAACCATTTTTAAAATCAGGTTTGTTTTAATGAATTAATGGACTAATATTATACCAACCATTTTTACTAAAAGTTCTGCTTTATAAAGGTATGCATTTCTTGGGAGTCCTAGTTTTATATACAGGGTATATATTACTTTGGCATACCCAAAATATTGTAAAATATCAAATTCATGCATAATCAACAATGTTTACCCATGAGTAAACATTTTGGATTCGTCGTTTCTCTCTATGTATTAAAGCACTATATAGTACTTTCTAGATAAGCTTTTTTTTCGAAATTGTTTTTCACTTTAGGGGAAGGTCTAGTTTAATTTTTGTAAAAATCAAAGTGGGCACGGAGTTTTAGAAGAACTTTTAAATGGCATGACTACTTCCATTTTTTTTTCTTTTTGGATTTGTTATATGAGTCCTAATTAAAAAAACAAGACTAAAATATTAAAAATCGTTAGAGCCGTTTTTGAAAAAACCAACTCATAATAACCCACTCTCCTGGAACCACCCGCAACTTTGTTTTAAATACCACCCTTCTATTAATAAATAATAATTGTTATTTAGAGCCCCTTAAAATCTAAGATACCACTTATAATAAATGGTTGAAATCAGAATGAAGTGCACTTTCATAGTCTGTATAAGAATTGGGGGGTGCTATTTGAAAAACAGAAGTTGGGGGTGGTTTCAAGGGAGTGCGTAAGCAAGGAGAGGTTTTGAATAAGTCAGTAAAATCTTTGGCTTTGATTTAATGCTCTTTTTTGCATATTTTAATACCTTTTTAAATAAAGGAGATAAGCTATATCAAGAACTTGGGGGACACCCAGTATAGTGAACGGATGAACCGTTTTGAAAAAAAATTGGTGGGAGTGCTTAGGTACCATAGCGGTACCACTATGTCAAGTTTGGTCAAATCCGAGATATCGAGGGCAAACCGAGTATGTTAGTGTGAAATTTCAAAGATATTTTCTAAAAAACACATTTTTTTTAAAACGGCTCTAACGATTTATAAATTTTGGTGTTACTTTTTTAGAGTTCATACAACAAATTTCAGAAAGAAAAAAAAATGAAAGTTGTTACGTCATTTAAAAGTTCTTCTAGAACACCGTGTGGGGTAAGTTGCTGCGAGAAATAGAAAAAATATTAATAAATTTCAAACGGATTGACCTAAAACTTATGTAAAGTAATTTTCGTACTAAATTTGATATATCTAGGTCAAAGCATTTAAAAGTTATTAAGAAAATAATAAATAGGGGTTTTACCCCATTTTAATCAACTTACCCCACTTTGATTTTTACAAACATGAAACTAGGTCTTTCCCTGTATGTAAAAAACAATTTTTTAAAAACCGTGTGTACAGACCGCAGATTTCCACTCTAAAATGGAATGGTTTAAAACGTCAAGGTTAAAAAAAAAAAATAGGAAAAATTTTAACTCATCATGCACGAGTTTACTGTTTTGGGTATGCCAAATAGACAACGTGTATACCATACAATAAGGAATTCACACATTTCTAAATCATGACTTCCAGTAAAAATGTTTGCTCTTATGTTAGTCGTTTCCGAAATGCAGTCCATTAACTCACAAAATAACAGGCTTGTTTTTAAACGGTTATTACACCAAAATGCTTAATCAGCCGAGGCTGTTACCCAGCCAATTTTGCTGGGGAAACTAAGAACTACGCGTATACGACATATCAAATGTCAGCCAAATCCGTGAAAATGCATTTTTTTTCAATACCAGCTAAGTAATTTGAAATTACATAATCAAAAAGTCGACAGTAATTGAAAGTACTATATCAAGCACACTTAGTGATAGATGAAATCAATACAAACCAAACCGTAACTAAAGACAGAAAAAAACAATTTACGGTGCAAGGACACTAAGTGTGCCACACTTACCGCAGGGAGACCTCTAGGCACAAGACTACTATTTCAGCTCTGCTTCGGTCCACAAAATACGACCTCACACAGAAAAATTCACTTACATCTACTAGGAGCGCAAATAACTATTCTTCAGCAGATGTGTTTTTTTTAACCCTTTGCGGCCCCGACATTACACTTGCACATCCGGTTCGATGTCGGGGCACTTAAAAAAGTTTAATTTTTTCGGAATGTATACTTTAGGTTTAAACAGTACTTGCATTGAAATTTTACTTTTGCTTTCCCATTTTGAAAATTTTCAACATTTTGAGAAAGCCTTGTATTCCTGCAAAAACTTTCGGAATAATTGTTTGTGTATTTTTGCGTTTTATGTCAAATACAGCTGTATTATCGAAAGATCTCGCTCGGGATTGTTTTTGATAAACATTGGTTTAGGGCAAGGGGGCAAATGGGAAAAATAAAATATCTTTTCACAAAAAATTGGTATATAAGAGTTTTTAAGGTTGCTGAAACTGAATCTGATAATAAAAAAACTCTAACTCCACCCCCGCGGGGGTGAGGAGTAATTATTTTTAAATGCTTTTAATATTTACGTCAAGATATATACCAATCAAGGTTTTAAGGGCGACGAAATTGAATCTAATAATAACATTTATTTAAGTTCACCCCCGGGCTTGGGGAAAATATTTTAAAATGTTACAATATTTTCGTTAAAAATGGTATAAAGGGGTTTTTGGGGTCGCTGAAACGGAATCTGACAATAAAAATGTTCTATCTTCACCCCTTCCATCTAAAATAAATCGAACCTGGGGAAATTAAAAACTAATTGGAAGGCAAAGGGTTAATTATCCGCAGTATTTGGTTGGCGTGGTAATTTTGGCGTTGTAAAAAAACCAACCCGTGGAAGTAACCAAGCCACACTGATCCTTGTTCAAGGCAGACGGATAATTTAAAAGGAATATGAGCTAACATGATTATAACACAAGATCATAATCTGTAGTTTGTTTGGATCTTTAAGAGTCAGGCTCAGTGCCTATGGCTCATTTGCCTAAAATATGAATTAGTTTGAATGGATAATTATCAGAGACTTACTCCCCAAATTATAATTGGGGGAGTGAGTCTCTGCTCACTGATGCTGGAGTTGCATCTGTCATGAATTGGCATGGGGGCGGGGAAAATGGTGCGAGGGGGATGGTATAGGGAGGGGGACATAACACAAGATAAAAATATGTTTAGGAATTTAGAAGAGGCCAAAGATCCAGAGTGGCTTAGTGATCATAAGGGCTACTGTATGCAGACATGGTTGCCTAAATATAATATTAAAGCTTTATCAGGACGCTTTCAAAAAGGAAATCAAAATGAGGCTTTGTCAAAAAACAATAATGGACATATGGACATATTTTAACTAATGATTCTATAACAGAAGCCATACTTTTATAAAACTTTTAAAAATTTCAAAAACTAAATAAGGAAGATCTCACTACTTTTTTGCAGCAGTTCGAACTTGGCATATTCTTTTTCTGGCAAATGTCTTATTTTTTTACATTTTTTTTCTTGACCGGAGTTGAATTAAATATAAATATATTGAGTTCTTCATTCCTAATTTTATAAGTTTGAATTTATTTTAATATGCGTTTCTTTGCGCAAAAATACATTGGAGCATGATATAGTATATCATTGATATAAATATGGGACTTTTCTCTGGCCTTTGACTGGACTTTCCAGCATGTACGCAAAAGGCTACCTCTTTAATCCTAATAAAGGTCTCCTATTAAAACAATAAACTATAGTTATAGCTATTGTTAATTCAGGTAAAAGGCATGACACACCTTATAAATTTAAACCTCAGCGTTTAGTAAAATAGCACATATAAACATGAAATGCTTGTATAAAGAGAATGATGATGTTATGCACACTATTCAAATGTGGTTCTAGTGAAAATGATATACGAGCACAGTGTTTTGATTTATAGACAACAAGTTCTGCATTTCCTAAGCAGGAATTTATTTTAGTTCATATCTTCATATACATTAGGGTGACCCACCAAAATTTTAAATTAAAAAATTTGGAGGTCTCAACCTCCAAATTTTTTCATTGAGGTAAGAGTGTCATCCTTCCTTTTTTTCGGAATATTTGAAAATAAAAATTAAAGGTCGCTCACAGCCATTAAAAAAAATGTTTTTTTAGCTTTTTTATTTTTTGTCCCCATAACTTAGTGTTTATATACCCCCATTAATGGCGTTTTGCCAAAAAGTGTTGGTTGCCGAGATATTAGGGTGGGTCACTTTTTGCCTTTTTCAAAATCGGAAAAGAACCATGTTATTACATTTTTTCAATTGAATATAGAGACTTTATTCGTATGGATTTAAAAAGGGAATTAAATTATGGTCTAGAAAATACATTGTTTTTACTCCTCCTGACATTTCCAAAATGGCGGACCGCCATGCCATTTCGGGGAAGTTTATATTTTGTATCCCCAAAATAGCTTATCTTCGATTTTTTTATTTTTTTTACTATTTACTCGTATTTAGTGGTAGAATATCCCTATAAAAATATATTGACTAGATTTGGCCTAAATCGGTTGATTTTCGAAAATTTGGACCGCCATATTGGATCCATTATCTTGAATTTTGCAAATCTGACTTCAGATTTGTGATCAGCGACCTCGAAAACCCCTA
>OY294044.1:80523603-80570161 GCA_958510825.1 Brachypterus glaber
TGCTGTATGAATTTTTCAGAAACAGGATATAAACAAGTTAGCAGGTAAGAAAAAGTTACATCCACTTATCTGCATTAACTTTAAATTTTAATTTCCCTCTTTTTAACGACGTGGGTGAATCTATAGAGTATACTCCACCAACTATTGCATAGACTTTAAACTCCGCTATGTCCTCATTATTTGGCCATAAAAAAATTGATCCACGATTAATTAGACTAATTTTAATCTAAGAATATTCCTAAATAAGATATTTTTCGTGAAACTATAGAATTCTAGATGTAGGCACTCTTACGCAGGTGCAAACATTTTACGCAGAAGTGTTTCTTTACACCGTTGTTCATGATACACCCCGTTTCACGGTACTTTGGATAATATAATTTTTCTTTTTACGTTAATTTAATTTAACTTAAATCTGCATAATTTAGGATTAAAATGTTTACCCCCATTACCCCAACTTGAAAATCTTAAATAGCAGCCCCATCTTTTTAAACTCTTAAATTAATGGGAAAACAAAGTTCTTTATTGTTAAAGTAAAAAAAAATTGTTGACCAACCCCCTGCTTGGGGGGCAGGTTATACTTATTAAAATTAACCCAGGGTAGAAAGAAGTAAATATTTTTTTTTTGTTTCAACGTAAAGCATATTTGATACCCCTTAATATATGGTATAAAACTAAGGGGGTTTCTATGTAAAATCTTGGAGTTGAGATAGTTGGGGGCATGGGGATAAAATTTATAATGTCCAAATATGCAGATTTAATTTGTTTTGATATTAAATTGAATTGACCTCCCTTGTAGAATTATGATATTTTGCTTGGTTTCGGAGATATTAAGGGAAGACCATAACATTCGAATTTGAAAGCTAAATATACTTTAACTGCAAATAAAAAAATAATGATACCATTGAATAGACAACCATTCAAATGATGTATTACACGACTTATCTTTCCATTTAAGATTTTTCCTCCAACGTCATTATAAATTAAACAGGCCCACAAAAGAAAAAAAGTAGGCTGTGCTGGGGTGGAGACCTAACTATTCTTATGTATTTTGGGATGCTGAATACGAATCTGTCATAAAGAAGGCACTTCGTCTGCTTATTTTATTTCTACACTGAAAAAACTGTCTGGACCCACAAAAAAAAGTGGCCTGTGATGTGGTTAAGACCCACGGATTCTTATGTATTTTGGGATGCTGAACATGAATCTGTCATAAAAAAAAGACACTTCATCGGCTCATTTTTTTTCTACACTGAAAAAACATTATGGGTCCACAAAAAAAAATAGTCGTCTGTGCCGGGGTTGAGACCCACCTATTCTTATGTATTTTGGGATGCTGAACACAAATCTGTCATAAAAAAGGCACTTCATAGGCTCATTTTTTTTCTAAACTGGAAAAACTGTCTGGGGCCACAAAAAAAAGAGTGGTCTGTGCTGGGGTTTAGACCCACCTATTATGTATTTTGAGATGGTGAACAAGAATCTGTCATAAAAAATGCACTTCAATGGCTCATTTTTTTGTTACACTGAAATAATATGAGATTTTTACCATTTTAGACAGTTTTTTCAGTGAAGCAAAGAAATGAGCTCATGAAGTGCCTTTTTTATGACAGATTCGTGTTCAGCATCCCAAAATACATAAGAGTAGGTGGGTCTCAACCCCAGCACAGACCACTTTTTTATTTTGTGGGCCTGTTTTATCTATAAAAATATACAATTTATGACCAAAGATACTTTATTTCAAGTTGTATATCCGTTCCAAATTTCAAGTCGATATCTTACGCCGTTCAAAAGTAAAAGGCACTGTACCATTTAAAAAAATAACCCTGTAAACCGTGATTGATATTTCTCGATTTCAAAAACATTTAAGGGTTTTTTCTCAAAAAAGTGTTCACGGCTAGTTATGCAAGGAGATATTTATTTAAAAAAAAAATAATTTAAAATACAAAGGGTTGCCGAGTTATTAAATAAAAATTGCGTAGCTTCCTTACTAGTCGGTTTGAACAGATCTGTGGCTTGGTTCTAAAAGGGCCAATGTCACTTTTTCTTTATTTTCAGTTATACGGCCAAAATATATTTTTTTTCAGATCTATATAACCTATATTTTATGTTATATGTTTATGTTTTATACTATAGTAGTACTACACATTGTAGTAATATAATTACCTAAAAAATCCAGTGTCAGTGCTTATGAGATAATTGTAGACTTTAAGTGACAAGGGCCACAGCCACAGATATATTTATAGGATTTTTTCTTTTTCAGTGTAGTTATTTCAAAATCATCCTGTAGTATGTACATTAGGGAGGAGGGAAATACGAATTTGAGAATTTCAAAACGCCTGATAGCATAAAAGTTACTACTTGTATTAACAAGTATCACTACTTTTTTAAAATTAAAAAAAAAAGTTTTTTTCCTGGAGTATAAGGGTGGCCCAATTTTTTTCTGCTTTGAAACATTTTGTCAAATTCTCTTTAAAAAGCCTCTAAAGTGCCACCCTTGTTAAACGCCCCTAAGGGCCGTTAGGTAACGTTTAAGTATTACCTAATGCTCCTATGGGGGAGTGGGGGTCATTTTGGAGTGTTACGCCCATGTTAATGGTACAGGAAAATAGCGTTACAGGGGGGGTGGGGGTCCAAAATTATCAAAATTTGCCTTACGTAATACTTGAACGCTCGCTTAGGGGACCTTAAAAATAAAAAAGTAAAAAAACGCATATAAAACGTGTGTCAGTAAATAAACTTTTATTCTTTAGATTTAAAAAAATTTGAACTTTTTTTACGCGACGCTTTTTACCCAACTACAGCAACGCGGAAGGAGGGTTCTTTTTAACGTGTTTTTATGCAAGCATATTCCCCTCTATAACCTAAACTACTGGGAAGATTTTAACGTTTGAGCATCAAAATATTCGTCTTGATCACGAAAGTGTCACAGGCCATATAAAATTCCATGTTCCGACAATAGTGATAGTTATCATCAGAAATTTAACAAAAAAAAACAAACAAACAAAGCCACACATTTTTATTTTGATTTCGATAACATGATCCATATTAAATTCAAACATTACATTTTATTCGCCCACATTTAGGCTATTTAATATTAAATTTTAAATTTCGAAATTATTGATCGTTTTAAGGAAAATCAGAGAAATACGCCGTGTGGCCCAACTCTAATTACCCAGCGATTTTCTCGAAAACTAAAAGAGGTAATCAAGTCAAGTAACCACCTTAAATGGGAAAACAATATCTATAAAAAGTACCCAAAAATAAAATCTACCCTTTAACCCCTCCTCCTCAACTTAACCCTAAACTTATTTTTTTAAATAGCACCCCTATATTTTTTTGGTTTGGACTTTTGTATTTGTATTGGATAGACCTTGAGCTTGCAAATACAATGGTATATTACACTTCCTATTTTTAAGTTGAGAAGTACTAAAAACATTTAAAAACAAACCCCTGATTTCAAATATATTTGGCAGCGATTTCTACGAAAACTAAAAGAGATTATCAATTTTTGCAAAAAACAGTTTAAATTAGACAACCATATGTATAAAAAGTAGCCCAAAAATAAATTCACCCCTACAACCCCTTTCACAACTTACCCCCAACTTTATTTTTTCAAATACCACCCCTAGCTTTTTTCGGTTGCTTTGGTTAGTCCTTCAGCTGGCAAATACAATGGTTATTATCCTTGCTATTTTTGAGTTTTAGAAGGGGTAAAAAAGTTTAAAAACAACCCCGGGATCTCATCTATATTTAGGAACTGAATTTTTTTTTAATTCCTGATGATACGATCCCTAGTTTCGAAATTTAAAATTTTATAATTAATAGCCGAAGCGTGGGCGAATAAAATGTAATGTTTGAATTTAATATGGATCATAGGATATCGAAATCATAATAAAAATGTGTGGATTTCTTTGTTTTTTTGTTAAATTTCTGATGATAACTATCACTATTATCGAAACATGGAATTTTATATGGCCTGTGACAATCGCGTGATCAATACGAATATAATTTAGGTTATAGAGGGGAACATGCTTGCATAAAAACACTTTAAAAACAACCCTCCTTCCGCGTTGCCGTAGTCGGGTAAAAAGCAACAAGAATAAATGAAAATTTTTGCGTTGCTATATTCTCGTCGAAAAAGTACAAAAGTTTATTTACTGACACACGTTTTATATGCGTTTCAAAGCAAAAAAAAAATGGGCCAACCTTATACTCTAGGAAAAAAAATATTAATTTTAAAAAAGTAGTGATTTGCAGACATGCATTTTTAACTCAAAGCAAAAACTGGCAAAGGAAAATGTAATATTTCGGGGCCCAAATTTTTGTGGTAACTTTTATGCTATCAGGCGTTTTGAAATTCTCAAATTGGTATTTCGCTCCACCCTAATGTACATACATATATGTATATATGCATATATGCAAATTAATTTGGAATTAAAAAAATGGATGTGGATTTTTTTTTAAGTTGCTATTAAAGAATTTATAGTTTAAATCTAATTTAAATTTGCGAATGACCGACTTGCTTGCAAAATATATCAAACATTGTTATTTATGTGTTGTGACTTTATTCTTTTTTTATATTTATATCTTAAAGCTATAAGCTTTTATTCTTCAGTCAAACGGATTGTAATTTATTGAAAATATATTTTATTCCCATGACATAAAAAAAAATCTTATAAATTTAAGTCTTAGATTTATTGATTTAATTAAACCGTCTATCTTTTTAATAAACTTTCACAGTTACGTCCTTTATGCTTAAAAGGTCAAAATATTTAAACATTAAAGTACTATATTTATTTCATATATTTAAGTATATTATTAATATTATGTCCAAATGTCAATAGACTTAAATGTATGCATGAACAAACAAAAAATACCAACCGGTTTTATTAACATTCGGTTGAAAAATGTTAACTTAACTTAGTTTATTGCTGTACTGAATTAATAGTTACTATTTTAAAAGACTTCAGTATCATAGTCCATATTCACTAAAGAAATAATAAGCACAAAAAATGAAATCTGATGCATAATAACTTAAACAAACTAAAATCAACCCATAAAATAAGGACTTCAAACACCACATTTCAGAAAGATTTTTTTTTCCGCGAGCAAATAGGTCTTTAAAATGTATGCGCAAGTTGTTATACTCCTCGTAATTTTACAACAGAGGACTATTATAATTTTACTTCGGATACCAAAAACAGAAATAAAAATCAAAGCTAACAGGCGTATGTCACGATTTCTTGTTTGAATGGAAAAATCAATATTGGTAAGGAAACGAAGCCTATTGAAATTGAAAAAAATCCCTCCAAAACTAAGGAAGTATAGTGAACATTAAAAAAATAAAAATAGTGGAAGAAAATCTGCTTCGGTCCACAAAATATGACCTCACACAGAAAAATTCACTTACCTATACTAGAAGCGCAAATAACTATTTATTAAAAATAAAATAAATAAATAAAAAAGGTTATAGGAATTAATAAAAAAAAAACTGAAAATGTCAAGGTTTTACCGCACTTACTTTCTCGCGAAAAAGTTTTAAGATTTTGATAATTTTGTTTTTACTTTCATATCAGTCTCCATTTATTTTTGGTGATTATGAAAAAGTATGTAAATTTTCATACGCCTAGACGCGCCTTCGCCAAAATTGCAAAAAAAAAAATTCCAATACATACAGATAATAAGACAATTACCAGCTTTATTTTAAATAGATAAACTCAATAATAACCCCCGCGTGGCTTTTACTTTATTGAGTGGATAATTATTTATTTTACCCACTCAACTGTCACTTGTCAAATTATTTTCTTGTAAATGTCATTAAAATTTTTAATAAAAATATGAATTCCTAAGCTATTTATTGGATAAAACCTTGTATGGCACTCATGGGTAAACCGATATTGCCCTCTCGAAAATTAACCATCTCATGGGCAATATCTTACTTTACACACTAGTACCATAAGTAACTATTTCTCACTACCAACTAGGAAACACATATCCCCTGAAGGCAAAATGGGTTTCAAAATAAAAGCAACTTTGGCAAATTCGCATACAAGGTAGCCTCTTGGTATATAACCACTTTTAGCAAAATCAATAACTTGTCCGTTTCTTAGGTAATGGTAAAAGTTCCTCGGCAGACTCTGTAGGCAACAGTTCAATGATATTGCAAGTAGAATTTGACTAATCTTATAGTATTTTTTCCTCTGATTACAAATCTGTTCAAAAGTTATCTCTAGCTTTTGTCAGTTTCGAGAAATGTGGTTTTTACATTAGATAGAAATGGTCATATTCGGACACTCATAAGTAAATAATGATAGCATCATTATGATTTAAATAAAAAGTAAAATTATTTGTCATCTTTTTCTGGATTTTGTTTGTTGGCTTTGTTTCTGTACCTCTGAATACCATTATCTAAGAAACGGACAAGGTATAGTAGAGAAAAAGATGCAAGTCGCTTGCAAAACAACTTTACACTACGATATTTTAAGAAATCTTTGACATAGAGACTTGAAATTTGGAACAAATTTTGTTTATTACTTAGAAAATCTTTTTTCTAAATTTCGAGTCACTGGGTCAAAACGTTTATGAAATATCGTGTAAACTTCTTTTACACGCGACTTGCATTTTTTTCTCTTCTATATTGATTTTGCTAAAAGTGGTTATATACTAAGGTAGCCCTAAAATAACTGTATGCAAAATTGCAAAACTTGATTTCACTTTAAAACCCATTTTGCCTTCAGGGGATGTGTGGTACGTTGAAATTCGACAGTAAGGAAAAGCACCATATCGAGCACACTTAATCATAGATGAAATCGATACAAACAAAACCGAAACTAAAGACAGAAAAAACGATTTACCGCGCAAGTGTGCGACACTTCCGCAGGGGGACATCTAGGCACACGACTACTATTTTTAATTTTATAGGGTGATTTCATAAAAAAATGATTTCTTGAATTGTCACACTAGGGTGGACATTATTTTTTTATTATTTTAAAATTTTTATTCTGGTGTAGCTGGAACATCCTGAAAATATGAGGGTGATAAAACTTCTCTAAGGGTCCCAATTCAATGCCTAAAATCGTGAAATTACCCAAAAATCGTAAAAAATCGTTGAAAATGGACTGCACTTTTTGTATGTGGAAAATTTTAAAGCCTTGAAATCTTAATTTGTTCCTTTTGAGTGTACCAAATTATGTGCTAAATTTCAAAATGATCAAAAGATTCTATCAGGTGCCGACAAAGTTGGACCTAAAACACTAAATTTGACAAATTCCACCATAAATGAAAGAAACGCTAAAAAAAATGTCAATCTGGACTTAACTTAATTTTATTTAATGCAGATTACTAATATAAAATAATTTGACAAAAAAAAACGAGCGCTTAGTTTAGTGGCTTAGAGGCCTTTTTGGGTGCTCTTATTTGGCCCTTAGCTCATTTTGTTTTTGTTAAATTATTTTATATTATTAAAATATATTACATAAAATTAAGTTAAGTTCAGAGTAACATATTTTTTAAATGCTTTTTTAGTGTTTATGGTGGAAATTTGTCAAATTTAGTGTTTTAGGGGCAAATTTGGCGAATTTTTGACAACTGAGAATTTTTTCATCATTTTGAAATTTGGCACATCATTTTGTACACTAAAAAGGAACAAATTAATATTTCAAGGCTTTTAAATTTTCCACTGATACAAAAAGTACAACGTTCAACGATTTTTGCGTAATTTCACGATTTTATGGGTCCAATATTTTCAGGATGTTCCAGATACACCAGAATGAAAATTTTAAAACAATAAAAAATAAGGTCCACCCTATTGTAACACACAAATTTCCAAAGTATTATTAACAAATTTTAACTCCTTGGTAGTGGGAAAAACGTAATGCGCTAATCGTAGGTAAGTTTTTTTTCTGTCTTCGGTTTAGTAAGGACATGTTGTTTTCCATTAACATTAACAAAATTTGAGCAAAATAGAGCCATTTTTAATAAAATCGAATATTTCGATTTTTGTTCATCCGTAAATTGCCTTTATTTGGCGAGTAGGGAAAAATTAATAAAAATCGCCCTAAGTAATCTCCAAAAATTTTAAGTTTAAAGTTTGGTTTTGATCTTTTAAAAGGACGGACGGACGCATTGTTGTAAGCCGTAAAACAAGCTAATTATCGAAATCTCCACTGGCGGCAGCACACTTTGATTTTGATACTTCACAGTTGTTTGTGTATTTTGTTTGTGTATTATGTAAACAGGCCGTTGACTTGAGATTCTGTTCAAAAATGTTGTGTGAAATTGATTAAAAATGATTGAAAAATAATATATGGATTATACACCTCCAAATCTCTCCGAAATTGCAAATGCTACAATGGACAATTTGCCATCAAAAATTAAAATGGGCTAGGGAAGGTTTAAGTTTATTCCGAAAATGTTTTATGGCCTATTTTAATTAAAAAACAGACCTTATTATTGAATAAATTAAATTCAGAAATTAATATAAAAAATAATATTTAGGACGCTTGAAGAAAAAAACCCATTCACTCGGAGGAAAAATGCTTTTTGACTTGACTGTAGTTTCCGGACTCCGCTTCGCGTCGTCCGTAAATACTACAGACTAGTAAAAAAACTTCACTTTTCCTATTAGTAAAACAATATATTACTCTTAAGGCGAAATTAAAAAAGTCATACTATGCGACTACACCCTCTTCGCTATTTCAGTTTCTCTCATCATAATTCCGTAGCTGTTACAGCCTGTAACAATGTAAACGTTAGTAATATAGACAGCAGCAATTTTATCACTAATCACATATAAGCTACTAGTCTAAAGTGGAAGAAGAAAAATGCAATTACAATACTTAAAAGAGATAAAAATTTAAATTTAAAGTGTAAAGTCAGTTTTGTTTAAGAACTACTTTAAAAAGTGCACTTTGTATTATAAAAATAACAAAGTGAATTATTTTATACACGTTCTACACTGTAAAAAGTGATAATAAATTTAAAGTAGTTATGCTTGTGAGGAAATACTGAATTATACTACCTCATATAAGCAAATTTACAAATAACTGTAATAATGCTTAATTTTTTATGTTATTTGTAAATTTTAAGTTAAACCACAAGTTAGGTTGTAATATCCCTTCAAAAATACAGGAAGTGCTTGTAACAACAGGTCGAATTCACAGTAATATTAAAAAATACAGAACAACTGTAAAAAAAGCTGTAAAAACAAGACGGTCTAACGTTTTAAATGTACTTTAAAAATTAAGGTATTTTTACAATCGCCATTTAAAAATACAGTTTGGCTTTAAATTTACTATAACAATTGCTGGCAATAAATCGCCTACAATAATTGCTGGACATATTTTTAGAGTGTACCAGGTTGTACAGAGTAATTTTAGTTTAACCCATCAAGGACTGACCCATGAATTTTTTGTATAATATATGAAACATTTATGAGATATTAATTGGACTAATAACACAGCCACACAAAAAAATTAATATCCAGAGACTAGACCAATGCATTTTTATATTTTCGGGGTTGCTGAAAGCGAATCTGACCTCAGAATTTCTCCATCAGATTGCAATTTTTCAGATGTTTTTAAGTGTAGAAAAAACTCGCGACCTGATGGAGCAATTCTAATCTCAGATTCGATTTCAGCTACCCCGAAAATATAAAAATGAGTTGGTCTAGTCTCTGGCACATAAAATTTTTTTAAGGTGGCTGTACATAGCCAACCAAAAAAAAATTAAGTGCCAGGGACTAGACCAAAGCATTTTTATATTTTCGGGGTCGCTGAAACCGAATCTGACCTCAGAATTGCTCCAACAGGTCATAATTGTTTTCTACACTTAAAAAAGGGTGCGAAAATCCCTTAAATTCAGATGTTTTTATGGGTAGAAAAAAATTGGGATCTGATGGAGCAATTCTGAGAAAAATGCATTGGTCTAGTCTCTGGGTATTATTTTATTTATTTTTTTTATGTGGCTGTGTAAAATATAGTAATATCTCATATTAGTTGTTTTTACGGAAAAAAATATTTCAAAAAATGTACACGTTTTCGATTGTTAGACGAGATTATTAGTAAAATTTAAACAATTCTTTCGCTAAAAAATAAAAACCATAATTTTCGCATATGCCAACCATGAATAAAATTTAATTGGAAACTACATTTAATTTAAATCTCTCCTTATAGAATTCTGTAAATCTATATGAATATTTAGACGGTAGTACACGGTAGATTAAAATTAGCTATATTTTGTGTATATCAAGGGCTTTATAACATAGGGGCGTATCCACCGTGTTAATGGGTTATTCCAGCAAATCGTGACATGACTGGCTTTAAATAAAATACAGATTATTATTAGCTAGCTGAAGGCGTTGATAAGGTATTGTGCCCACAAGATTTCTCGGGCAGAAAGACCGACAAAAATAAATCGACTGACCGATCGACAACTTATTTTTTACTCGAAATTGATTTATGTCTACATAAAACACCATAAAACGAAAAAGTACGCAAAAAAAATTGAAATTTTTTGCACGAATACAAGGCTTTCCCAAAATTTTGAAAACATCAAAATGGGATAGCAATACCTGGTACAAAAACTAAAAGTTGAAGTACACTCTCGGTATTGCAATACATTGTCAATAAAGTTTATAATGCAAAAAAATATAGTGACTTTTAATGTAACGTAAGCAACGAATTCCCTGGTAACGTAAGCAACTGATATTTTATCTTTTAATACATAATTCAGCAATTTTTAAAGATTTAAAACATTTTAGCCTAACGAAAGAAAATATTAGTGGCATATCGGACAGAAGAGAAAATTAGAAAAAAAGGCAGGTCTCAGTCTGGATTCGAACCAGAGTCCCCACGGTTTCCGGCCTGTTACTCTACCAACTGAGCTACCGAGACGCCCGTTCGAAAACTAACTAATTAGACATGCCTTCTTTTCTATTCTTCTCAAATTTGTTAGTTGTTAATTAAAGGAAAGATGGTTAATTTTGTTAGTGGGAATATTTTTAAAGGAAAGATGGTTAATTTTGTTTTAGCCTAAATTCTAAAAAATTTTCAAGTGCACATTTAGTTTAAAAAGATGTTATATTCTGGAATAGAACAGAAATTTAAAGATACATGTACTTGAGTCAAAATCTATGTCACAAAATGTAACGTAAGCAACATTACATAAAATATAGCTATTTTCCTAACAAATGCGGAAAAGCCTCTTACGCATACGTTAGGAGCAATACTTTTCCTACGAGCAGGGTTAAAATAAAATATACTTTTATATTTTATCAAATTAATCGAAATAAATCTTATTTTTATAATTTTTTAACAACAGAATTTATTTACAGGTAAGAAATTTAAACATTTTTATAATAATAAATATAACAAGAATAACACTACACAAGTAAGAAATTAAACAATATTTATGCGTGCGGAAAAGGCTTTCTTTCCACACCCATATGCTTGTGGAAAGAGTGATCTTTCCGCACGCTCGTAGGAAATAGTAGTTTTCGTAACGAGTAAGCGACTTTAATCCTTAGTGCACGAGAATGAAGTTTTATTGACGCGAAGCGAAGTCAAAAAATCATTCGAGTGCACTAAGGACTTGTCGCAAACGAGTTGCAAATAATATTTTTCGTTCGATCTACAGTCTAGACTCTTTAAAAATGTATATTTTATAGAATTACCTGTATTTAATTTTAAAATTTTATAAACGTCAAATGACTTTTGTAAAAATGAAAGCTATGTGTAATCGTTTGGATAAATGAGTGTGGATAGTTGTCATTTAATTCAAATATACACTATGTACTCCTGCGATAGAAAAATATCCTAACGAGAATATATAGTGAACATGCATTTATCTTTATTTCGTGTACACTAGGTCGTACGAAAAATGTATTATACTAATTATGAATATATGTTTTGTTACTTTATTATTTACTAAAAATTAATACTGTATTGAAATATTATTTCTTTTAATATAACTGACAAATTTATACATTCAAAAGTTAAAATAGGCGTAAGATGTAACGTAAGCAAACCTGGAATTGTCCTAATATATAGAAGATATGCTCTTGTGAAGAATTGGTTAGTAATCCAGTTTATAAATAATGGATAATAAGAGTTGTGATGGCACTTAGGACCTTTTTTTTTTAATTGTTTGCTTATTAAAATTAATTAGTATTTATAAAGCTAAAAGTATTATATTTGAAACTTTTTTAATATCTGCAATGGTTAAAAAATTAGGAACAATTAATTAAGTAAATTTTGACAGCCCATAACTAGAAAACAAATGAGTACAGAAAAAAAAGACATGAAACTGAACTATTCTAATTTAAAGATCTTTTAATTTCATAAATAAAAAATCGTTTACCATGGGGAAAAAAGTATAGAAGTCGCCACAGTTCCAACGAGTATTATTATGAAAGCGTCATTCGGTATTTAACTTGTAGTACAGGTGAGACTATAAAACACGGTTCCTGATTTTTTTTAATATCCCTTACCATTTCCGAGAAAAATGACGAGGGCGGGAATTCTGGATCACCCTGTACTATTTAAATGAATGCATGTAAGAATATGACTTTTAAAAGCATGCCAAATAGTATTATAACCCACTTAAGATAGATAGTTCTTTCCAAAACTAAACTATAGATAGGTAATAATTTATTATAAAGGAATATTACCAACTTTCCAACAATGATGCCATTCAATTAATTCACAATGAATTGTCTCTGTGCGTTATTAGAATAGTTTAACAGGTGTTACTGTACAATAAATTACATTAGTACAGAATAATTTATACCTTAGAACCATTAGCTCCAATTTAATTATTAATTGACAATTTTAGGCTGTAACTAATAATGTTAAATAAAGTTTTGAAATCTCGATTGTCACTAGACATAAAGTCTGCTTCCTAGGTTAGTAATATAATTCTAACCGTAACTATTACAACCGTGAATAGCCACGGTGTAAAGAAAGAATAGTGGACATTGATTAAACATCTATCTATACATATAAATAGTAGGGTATACATATATCAATTTAAACGTATAATAACATATGGATTCAAAAGCGTAATATTTGCCTAAAGTCCCTAATTCAAGAATGTGTCAAATGTGACAGTTTTCAAATTATTGACTGAATAGAAAACCCTAACAGATATAATATTATTACATCAGTGTTGCCAGGGCAAAAATAACTATTGTACTAAAGGCTAGATCAAAAAAAAAATTTTAGGTTAGCTTGACTTGCAATCAGATCGTTTGTGAACGCTGAGATGCTTCCAGCTCCTACAATTATTTGAGTTTATATAAATTTTTATAGATGCAAGGATATCATATTATAAAAACAGTTTATATTTCACAAGGCTGTCACGCCCAAATGAGCTATAGTAGTTTATGATACGACGAAAATAGATTTGAAAACTCCGGAATCGCCCTAAAAATGGTTTTTATCCGTGTATCATATACTATTTTTCAAACAGTTGTAATAATCTTAATAAAATTGTCAAAGTGACAGATCAAGGTCATATTTTACTAACTTTTAAACGCTTCGATTTGGAAACATGAAATTTGGGATGGTTGCCCTTTGGAACAAGACAACTTGACGCTCCTGTTAAAATTATATCGTATATATCGTGTAGCATATACTATTTTTTAATCGACTGTAATAGATAATCTTGATAAAATTGTCAAAATGTTGTTCAATGTCATATTTTCTTAACCTTTAAACGCCCCGGCCTACACTTGAGAGCAAAAAAACCGATCCACATAAATAATTGCCATTTTTTAAATATTTCGAAAACTACAAATTGATCTTAAAACAAATGAATAAGTATCATACAAGTTTAGCCACTAATTTAAGAAACAAGTCAAATCACGACAAATTCGTTTCATTAAGTTATGTAGGTACGCCATCTATTGTGGTTAAAAACATTCTTAACAGTCTCAAACAAAATGTTAAAATTTCATTTAAAAATATTAATAATTTAGGAAAAACTATTGTTAATAATAAAGACAAAATTGATAAATGGGGTCAGTGTGGGGTCTATATGCTGAAATGCAGTTGCAGTGCTGAATATGTAGGTAGAACTACACGGTCTTTTAGGGTGAGGGTCTCAGAGCACGCTAGGTGCATTAATAAATATATGTCTATATTTCTTAAACGTAAGTAGGAACTATAGTTGTTCATTGTTTATCGTGCAATGTTTTTTGTCTTAGGCAAGGTCAGTTGTTAGACTATTTTAATTTTCTTGTAGGTACACCTTGACAATGGACCTAGTTGTGTAATACTGATTGTATTTATACATTTATAAAGGCCCGAAACCGCGGTCGGTTTATGAAATATATTGGGGGAATTGGACCATTATTTGTAGTTTGATTTTATTTGTAGTTTGATTTAATGGATTTGACTGATTCTTTTTTGTTTTAAAGCTTAAACAATCTATATTTTTGTTTTTATTAAGGATGATTAATAAAAGTATTTTTGTATTAACAAAAAATGTATAAGTATGTTTTTTGCCCCATCTTCTAGGACTTGCCTGGTACGCCACTGCAACTGTTTATCAAATTATTAATGTCTCTCTTATTGCCGCAGTTTTATTAAATATTTACTTATTTACTTTTTTATATTTTTAGTTCTGGTTTAGGAGATATCAGGATTTTCCTGAAAGTTGTAATTTTTTCAGTCCAAACAAGAAGTAAAAATATAAAAAAATAAAAACCAAATATTCAATAAAACTGCGGCAATAATAGAGACATTAACAATTTGATAAACAGTTGTAGTGACGTACCATGCAAGTTCTAAAAGATGGGGCAAAAAACAAAGTGGCATATTTTTTGTTGCTGTTAATACAAAAACACTCTTCTTAATCATTCTAAATAAAAACAAAAGTAGAGAATGTTTAAGTTTTAAAACAAAAAAAAAAAGAACCAGTCAAATCCAAGAATTAGTATAATATTTTAATTTAAAAAATGGCAATTTTTTTGGTGGATCGATTTTTTTGCTCTCAAGTGTAGAAGCATAAAATTTGGTATGGGTGCCAGATTAAACGCCTTGACGTAAAAACATGAAAGATAGAAAACGCTATATACTATAAGTTTTAAAGGGGTACCGGTTGTTACCTCGTAAAAGTTGCCTCGCTAGTAAATACCTAGTAAAAAATATCTCGAAATAATAAATACATCGCACAATATTTTATCTCGTCTGTAATCTCGTCATAAGAATACCTCACAGTAATTTTACATCGCAACAAGAATACCTCGCCGAGATTTTATTTCAGTATGTAATTAGCAGTTAATAATTAAAAATGGTGACTTATTTGGAAAGTACTCTTGGAAAGAGACTGGTTTCGTATAATTATACCCTTTATTATAAAGAAAGGGAAAATTAAAATAATAGTATTTTAAAGTACTAGTTTCATAACATACGTTTTTAGCGCACGAGTACAAGTTTAGAAAACGAGCCGCTTGTGGAGAGTTTTCTAAAGTACTAGTGCTCTAAAAACGTGTTATGAAACGAGTGCTTTATACAATTTTTTCTATTTTGCTCTAAAATTAAAAAAAACTTACATTTAAATTGATGACTGATTTAGGGATTTTTGTTTTGGATTGGAATTACAGTTTACACCATTCTAAGAAAAAATGATATTTTGATATATTTTATAGTCATCTCTTCTCTTTTTTACTGCAATTAACCAAGCCACAATTTTAACATGGTAAAAATAACCTAAACACAAAAGTCCAAACCCAAAAGAACTAAAAGTACAGACCTCTTATGGGCCTATAAGAACACGCAAAATGCGTGTAATTAGAGCTTATAAGAGTCGCAAAATAGAAAAAATAATTTGGAGATGTGGTAGGTATGACAAAACTAAATGTGGCGACAGACTTCATACAAAAGATAATAATGTTAGCCATAGTCATCCGGCTGATTTAACAGATGTAGATTGTAAGAAAGTCCTCAATACATTAATAAAGAATCAGAAAAGTCTATGGATAATCTACAAAATATAATAGCAGACGTCTGTGATGATTTAAGGCTGTCTTGAAAAATTACCTATATTTAAGTTCCGAAATAATGTGCAGTGACTTATACCTAAATCGTAGTATGCTTCTGTCGTTAAGGAATTCCCTTTGGACGAAGTTACGCGAATCGCACCCGAATTGATATTATGATCTTCGCCTTTTACCACACTTTCGCAAGTAAATCACTGCACATTATTTTGGAACTAACGTTTAATAAAAAGGCAACGGAAGAATCATAATAGTATTCCACTAAGTCCTCAACTCAACGATTTGCAAATTCCTATAAACTATCGAAAATTTAAGAATAGGCTTTCTTTTATTTGATAGTGAGGATAATTAACAAATTTTGATTCTTTAGACAAAATCTACAATTTATGAAGGACAATGTAAATTGCTTTGAGACGAAACATTTGGGGCATCTCCTACAATATTTCATCAGATATATTCTATACATCTAGTCGTTAAAAGGTTTAGTGTTCTCGTTATTTTTGCTTTGTTACCAAATCATATGCAAAAGACGTCTTTTTTGCAATAAATCAGATAACACCTGGACTTTCCCCTCAGACCGTTATGACAGATTTTGAACATGCAGAAATTAATGCAATATAGCACAAGTTTATCCCAGAGCTCGACAAAAAGTTGCTTGTTTTATTTCAAGCAATGCTTATTTAGACACATTCAAAATATGTCTACCCAGGGAAAAAAAGTTTATGTATGATCATGCATTATTATCCATAATTATGTCTAATTTTACCTAAAATAAGGTAAAAAAATTTTACATGATTATGCATGACTATACATAATCATGTATGAATTTTGACCATGATTATGCATGACTATACATAATCATGTATGAATTTTGACCATGCATGAATTTTGACCCGGTATGATCATGCATAATTATGTATGGGTATACATCTGATTATGTATGATCATGCATAACATTTTAAATTTTGGCGAAGGCGCAACATGCATGACAAAGTTTCTGTATGATTATGCATAATTTTGCATCAAACTAACTATGCATAACTATGCATAATTGATGCAAAATTAGACATAATTATAAATAATTATGCATAATCATATTTAAACATTTTTTCCTGAGATTTATATTTATCTATACCCGAGAAAAAAAGTTTATGTATGATAATGCATAGTTATGCATAATGATATCTATTTTTGCCTTAAATTAGGTAGAATTATGCATGATTACTGTATGTTCATACATAATTTTTTTTTCCCCGGAAAAAATATGAAAGTGATGAAAATGTAGCGTTAGAATTAAATTGCTTGGGTACATTACCTTTTATAACTAAAGATGACGTTATACCCGCATATGAAGAGCTAATAGGAAATGCATTTTACTCCACAATGCAGAACAATTAGCGCCTTTGCTTGATTATTTTAACGATACCTGGATTGACTGTGTAATAAGAGACAATTGTAGAAGTCCAAACCAAAGTTTGCCACAAAATTATGAAACCAATATACAAATATTAAAAATGAGTTGCAAGGAACAAAAATTTTTGTGAGTTGTGGAATAATAGTTTTAACAAATTTCACGAGTCGAAATACCCATCCATATCAAAATTTCCAAGAATATGGTAAAATATAACTTATAAACTCTTAAAATCTATAAAGAAGTAAATTTCAAGAATATAGAATGAAAAAATTTAAAGCTGTACAAGAACATTTTTGAAGAAAACGTCAGGAAGAAAAAAAAAATAAGTTCATCCAACTAAACAAAATTATACGTTAAATTAAACTGTCTTAGGTATAAAATACCTATTTGTTAGGTTATGACAATAAATCTATCTATCATATGGAAAGTGATAGATGGCTTCAAGAAGTAGCAATGTATTACAGATTCACGCATTGAACAATATATTCGTGGAGATGGGTCACCAAAAAAAAATAAAAATTTAAAAATAAAACCGATCTGTTGAAAAAATAGTAGAAGGTTACAATAAGAAAAATAAGTTATAATTTTTATTATTATAATTATGTGTATATGCTTATGTTTAATTTCATACTATTCTAGCTAATTAAGTATAATTATTATTGTTATAATAATACTAATAAATAGAAATGTAGTATAATAAAATTTAACTTTGTTAAATCAATAAAAAATAATAATAATTTAAAATTACCTAATAACTAAATTTAATAAATAATATCACATATTTGATTTGGTTTTGCATAAGGGTTGGGTTTAGTTTGGCTAATAAAAGGTAAAAGTATTAATTCTGCGGGTTTAGGACCCAGAATTAGAAACGTTTTAGTCTATTAAAGAAGTTGAAAATAATAAAATTGCAATAAGCAGTAAAGAAAATGTGTGAGAAAAACATTTGCAGAAAATACTTATCGTAATTCTAATAGTCGATTTGTTGTAAAAGGGAAGCCATATCAATGTGATTTACAAAGAATTGTCTGGAGGGCTGATTCGGAGCAAGATTTCATTATAGGTTATTAACTTTAACTTACGGAACAAAATAAAAGAAATAGCAAATCAAAATAAAGGCAAATTTATAATGATTTTTACATTCATGATTTACTCTAGTAGTGATTTATGTAGAATCTGCGAAACTTCTTAGGAGAGATTTCATATAATATAAACCAGAATTTTTTAACAGCATTCTGTTAAAGAAACCTTACCAGACCATTCTTTTCAGACGATAAATTCGATATAAAAACCTTGGGTTTAAATTGGAATTCAAATCAAGATGGCCTAAAATATAAGGTTGTTATTTAAGAAAACAATCGAGTTACAAGAAGATAAATACAGCTCCGCTGTCTCAATTATTTAATCCTTTAGGATTAGTTGGCCCAACAACGGTTGGAGATGAATCTGTACCTGGACATGCATACAAAATGAATAGATTTTGCAATAAATTGATTTTATCAAATAATTTTATAATTCCACGTCATACTTTATTGTCAGATTACAAAAATATATAAATGCATGTACTTTGAGATGCATTAGATGCTACGGATGCTGTACCTATGTAAGATCCATAGGCGTAACGAGGGGGGGCTTAGCCTTCCCCAAATTTTTCTAAGCCCTCCCCCCAAATCAAACTATAAAAGTCTCACAGACAGACAAACTTAAAAACTTGACTATTTTTTTAGGGGCTCAAGCCCCCCCCAAAATTTGGACCTGGTTACGCCTCTGGTAAGATCAATAGACTACATTAATAACATAATAATAACATTAATGTCGAGTTACTCTGTTTAGCTTCTCTAAAGAGCATTTCACTGCCAAGATTACAACTATGTGGAGCTGTTATTTCAGCAAACTTAGCACATAAGCGTAAAAGTGCTTTACAAATTAGTTTTAATTCTTAGCATTTTTGGTGCTATTCTTCAATAGTATACTGTACTAGTATTAGATTGCAAGCTTGGATGAAGTCAGAAGTCTAGTAGGTGAAAAACATTAGTTTTCAATAGTGTCTCTAAAATTCCGCGTATATAAGGGGCTGTCCATATATTACGTAACGCAAATTGTACCAAAATTCATACACTTCATACCCCGGTTCTTGCGTTATTAAAGGCTGTAGAGATTTTATATTTTGGCTACCTCCCCTAATACCCCCCTATTTGGGGGGGGGTAGCCAAAATACGAAATCTCTACATCCTTTAATAACGCCAGAAACGGGGTATAAAGTGTATGAATTTTGGTACAATTTGCGTTACGTAATATATGGACAGCCCCTAATATCTAAGGTAAGTTCTAAAAATCCAATTAATGGTTTAAATTATTAAATATAGAATCATTTTGGCCTAAAACTTTAGCAAAAAATTCAGATCAAACTTTTTTGGAAGTTAACACTCAAACAGATTTTTTTTTCGTTTACAAAAATTGGGGTTTTTGCATATATAAATCGAATTATAAAAAAAATAGAAGAACCAAAAATGGGAGATTTACAAATATTTGAATAGTTAAAGAATTAAATGAAGCACATGATACTCGTGTTTTTAAAGATATTTTGCTCAAATTTGGCACATCTTCATCAAATAGAGTCTAGATTACTAGATCAAAAGAATTTTGCTAGAAAACGACTAGTTTGGTGATATTAGGGTGGCTTATTTTTGAAGTTTTTTAAAATTCCAAAAATATGATTTACATAAATCTAAATATCAGGACTTGTGTAAAAGATAAAGATATTTATCAAAAGAATATTAAATTTCATTCTTAACCAAGAAAAAATTTACCACCAATTTAATTTCATTATGGCTGCCTACTAGATTCAAATTGTCAAATTTAAAATTGCTATCCCCAAAATACACCCCCTTCGATTTTTGTTATTTTTTGTCAGTGATTTCATATTGTGGTGGAGTATGCCTATAAAATATTAGAAAAAGTATTTGACATTTGTAGAAGTTATAGCAAAAAATGTGCAATAGCCAATACCGAAAGTTTGTTTTGTCCTTCAGAAACTATTTTTTTATCAAAGTAGGAATTGAATTTAACTAGTCGTTTTCTAGCAAAATCCTTTCGATCTAGTCCCTATTTGATGAGGATGTGCCAAATTTGAGCAAAATCGGAGAGATGAAGGTCCGGAGCCCTGTTGATCTGATGAAGAAAGCTCCATTTCTGGATGGTTTTGAATTAATACGCGTTGGTGGACGTTTAAAAAAATCAAATATCGAATATAATCAGAAACATTCAATTCTTTTGCCAAAAAACTATTTTATAACAGAACTTATTATAAAACCGGAGCATGAAACTTCTATGTATGCTGGAACACAGGCTACCTTGGCAGCTATTCGTTTAAAACATTGGCCATTATCAGTCGATCTATATTTAGAAGGGTTCTTCACAGGTGGATAAAATGCTTTAGGGTTAATCCCTAAAATAGTTTACCTTTAATGGGTAAATTACCTCAACGTAGAGTTGCTCCTATACGTACTTTTTATCTTGTGGTTGTGACTTTGCATGTCCTTTTTTAATTATGGATGGCAAATTGCACAACAGAAAAATCATTAAAAATCATTATGTATTTTTGTATTTTGCGACAATGCCGTCACATAGAACTTGTAAGTAACTTAAGTTCCAATACATTTCTTGAGGCATTGCAAAGATTTATAGATCTGTATAGTAAAATTCCTAAATATATAATAATAGGTAAGAGTTATTATTCAATTTAAAGTAGCAGTTTTCCACACGCATTTGTATTTGGAAAGTGGTACTTTTATGCAACAGAGTGGAAAAGTAGTGTGGATTAATATACAGTGCGGTCCAAAAATCACCCCCCCCCCCTTTTTTAACTTTTGAACGAGTTGAGATATCGACTTCAAATTTAGAACTCTGAAATAAGACAACTTAAACTATCCTTTAGCATATATTTGATATTTTTAGCTCTTAAAATGTGGGCAGGGGGGCATGGGGGGACATTTTTTTTAAATGGAAAGGGGTGTCATGTGATACATCATTTTAAAGCTTATAAAATTCTCTATTTAAATTAACATTTTAAATTTTTTAAAAAATGTTTTTTAAGGTTTTGATTTTTCAATTTTTTTGTGTTAAAACATTCGATTTTTTAAGTTTTTTTTAATAAATTCTTATTTATGTCAACTAAAATTAGTTTAAAAGTATAATTAACATTTTTTTATGATGAAATTAGGTATTTTTTAAAAATTATTTGTTTTTTTTAGAGGAATTTTGACATTAATACCCATTTTCAACCCCATTTTAAACCCAATTTTTTTTTTATTTAAAAATATGGAGTTAAATGGAGAATTTTATAAGCTTTAAAATGATGTATTACACGACCCCCCTTTCCATTTAAAAAAATGTGCCCCCATGCCCCCCTGCCCACATTTTAAGAGCTGAAAGTATTAAATATATGCTAAAAGATAGTTTAAGTTGTCTTATTTAAAAGTTCCAAATTTGAAGTCGATATCTCAACTGGTTCAAAAGTTAATAGGGGGGGGTGTGACTTTTGGACCGCTCTGTATAACATTACGTATACGGAAAGTTACTTATTTGGCACATGCGAATGTTTAGCATGAGTCCCTTAGCGAGTGTAAGAAAGACACTTTTAGGTTATGCAAACAATTTTTCCTGCGACCCAATAAAAATATAAAAAACATTGAGATTTTTTTTTAATTTATAAAATTGCAAACACTAGGGCTTGTTTTATACGCATTTTATTTTTAAGTTGTCGTCTTTACATGTAAAGACAATTATACATTTGTATAATAAATGCAAATATCTTGTTTTTTTTTTATTAATTTTGTTTATTCTTAACTAATGTAAGTTTAAATTATTTTACACAATTTTACGTGGTTTTACAATATTACCTAGTGAAACGTGTAAAATTAAAAGATACAGTAGTGGCAGAAAGTAGAGTAACTTTTTGGTTTTGAGCCAGTAATTTTTATTTATTAACAAAATACTTTAATTTTGAAAAAATGTTAGGACTTAATCATGAAAAAAATACTTAACACTTATTATCCTGATAAAGATTTTTTTATCTAGAACAACAATTTTTAGGGCGTAAAAAAGTAAAGCAACAGTTTATTTATCAAAAATAAAATCCCACAAATCAGTATTTTGTGAAATATACTTTATTTTTAATAACCTCTTCACAACGGCGTTGTATAGATTGTAATAATTTAGAAATTATTACAGGATCCATGTTATTCAAAGCTTCGTTCAATGCAACAATTCTTTCCTACTGGTGTATGTTTTACCTCTTGTCTGTCCAAATTTTCCCACAGGTTATATATAGGGTTTATATCGGGAGATTGGCTTGGCCATTCTATTAAATTATTATTTTATTGCCAAAACCAAGCTTTTAAATATTTAAAGGGATGTTTAGGATCATTATCCTGCTGAAAAATATTTTTTAGTGGCATTTTTTTGTCTGCTTATGGGACCATTTTTCATTCCACGTTATCCTAGTACATACACTGAAAATAATTTTGCACCGATTAATACTTTATTGTATCAATGCTTAAAATTCCTTTCCTTTATGCATAAATTAATTATAACAACGATTTTTTTTGTTAAATAAATTTTACATTAAGACAAACAATTTTAAGCATTGATCAAATCGGTGCAAAATCAATGTAATTTTATTGATATGACGTTAATTTTTATTGATATCATGTCAATTTTTGCCCCGATTTCTGCCTTTTTTAAATTTTAACCCCCATCAAAGTTATGTATTAGGGTTAGTAGATTACCACCCTATTTTTTCAGAAATTAAAAAAAAATCAAGAGTGGTGCACAGTCAGGTTTTGTAAAAAGAATCGGTTTGGATCGGTTTTCCATTTTTTTTAGAAATAACTAAACAGGTCTTTGCACAGGATTGTGATCTAGGATCTAGGGAAGAAACCTTAAAAATTCAAAATTTTGATTCTGTGCCAAATTTAGGGTATCAGAAATAGCACTTTTTTGGTAATACATGTGTTCTGACTTAAAAGCCATATATAGATATTTGATCCTTTATACAGAGTGTTCGAAAAAATATATATTTAAAAAACAATACACGATTTTTCTACATTTTTTTACATTTTTTATTTTTTAGGACCTACGAGGAACAAGAAAGAATATTTTTTATACAAAAAAGGGTTTCAGAATAGTAAAAAAATAACCTTAATATTTTTTTAGAAAGATTTAAAATGAACCATGTTAGTATCTTAGGAGTTTAACATTTTATATTATTTTTTATTTTAAGTGCCAAAAATGGCCCTTAATATGTTTTTTTGCCATTTTTTATAAATATCTTGACCCAAAGTTGTTACATTTATATTTTTTAATTGTATTAAAAAAATAAAACTCATTTATTGTCTTTTTACAATTTTGATTTGTCGATAATTAATATTATAGAATTTTAAAAAAGTTGCTACTCTATCTGTGCAGTATCTGCTATCTAATTATCTATCTCTAGCTATCTAATTTTATTTGGTCTTGAAGATTATAATTAAATTTTAGATTTTTGTGTGTATTTATTATCAAATTTAGTCAAGTCAACTAGTTCAGTGGCATTTTTTTGTCTGCATATAGAACCATTTTTCATTCCAGGTTATCCTAGTATCCCGTTTATTATTATTATTATTATTTTACAAGCAATATTCAGCGATGAATCGAAATTTAATTTGTTTTGAGCTCTGTGATATAAATTTTGATACGTTAAGGTTTATAATAAACAATATTAATTAAGAACATTTTGTTATTTTTTTACACATATTTTAAGGTTTATATTAAGTAATATTAATTAAGTACATTCTGTTATTTTTTTTACACATATTTTTATATAGTTGTTATAAGTGTCCTGTTTGGCACTAGCTGGTGGGCAATAAATAAATAAATAAAGTATTGGGATGGTGTATGTACGACGTTAGGGTGGACCTTATTTTTTTATCCTAAAATTTTGATTTAGGTGTAACTAGATAATTCTGAAAATATGAGAGCGATCAAACTATTCTAAGGGCCCTAATTGGGCCCCGAAAATTCGTAAAGTTACTCATAAATCGAAAAAAGTCGTTAAAAATAGTCTGTAATTTTTATATAAGTGAAAAATTTAAAGGGCTTGAAATCTTTTTTCTTTTAAACATACAAAATTATGTGCCGGATTTCAAAATGATCAAAAGATTCTAAATCGTGCCAAAAATCCGCCAAAGTTGGCCTTAACATTGAAATTTACGAATTTCTACCATAAATGTGAGTCAAACGATAAACATTTTAAAAATGTATCAGATAGGACTGATTTTATTTTTATTTGATGCATTATAATATTAAAATGATTTAACTAAAACAAAAACGAGCTAAGCGACCAAATAAGAGTTCCTAAGATGTTATCTATCTATATCTATCTAACTTTATTTAATCCTAAAGATTATAATTAAATTTTAGAGTTTTCGGTGTATTTATTAACAAATTTAGTCAAGTCAACTAGAAACACAAAATTAATTTGGAATTGATTTAAATACGTTAAATTCCACTTACAGACCATGTTTACACAGAGAGATATTGTCGGGTTTCTATTTAGACAAACCATTTATAACGATAGGACTTGATGGTGACATTTGGACAATGTTTACCACTGGAACAATTCTGCCGTGCTAAGCTAAAAGGTCCTATCTATATAAGTTTAACATACACAAATAAGACCTTTCAGCTTAGGAAGGAAGAATTTAGTAAGGACAGAAATTTTTAATTTTAAACAATATTATAAAAATATTAATATATTATTCCATCAATCTATTTTCTAATCATCGTACAGAGTGATATTGGTAGACTGACAGTTTCGGGCTGCTGGCCCTCTTCAGTACCAAGAGTCAACTCTGCACGCTGATTAAGAAAACGTTTTTAGACCTTATTCGCAAAAGGAATATAGCCATTAGATTGATGTAGACTTGTGCGCCATCTGTTGCTAGATGTAGACAACTACCCATACCTCTCCTAGTCTGGAGACTTTGAATGGTAGCAAGTTGAAGACTTGTGTGTCTCAAGCACATAGTACCACTAACATGTGGTTAGACGTAGAATTAGTAAGGACAGAAAATTTTAATTTTAAACAAAATTATAAAAATATTAATTTATTATACCATCAATCTATTTTCTAATCATCGTACAGAGTGATATTGGTAAACTGACAGTTTCGGGCTGCTGGCCCTCTTCAGTACCAAGAGTTAACTCTGCACGCTGATTAAGAAAAAAAACGTTTTCTTAATCAGCGTGCAGAGTTGACTCTTGGTACTGAAGAGGGCCAGTAGCCCGAAACTGTCAGTCTACCAATATCACTCTGTACGATGATCAGAAAATAGATTGATGGAATAATAAGTGGAACAATTTAGTTGAAATTATTATATTATAACTAAAAAATTATTATGAAAGAACAAGTAATAACCATATTTTATTTAAATTTATATTTTTATTAAAAAAAAAAAAAAGTTTTGTATAAAAATATTACCGTCACCCGACCCGACCCGACTTCTGACGATGTAGATAACTTCGGACACTTTATCGCAAAACCTTTTGAACCAAGTTGTAATTGAACCCCAGAACTTGTCCACACAACCCCACACCTTTTTTTAATTAAAAAAAAAACACTATACTGCTGCCAACAAAATAATACTTTCCCCTATAGGCCTAGGTTCATTTAAATCAAAAACGAAAAAAAATTAAAATAAAAAAAAATCTAAATTTTTGTTCAGTTTATTCAAAAATGTTTGTTTTCAAGTTCCTTTTTTCGTAAAACAAAAAATAAGTTTAAAAAAATGTTTTTTGAAAAAAAAATATTTTTACCCAATTTTACTCCCTTACCCCACCCCGACTTTAACCAAAAACAATCCCAGTCTAGTATTTTGGATAAACAACTTATGGTCCAAATTTTAAGTCTTTAGCTCAAATCGTTCTCAAGTGATCGTGGTCACAAATTTTCCGGACACACAGAATTTTTTTTGACGGAAATAATCTTTTTTGGATCTAAAACGTCGAGAAACATTAAAAAAGCAATAATTTTTTTTCAGATTTTTTTTACTAACGCAAGACTTTCCTCAGAAAAAATAATATATTAATAGAACTCTAATAAAAGCAAGACATTTTACCATTCCCCAAGGAAAGTCTTGCGTAAAAAAATTTCGAAACAGATTTATTGCTTTTTTTAAGTTTCTGGACGTTTTATATCCAAAAAATATGATTTCGGTAAAAAAAAATGTTGTCTGTGTCCAGGAATTTTGTGACCACGAGAGCTCACGAACGCTTCGGGCTAAATACTTCAAATTTTACCATAGCTTGATTATCCAAAGTTCTAGGCTGGGGTTGTTTTTGGTAAAAATCGGATTGGGGTAAGGGGGTAAAATGGGGTAAAAACATGTATTTTCAAAAAAAAAAAATATTTTTTTTTAATTAATTTTTTAATATTTTCCGTTTTTGATTTTAATGAACCTAGGCCTATAGGGGAAAGTGTTATTTTTATGGCAGCAGTATTTTTATACAATTAGCAAAATTCGTTAGGTCTATGACCCCAACCTGGAGTCTCCAGGGGTGCCTATTCACTATCGTAAACATAAAATATTACGCGGAAATCACAATTACACATCGAATTTAATAAATTCCTAAAAAAAAAACGGGATTTTTCGGGATTCAAAAATCTTCGGGATATCCCGATATTTCGGGACTGGGAACCCTAGTTATTATGTGTAAACGCCCTGAATTAATTAGATATTAAGAAATACCGTATTTAAACTACGGTAGTTGTGTATTGTGTAACCGTAGTCTATGTCATAAACATAAAGGTTAGGTATAGAGGAACTCAACATAGTTAGGTTATAGGCGGTGTGAACTGGGAAAGCAACCCAATTTTTTTTTTTTGTTTATTCTATAGAGTAAAAAAAAGTCCAAACGCTGTGCGCCGCGGCGCCCCGTGTGCTTATATATGGAAGCTTTTAAGACATACAAATATATATGTATATATATATATATTAGATAGAATTATATTTTAAAAGTTTCCAATCTGTTTTTTAAATCAACTTGTACACGGTAAAAATAAATTACATTAAATTACATACAAAAAGTCCTTAAATGGTAATATGTTGCCATAGACCGGAATGGTAAAAATTACATAGTCCGTAATGGTAATATTTTGCATAGACCGGAACAGTAAAAATTACATAGTCCATAATGGTAATATTTTGCATAGACTGGAAAGCTAAAAATTACATAGTCCAGAATGGTAATATTTTGCATAGACCGGAACGGTAAAAATTACAATACTTATGGTATGATAAATATTTTTTAAAAAAAGTGCTTTTAAAACAACTTAAACACTACGATATTTCAAGAACGCTTTGACATAGAGACTTGAAATTTGAAAAAAAAAATTTACTACTTAGAAAATGTTTGTTCCAAATTACAAGTCTCTAGAGCTCTGTGTCAAAGCTTTTTTAAAATATCGTAGCGTAAAGTTCATTTAGTTTAATGAACCAAACGATTTGCACCCTTAATACGAGTATAAACTGCTTACATCTTTCTTTAAAGATCTATTGATTGATAAAGATCGTAATTTATAATGAATGTAAATTTTAGGCCACAAATAAAGCATTTAAATTTATTTACCTTTTTTTACACTTTTAACACTTTAACCTAGCAGCATGCGTCGTTATCTCTCTAACAATAACAATATTAAACGGTCCGTCTCAGGATGCGACGCCTTCTTGGTTATTGTCCAAAGCGCACGCGAGTCAGAATAACATAGCCCGACATTGTAAAATCATGTAAAAATATGTAAATCAATGTAAATATATTTTTTTACATTATTTTACATTCTTTTACATTATTTTACATTCTTTTGCATTATTTTACATTCTTTTACATTATTTTACGTTATTTTACATTCCTTTACATTCTTATACATTATTTTACATTATTTTACATTCTTTTACATAAATTCATGAATTATGCATAGTCCAGAATAGTAAATTTACTATTCCTTACTATGTAAATTCATGTATTTTTACATTATTTTACATGCAGTGTTTACAGTGTACACGCACGTCTGCTATAAGAAATATAAATACTTTTGAAAAATTATTCAAGTGAATCCATGTCATGTGTATTATACCTTAAAGAATTCTTCAAGTTTTCGGGGCTCTACTACATTTCTCTTTTTTAGTACACTTTAGCGGTGATTGAGCTAAAATATATTGCGGTTTTCTACTTGGGAATACATAAAATTCTATTTCAATATCGGCATAAGTACCAAACATTCAAACCATATGTATACAGTAAAAAGCATATTGAGATAGCTATCTAGAATTTAGATTCTAAATATGAATAATAAAACCTCTTAATAGTAAATAAAACTCTGTTATAAAATATTAATATTTTGCAAAGATAATAAAAAGTCCAGTCAAATAATAAATTTAAATTGCAATAAATGTACACGGGATAATATATTAAAGGGTAGTAAAGGGTAACAGAACAGTCATGTTAGTTTTTCACCGGGTGGTTTGCGTTAGGGGTGTCTGCTATCTTGAATTTTAGGGGTGAGTTGCTTAATATGCATCTTACGATAAAAATGCATATAGCCAATTTTGTTGAGGAAATTTCCAAATATTTTTGTTTGATCATTTTTTTAATATATTAATAACAAACAAGTTAATTTAAAAACAGTTATGTTGGAGGGAAAATTGGTTTTTCATTTTTTAGCCAAATTATTCATCGTACGTTAAAACTGATAATGAGCAATCTTGTAGCTCTTGAAATTCTCTATGTTTCATATACATTATAAATTTTCAAAGATACTTTGGTACGGTTACAGAGGGCGGAACCCGACTTTTTAATTGAAAATGCAACTATATACAACTTATAGAGAATTTCAAGAGCTACAAGTTTGCTTTTAAACACTTTTATCCTCTGATAAATAATTTGGCTGAAAAATCGAAAAAAACAATTTCACCCCCAACATGACTATTTTTGAATATTTATAACTCGATTGTTATTAATATATTAAAAAACGATCTCAACAAAAGTTTTTGGATTTCCTCCTTAACAAAATTGGTTATATGCATTTTTGTCGTAAGATGCATATTTAGCGAGATAACCGGACTCACCCCTAAAGTTCAACATAGCGGACACCCCTACTACCCTTTAAAATATCAGCCCGTGTACATTTATTGCAATTTAACATAGGAATTTCTCGTTATTTGACTGGACTATATCTAAAATTTAGATTCTAAATAAAATAAAACCTCTTAATAGTAAATAAAACTCTGTTATAAAATATTAATATTCTGCAAAGATAAAAGAAAGGACGAAACTCTGCTGACATAAAGTTTGAAAATTGATAATATTTAATGTTCCTTTTGAAAATTGATAAAATTAATTGTTCCTTTTTTTAACATTTTTTAATGTAGAAAATAATCTATTAAAATTGTTCATTACATGTTTCATTTATTTTCTTGTAGATTTTAATATTAATCTAAAGAACAATGCAATTATTTATTTTTTTAAAAATAAGTCAATGAGTAAAATAAGGTACTTTTTGAAAAACTTTATTTAAAAAAATTATTCTTCTCCCTCTCCAAACAGGTCTCGCCATCTATTATACTAAGTAGTAATGACAATTTCAGTGCTACGAACTCACAAATTTCAAAGTATCGGTAAAAAAGGTTCCTGTCTCAATCCGCCATTTTCTTCACTTGACTTTTTTGTGCGTTCGAACGAACACGTGTTTTTTCCCAAAAATTATTTTTTGGTATAGTATCGCTTTTTTAACCAATAAATTTTCTGTTTTAGCTTCTCTTATAGCTTTCTCTTTTAGCCCTGGTAGATCTCCGAACCACAACATTCGGCAGCCCCCTACCAGCCCAGTATTGGACCTTGTGGGGCAGGAATTAGTAGAAGAACTGAATCAGTCTCTTCTTGAAGCCCTAGGTGAAAAGAAGTTGGAAAAAGGTAATGATTTTTCTCTTCACCCTGTTGTTCAGCAGAGATGGGCAGGAATTTTGGCAAATGACATGGGTGAGGAAAACCTAACTAAGGAATACAGCCTGCCCTCGAACCTTGTGACGTTGGCTGGTCCAGCTTTAAATGAGGAGGTAAAATCGGCGGTCCCTTTCTCTATCAAAGCAAGAGACGAGCAGCTATAGGCAGGGCCATGAATATTCTTTTAAAAAATGACTCGATCAATAATGATCAAACGAGAAATGACATATTGTCACATGTAAGCAAGGCAAGTAAAATTATTGCCAATGTACATCATGACATGTCTATTGCCAGACGTCATGTATTAATCCCACACCTTTCAACGCAGGTAAAAGTAGTGACAAAAAACCTACCAATTAGTGACACATTATTTGGTAATGATCTGAGTGAGAAACTTAAAGCGGTGTGACATAGAGAAATTAGCCTTTGTAAATGTTAATTTAAATATCTTTCTTTTCATAAAGTACACTTAGTATAAGTATATGCGCATGCGCCAAATGAAACACTTCAGTGAAATTTCAGTAACCTTGACATCTGGGGAATTTTAAGGTTATTAGGTCAACCTTATTTTCAGTGACTTGCAGAAGACACTTCATTTCATTTTCATTTCTTGATCTGGAATTATAGCAAGCATCCTGCAGAGTTATTAAATTATTTTATGATAAATAATTATTCTGGTGCAGGTAAGCCATTTTATTCATGGTATTTTTGCATTTTACTAATTAATTCATAATTTACAGCTATTAATTTTACATTTCACTGAAGTGTTCCAAACTAACGTTCGTGATCCGACTACAGCCAATAAATTGTTAAACTGTAACTCTTTTTTCCTTTTGAACCTTCCCTGAGAGAGATTAAAACCATTCCTGCCACTCAACAATACAATTCTAAGGTTTTGATCACCACAACGTGGCATCCCAACGAGTGACTGTAAAGACATTGACTACGTCCAAGTCTAGGGTACAAGGAAGAAAGCAGAATGCCATTAGAACATTCTCCAGAAGCAAGAACTCGAAGTGGAGCACCATTCAGAGGTCCACAGAGAGAATCGCCGCTGGATTTTGCCGGCTTTGAAGGAGGAGCCGAGGCGTTAGCGCAGCCAACATCTGCTGCGGAGGGGGCCTTGCCACCAACATTATCACCTCAGGTGACAGAGGCATTGCGTACAGGTATTTATGTTCCAAATCCTAACCAAGTAAGACCGGCTAATCTGACCAGAGCAAGGGGGCCCTCAGCGGGGGCAGTGCCCCGAAGACTAGCAACAAATTTTAGTAGATTAAATAGTTTAAGTAGTAAAAACATAAATGTAAACTGGTCACAACCACCTCCTCCAGCGTACAGTGATATTAATTTAAATGTACATTCTCATAATGCGCATAGGGCATTTAATTATGCTGACTTGCCACCTTACGGGGGCTTGCCACAGACTAGGGTAAATGTTCATAATCCACCACCAATAAATCCTGTTTTAAATATAATGCCAATTGAGGTGGTGTGTAAAATTAAAAAACTTTTACCGATATTTGAAAATAATGAGGAAACACATCCAATAGATTTCCTAAATAAATTAGAGTCAATAGTGAATTCATATAATTTACCTATGAATTTAGTAACTACATTAGTGGGGGAACTTTTAGTGGGAACTCCTAAGCTATGGGGCGACGCCCTATTGAGCAGTTTTCATGATTTTGGGGCTTTTAGGTTACCTTTTATAGATCAGTTTTGGAACTACGCGCAACAAAATAGGACTAGATTGCAACTCACTACTAGTAAATATGATGGTAAATTGGGCTATGTTAATTATTTTTTGCAACAGGTAAACAGAGCCAAATACTTGGCACCACCATATCAAGACTTAGAACTTGTTGCGATAATTTCAAGGCACTTTCCACCAAATATTTCCAGCTCGTTAATAGGGTCAATATCCATAAACGATGCATTAAATAGGTTGAGACAAGCGGAACACTTTTTCTGTGATTATTCTAATTCTGCGGCTTTTTCGCAGGCCCCATTACAAAACAACCCATCTTCCTCTTCTTCATTTTCTCCAGCTTGGAAAAATTTTGACAATCGAAAGCCGGTAAAACAGGACTCGGTGAATTTCAAAACACATGTTGGTGATATAACCTCAAAAAATGAAAGAAATTTTGTGCCGAATTCTCCGCGTCTTGTAAAGCGGATTTCTCAAATTCAATTGGAGGAGATAAACGAAGAAGAAAGTTCGGAAAACTAAATAGTTTTCCCCAGCCTTCAAGTCCGATGCTGGGGAATATCTCTAGGGCTGAGTGTGCGTCTTTAAATAATCCGGTTGAAGAACTGCTTTGTGATTTTAACCATAATTTAGTGGCTGGTGATGGTGCTCGTACACCCATTGTCAAAATTAAAATAAACCATTGTGAATATCCTGCTCTGTTAGATACTGGGTCAGAAATCAGTGCTTTTTCTAGGTTAATCGAGTCTAACCTGGTATCAGCTGATTTTCCAATGTATTCAGTGGCCTGGTGTTAGAGTTTCCGGAGCTTTATCTGGTAGAAGCCGGAAAGTAACAAGGCAAGCATTGTTGTTTTTTACCTTGGAAAAGTATGAGTTTGAATTTGAGTTTTTATGTGTTCCCGATTTGATCTTCCCAGTGATATTAGGGGTAGATTTTTTGCGAAGTGTACAGGCAAACATTTGTTTAGAACAAAAGTGTGTTTTACTCAAAAACAAGGGTGAAATAGTTAGCATACCAGAGGCTGAACTTCATCATAGTTATTCAGCACCTGAGTTTTCCCCTATAAAAAAAGTGAATGCACTCAGCAAGGCTCTTGCCATATCGGAGCAAGAATCCTTTGTAGCTTCTGATGAGGAGATAGAAGAGGTTGTAAAGGCAGTGCCTCTTTCTAAGGAAAATAGGGGTAAGTTTAGAGAGATTCTTTTTAAACATAAGTCTGTATTTTCTGAAAAACCAGGCCTTACATCAGAGTATATACATGAAATAACCCTTTTTGATGAAACTCCTTTTAACAAAAAGAGTTATCCCATTCCTGTGGCCCATAGAGCTGCTGTGGACAAGTTAATAAATAATATGTTAAATTTTGGGGTAATTGAGAGGACAAAGACTTGCGTTTACAGTAGTCCGTTAGTCACAGTTTTGGGAAAATCAGGAAAAGTTAGGGTATGTCTGGATGCTAGGCAATTAAACGCTCAAATGGAACCTGATAATGAGATTCCCAGTCAAATTCAAGACCTTTTAAAAACATTACCTCCTGAGGTAAGGGTCATTTCAAGTTTAGATCTTACCCATGGCTATTGGCAAATAAGATTACATCCAAATGATAAAAAGTATACTGGCTTCCTTTACAAGGGACAGTCTTTTCAATTCACTGTTTTACCTTTCGGTATCAAGACCGCCGTGGCCAGCTTTTCGAGAGCTATGCGACAAATTTTAGGATCAAGCTTTGATGATTTTATAAGGGTTTATATTGATGATGTTCTGGTACTGTCTTCAGATGTACAAAGTCACTTGGGTCATCTAGACAGGACACTTACTAGGTTATCTGAGGCAGGGTTCACCCTAAGGTTGTCAAAGTTACATTTTTTCCGGAAAGAGACTACCTTCTTAGGTTATACACTTTCTGAAGAGGGCATCAAAAGTGATCATTCTCGGGTCAGTGCCATAAACAATTTTCCTGCTCCAAAAAACCTTAAGCAGTTACAGGCTTTCCTGGGATTAACAAATTATGACAGGAATTTTTGCGAAAACTATGCCACCATTGCTGAACCACTTTTTACCCTACTTAGAAAAAAAAATAAATGGTCTTGGGGTGAAGCTGAAGCTGAATCTTTCAAAAGACTAAAAGAGCTTATTTCTAAAGAGGTTTTATTATACCATCCAACATACACACATTCGTTTTGGGTCCAGACTGACAGCAGTGATGTCGGCCTTGGAGCCCAGTTGTATCAGATTATCAAGGGAGAAAAAAGAATCGTAGCTTACGCGAGTCGAGTACTGCTTTCAAGAGAAAGAGCTTACTGCGCGGCGGAAAAAGAAGCACTTTGCTTGGTGTGGGCTTTGGGTAAATGGAGGATTTTCCTTATTGGGAAACCTTTCTTCTGTTTAACGGACAATAAATCTCTCACCTACTTAAGAACCTGCCGTCTTTTGACCCCACGATTAACTCGCTGGTGTCTGGCTCTTCAGGAGTACGACTTTACCATAAAGCATGTGAGTGGCAAAGAGAATGTAGTGTGTGATGTTCTCAGTCGTTATCCCGAAGCTCGTTTACCTGTCCCTTCTGATAGGTGTTTTCAGGTTTTTAGTGTTAAGCTAAGACCAGAATTTATTAATAGTTTGGATATAATCGCCACAGATCAGAAAAACGACCCAAAGCTCTCTAAAATTCGTAAAAATGTGGAAAGGGACCCAATAAGCAATGATCGTTTTGTCATAAAAAATGATATCCTTTTTTTGAGAAAATCAAATGAAGATCCATGTTTATTGTGTGTTCCCAGAAACAGAGTCCTTGATTTTGTGAAAGCTTATCACCAAGCTTGGGGCCATTTCGGGGTATATAAAACCCAGGCAGCCATGAGCCGTGAGGTTTGGTGGCAAAATATGGGATCGGCTATAAAAAAATTCATTAAATCTTGTCAAATTTGCCAGATGGCAAAGTCCGGACCATTACCAAATCCCCCGTTTCAGGCTATAATTCCTGAGGCGCCGAATGAACTCATAGCGTTGGATTTATACGGGCCCTTACCAAAGTCCCGGGGGTCTGTAGAGTACATTTGTGTGGTGCTTGATGTATTCACAAAATATGTCACATTATTTGCACTAAAAAATGCAACCACTGAATCCATTTTAAAGAAACTTCAGACTGACTACTTCGTGAAACATTCGGTACCAAAACGTTTGCTTACAGACCACGGGACACAGTTCACGTCAGAAAAATGGGCCAACACCTTAGAAGCTTTGGGTATAAAAATTATAAAATCGTCCGTTAGAAACCCAAAGAGTAACCCTTCGGAACGAGTTATGAAGGAGTTGTCCCGTCTTTTCCGCACGTTTATTCACCATAAACACACAAAATGGGCCTGGGAACTTGACCAGGTAGCCGAATTATTAAATAATGTGACTCATTTGTCTACAGGTTACGCTCCAGTGGAGTTACAAATGGGGAAAAAACCTTTTTTACCCTTAAGGGAGGTAATTGATTTTCCAGAGCAGCTGGACAACTCAGATCACCATATAAGAATTTTTTTGGCTAAGGAAAGTCTCCTTCTAAGTGCAACTCGTCGAAACCTTCGTTCCTTTAAAAATCCAGTGGCAAAGTTTGAGGTCGGAGATGTGGTGCTGTTGAGGGCCAATCCTATTTCTTCAGCTTTGCAAGGCCGTACAAAGAAATGGATGCTTCTGTATGAAGGCCCATACAAAATAAAAAAAAATATTGATTTGCAAACCTACATCCTAGAGCATGTAGATTCTGTAACTGAAAGAGGAATGTTCCATGCCCATCATTTAAAAAAATTTAATGAGTAAAATTTGAGGTAATTATATAATTATTCAATTTACCTCGTTAAAACAAAAATTTCTAGTTTTACGAGTTAGGGGGGGTAGTTGTGACATAGAGAAATTAGCCTTTGTAAATGTTAATTTAAATATCTTTCTTTTCATAAAGTACACTTAGTATAAGTATATGCGCATGCGCCAAATGAAACACTCCAGTGAAATTTCAGTAACCTTGACATCTGGGGAATTTTAAGGTTATTAGGTCAACCTTATTTTCAGTGACTTGCAGAAGACACTTCATTTCATTTTCATTTCTTGATCTGGAATTATAGCAAGCATCCTGCAGAGTTATTAAATTATTTTATGATAAATAATTATTCTGGTGCAGGTAAGCCATTTTATTCATGGTATTTTTGCATTTTACTAATTTATTCATAATTTACAGCTATTAATTTTACATTTCACTGAAGTGTTCCAAACTAACGTTCGTGATCCGACTACAGCCAATAAATTGTTAAACTGGTACTCTTTTTTCCTTTTGAACCTTCCCTGAGAGAGATTAAAACCATTCCTGGCGCTCAACAATACAATTCTAAGGTTTTGATCACCACAGCGGCAAAAGCAGTTGAAAAGGCCGCGGTTTCGGTCTCAAAACCTTCTACTTCCAGAGTTTTAAAACCTATCGAAAACAAGTATTATCAGTCTAGATCTTTAAACTTGAAAGCCCCGTCGAGAAAACGGGAAACTCCACAGACCAGGGGCTATTACCCCTGACAAAACTTCCCATCGAGGTCGAAGGGGTCCCCAAGGAGAAAGCTAAGGAAGTAAATAGTTCCAAGGTATTTATTGCAGGTAGATTAGGGCAGTTTTATGAGGAATGGAAAAAAATTACCAATAGTAAAATGGTCCTAAGTTTTGTTAAAGGTTACAAAATTCCCTTTAACTCTAAACTTCCTGAAATGGGTATAGTAAAAAACTTAAATTTGTCGAGATCTCTAACTGAAAAACAAACAACCTCTAAGGAGGTAAAAAAGCTCTTAAATTCAGGTGTTATCTCCCCCTGCAAACCATGTAAAGGACAATTCCTTTCTCCTTATTTTTTTAGTGCCAAATCCTAACGGTGAGTTTAGATTTATTCTGAATTTAAAAAATCTGAATAAATCTATAGAGACACAGCACTTTAAAATGGAAGATGCACGTACTGCCATGAAGTTAGTTGATAAAAACGATTTCATGACTAGGTTGGATATGAAGGATGCATATTTTTTGGTTCCCTTTGCACCCTCTTACAGAAAATACTTGAGATTTTCGGTTGAGGGGAAGCTTTACGAATTTAACACGATTGTGTTTGGGTTAGCCACAGCTCCTTGGCTATTTTCTAAGCTGTTAAAACCGGCAATAGAAAAAATCCGGCAAAAAAATATAAAATGTGTTATTTATATTGATGATTTATTTATTTAATAAATCATTTTCTCAGTGTAAATTACATACAGAGTTTGCCAAGACCTTCCTAGAAGGTCTAGGTTTTGTTTTTAACATGCAAAAAAGTGTGACCACCCCTAAACAGTCTTGCTTATTTCTAGGTTTAATTTTTAATTCTGTTCAAATGACAATAGAATTGCCACAGGAAAAAAAAGTTAAGATTTTAAGAGTGATTCAAAAAATTGAACAAATGACTCAATGCAAAATCAGACAATTTGCGGAATTTATAGGTTTATTAATATCAGCCTGTCAGGGTATTAAATATGCTAGCCTTTACACAAAGGCCTTCGAAAGAGAAAAGTTTCTAGCTTTAAGGTTATATGAACAAAATTACAATCACACAATGTAAATAAGAGATGTTATTCGAGAGGATCTCTTGTGGTGGAAACAACACATTTTAGAAGGTAAAAACGACATTAAAAAAGACCACTACGATGTGACAATCTACACGGATGCGTGTCCTTTAGGATGGGGCTGTTTTTCAGGGGGTAACAATACTTATGGGTGGTGGACCACTGACGAACAAAAAGAACACATTAATTTTCTGGAATTAAAAGCTATCCTATACGGCATTAAATGTTTTGCAAAAGAAAAAACCAATGTAAACATACTTCTCAGAGTTGACAACACTACGGCAATCAGTTACATAAATCACATGGGGGGGATCCAACACACCAAACTGTCAAATATTGCAAAACAAATTTGGCAATGGTGTGAAGTTAGGAATATTTGGCTCCATGCGGCTTATGTCAACACTAAGGAAAATTTGGCAGATCTAAGTAGTAGAATACTTAAACCAGAAACAGAATGGCAATTGACACAGTCTTGCTTTGACGAAATTTGCAAAAAATTGGGTCGTCCCGACATTGATTTATTTGCTTCTGTAGAAAATCACAAGTGCGAAGTTTATGTGTCGTGGATACGTGATCCTGATTCGGTTTGCGTGGACGCTTTTACGAATACGTGGTCTAACTTAAACTTTTATGCGTTTCCTCCATTCAACCTAGTCCTAAGAGTTCTACAAAAAATTAAAACTGACAGGGCAGAGGGTATTGTCGTGGTTCCTTTATGGCCCACACAACCCTGGTTTCCAGTCTTCAAAGAACTGCAAATCGAGAAACCAATCTTATTTAATTCTTTAAATAATACAATAAATTTTTCTTCCATGCAAATTACGACTACCCTGGTTGCCGCGAAACTCTCCGGCAAGCGATGTTAATAAAGCTTGTGCCAACTGAGGCAGTGGAAACTACCATCAGCTCTTTGTCGGAGAACACATTAAAACAATACAACTCCACATACACCCAGTGGTATGTTTTTTGCAAGGATAATTTATTAGATCCTTTTAAAGCAAACACTGAAAATGTCATATCCTTTTTTCAATCTTTATTGAACACAAAACCACATAAATATGGTACATTTAACAGCCATCGATCTGCTTTGGCATTACTTCTAGTAGAAGACATTGGATCAGACCTCCGTCTTAGACGGCTCCTAAAGGGTATTTCAAAACTTCGCCCCCAAAAACCGCGTTATAATGTAATATGGGACCCAAAAGTGGTCCTGGATTTCTTAAATAAACCCAATTGTAGTATATCTCTGGTCATGTTGTCAAAGAAATTGATAACCCTCTTGGCCTTGATTACAGGGCATCGCCTTCAAACAATTCACCTGATTAGGGTAGAAAATATAATTTTCGACCCGTCTGGTGCTCAAATTTTAATCCCAGACAGAATAAAAACTTCAAGGATAGGGGGGGAACAACCATGTTTACAGATACCTTTTTTTGACCAATTCCCAAACTTATGTGTGGCTACACTGCTTCTTGAATATTTGGAGAGAACAGAAGATATCAGAAAAGATGAGGGCTACCTGTTCTTAACATCAAAAAGTCCCTTTTTGAGGGCCTCAAAGCAGACTTTAAGTAGATGGGTCAAAGATGTTCTTTGTGCAGCCGGTGTCGACACTCGAATTTTCGGGGCTCACTCGGTTCGTCATGCGTCGACATCCAAAGCCAAAAGATTTGGTATTTACATTGAACTTATAAAAAGGACTGCGGGGTGGACTGAAAAGTCTGCCACCTTTGCAAATTTTTACAATAGACCCTTAAGGAATAATCATAGTTTTGCTCAAGCTGTTCTTAAAAGCTAAATGGGTTTTTCAAAAAAAAAAAATAAATAAAAAAAAAAAAGTTATGTGCGTGTTAGCGCAAGTTGATGATTTTTACAATATACTTTAAGGAGTTATCATAGCTTTTGCTCAAGCTGTTTTTTTTTAACCAGTAAATGGTTTTTCAAAAAAAAAAAGAAATGTGCACAAGTTGATGTTTTTTAAGTTTTTTAATTAAAATAGGATATTTTTCTTCAGTTTATTGTTTTGCCTTAACAAAATTCTACCCAAGTTTGCATATATATTTTTCCGTCTCAAATGGAATCCCTGCAGGGCTGGTAATTTTCATTTACAGGCCTTGGATTCCTTACACAATATTGAATATCTTTAAAACACTACTTAGTATAATAGATGGCGAGACCTGTTTGGAGAGGGAGAAGAATAATTTACCGATAAAACGAACTTACCTGTGAAGTTCGATCGTAATTATTCGAACTCCCTCTCCAAACAGTTATTTTTTAAATAATTAAAGAGCAACATTAATAAAAATCTAAATTTTTACATTTATAAAGTTCACCTATACCTGTATTACTATAATTGTGGGGACGTCGGATTTTTACGTATATTATGTGGACCTTGAATCTGGCAACGTAATATTGTAGATCTGATTCTGCTGATTTTATAGCTACCTGTAAATTTTCGATACACTCCAAAAAAAAACCCTTACACACTTGAAAAATCAATTAATAAAAGTCCCCACAATGTAGTGTGTAAAAATGTCCTCACAATACTTGTAAACTTTAGGTGTGTATGTATGCCCCCACAATATAATTAAATATCCGGTGTGTATATATGTCCTCACAATAGAGGTAAACTTCAGGTGTGTGACCCCACAATTTAATAAAATATCATGTGTGTATATCGATACCCCCAAGCAACAAAGCCGTAACTCATATATTGTCATTTTTCACGACAGCTAAATTTCTAAAATATTTTTTTTTCTTATTAAGGGCGGGTAAATGATTGAAGTGGAAAAGGAAGTCATGCGATACGTCATTTGAAAGCTTACAAAATTCTCTATTTAACTGTATAAGTATTTATTGTTTATTTATTGTTTGTTTCTGATAATATTCAAGTTTAAAATTTTTTACTTTAGTGTTTTTAGGTAAGATTTTGGTTGAAATGGCCTGTGGAGAAATCTGAGTAGTACCACCATGTGTGTCTTTTTTCAAAGCGTTTACCTATGAGTATAACTCAAAATGGGTCTAACTTGAGTTACGTCCTTGTTGCTTGGGAGTGTCGATATATGTCCCCACAATATGCTTAAAGCGCAGGCGTGTATAAAATATTTCCCGCATTTTGCTTTCCCATTTTGAAAATTTTCAAAATTTCGGAAAGCCTTGTTTTCGTGCAAAAATTTTCAAACATTTTTTTTGTGTATTTTTGCGTTTTATGACGTTTTATGTAAAATATATAAATCATTTTCGAGCAAAAAAAAATTGTCGATCGGTCCGTCGGTCGGTCAGTCGGTCGATCGGTCTGTCCGGGAAATCTTGTGGGCACGATAACTTAAGAACGCTTTAAGCTAGAGACTTGAAATTTGGCATACTGGTATGTTACCAAAAGTTCTCGCTCGGGATTGTTTTTGGTAAACAATGGGGTTCGGCAAGGGGGGCAAATGGGGAAAAATACATTTTTTTAGAAAAATGAAAATTGCTATATATGGGTTTTTGGGGTAGCTGAAATTGAATCTGATAAAAAAACTTTTCTAATTCCAACCCCGAGGGGGTGAGGGGGTAAATATTTTTCAATATTATTAATATTTTCTTCAAAATTGGTATATAGGGGTTTTCGGGGTCGACGAATATAAATCTGATAATACTTTTTTTCTAATTTCACCCTCTGAGTGGTGGGGGTAGTTTTCGTGAAAACTGGTGTTTTGGGGTTTTTGAGGTTGCTGAAAGTGAATCTAATAATAAAATTTTTCTAAATCCGCCCCCTGAGGAGGGGGGGTAGTTTTCGTGAAACTTGTTATATTGGGATTTTTGACGTTGTTGAAAGTGAATCTGATTATAAAAAAATTATAACTTTACCCCTAAAGGGGCAGAGGGTAGTTTTCGTGAAAATTGGTATATTAGGGTTTTTATGGTTGCTGAAAGTCGATCTGATAATAAAAAATCCATTTTACGGGCGAAGGTGAAGAATGCGAAAGCTCTTTTACTGGGCAGTGTTATTTAAAATAAAATCCGTTATACTTAGAGTCTATAAATATGAGTAGAATTTATTTAGAAAATTAGTTGTCCAAGTGATTTTTTCCAGTAAACATCACGTTGGGTAAAAATAGGTAAAGGTAAGTAATAGTATCTATGTGTTTCCTTATATCCTGACCCAAATATCAAAAAAGTCTTAATTATTAAATTAAAACTGCCACCTCATATAGAAGAAAATTTTCGCATACTTTATTTTTGTCTAAATGCAAGTTTTCGCATCTACCCGTTTCAGGTTTTTTAAAAAAGCTTTTTTCATTTTACCTTAATATAGAATTTAAAAAATATATATTAAATCATATTAAAATTTGTATTTTGTTTCATTTTATATCAATAATATTGATTGTTCCAGCAAAAATATTTACACAAAATAAATCAAAATATAACAAATTTTAAACTTGGTCCCCATAAAAATTTATACACATAATGCCAAAATTTCTAAATTTTAAATAAGATATTGTATGCAATTTAATTGCATTTTTCATCCCCACAATGTTACACACACACAAAATAATTTAATTATACAATTTATTTATTTTTTACAGAGGGAGCCACATGCTTAAACTACAACTAGTCCCCACAAGTATAGTAAAACCTAAAATTATAACACACCAAATATTTAATAGTATTGTGGGGTCATTTAAAAAACTACTTTTTTCCTATTATACTTATTTGTTGTTGACAAAATTAATATTATTTAGAGATATACAAAATGGGAAACTTTCTATCTAAGAAATTTTCAAAATAGTTTAAAAATAAGGAAGCTGTGGCCAAAAATTCTTGTGGGGACGTGTGTAAGTCCCCACAAGTACAAAAGTCCCCACAGTCCTGGTTTAATTCAGGCGAAAATCCCCACAAGGGTGGTCTTACAAACGCAAAATGGTTGATCTATACTTAGTTATGTATTTATTCTATGTATATTAGGGTGGACCTTATATTTTTTTATTATCTTAAAATTTTCATTTAGAAGTGACTAAAACATTCTAAAAATATGAGTGATCAGACTTATCTTAGGGACCCTAAAAGTTGTAAAATTATTCATAAATCTTAAAAAATCATTGAAAATTAACTTTACAGTTAATTTATGGTAGAAATTCGTAAATTTTATTGTTAGGGGCAACTTTGGCGGTATTTTGGCATGGGTTAGAATCTTCTGATCATTTTGAAATTTGGAATTTACGTATTTCACTTATACAAAAAGTAATTTTTGTATAACTGAAAAAATTAAATGCTGTAATCTTATTTTTTCCTTTTGAGCATACAAAATTTTGTGACAAATTTCAAAATGATCAGAAGATTCTAACCCGGCCGATAATCCGCCAAAGTTGCCCCTAATACTAAAATTTACGAATTTCTACCATAAATGTGTCATAAACAAACATTTTTAAAATGTATTTATACATCTTATAAGATCGAACTGAATTTATTTTTATTTAATGCATTGTAAAATTTATTCATAATATTAAAATGATTAGTCTCAAACAAAACGAGCTAAGCGCCAAATAAGAGCTCCTAAAAGTGACCTATTTAGGAGCTATATTTTGGCGCTTAGCTCGTTTGGTTTTAATCCATTGTAATATTATGAATAAATATTAAAATGCCTTAAATAAAAATAAATTCAGTCCGATCTGATAAATTTTTAAAATGTTTGTTTACCGTTTGATGGTAGGAATTCGTAAAAATTTGGCACATAATTTTGTATCCTCAAAACAAGATTTCAAGCCCTTTAAATTTTTCACTTATACAAAAATTACAGACAATTTTCAACGATTCTTTACGATTTACGGGTAATTTTACGAATTTTGAGGCCCATTTAGGAAGTTTGATCACTCCAATATTTTTAGAAATTTTCAGTTACACCTAAATGAAATTTTAGGATAATAAAAAAATATAAGGTTAACCCTAATGTATATATTTGAATCATAAATAATGCTTTTCTATCTGCGCTTCATAATAATAGCTATTTATGGGACTAGTGGGTAATGTAACATATTGCCAATGAAAAAATTAACCTGCGAGGCGTCAGCCAAGCAGGTTAATTTTCGAGAGGGCAATATCGGTTTACTCATGAGTGCCATACAAGGTTTTATCCAATAAATAGCTTAGGAATTCATATTTTTATTAAAATGGGTAAAATAAATAATTATTCACTCAATAAAGAAAAAGCCACGCGGGGGTTATTATTGAGTTTATCTAATTAAAATAAAGCTGGTAATTGTCTTATTATCTGTATGTATTGGATAAAGCTATTTATTTATTTATTATTGTTTTTAATACATACTTTAGCATGGATACTTGGATACTTTAATAGCACATTAAAGTACTGGAGACGGGATAATTTCTTTCGCTGTATTTCGGATAATTTTCGTATAAAGTAAGGTTATGTTAGTAATTAGAAATATACTTTTGTGAAAATTTTGGTAAAATAATTTAATAAATAAAATAAAAAAAACAAAAATTTTTCGTTTTTTTTTATTTCCTTTTTTCGAAAAACGAAAAAATAAAAAAAATGGAAATGATAGTTTTTTACGCGTGTGAAGTTAGCAACGAAAGTTAACAACGAAACTATGAAGCGGCACATCAGTTTTATTTTAATGCAAAGGCAAATTTGACTCATTATTCTTATTAAATATAAAGTTAGGGTTATCTACAATGATCACCCTAGCAAAAAAAAACTCAGGGGTGCAGCGAAATAAAATCAGTATAAATATTTAGTTAAAAAAAATTAACTCCAGAAACAATCGCCAAAGTGCCACGAGCGATTTGCTTCAAATTTTTACAGGATGACCCCCTTATTATTGTTAATCATTGTACAAAAAATAATTATTTGCAAATGAGAATTGTGGGTGCAGAAGAAAAAAATAAAAAATAATGATCTCCAGCAACGATCGCTCCTGCGGCCAAGTGCCACGAGCGATTCGCTTCAAATTTTTACAGCATGGCCCTCTCATTATTGTTAATCATTGTACAAAAAATAATTATTCGCAAATGAGAATTGTGGGTGCAGCAGAAAAAATAAAAAATTATGATCTTCAGCAACGATCGCTCCTGCGGCCAAGTCCACGAGCGATTGGCTTCAAATTTTTAAAGCATGACCCTCTTATTATTGTTAATCATTGTACAAAAAATAATTATTCGCAAATAAGAATTGTGGGTGCAGCAGAAAAAATGCAAAAATTATGGTCTCCAGCAACTTTCGTTCCTGCGGCTAAGTGCCACGAGCGATTTGCTTCAAATTTTTACAGTATGTCCCTCTTATTATTGTTAATCATTGAACAAAAAATAATTATTCGCAAATGAGAATTGTGAGTGCAGCAGAAAAAAATAAAAAATTATGATCTCCAGCAACGATCGCTCCTGCGGCCAAGTGCCAAGAGCGATTTGCTTCAAATTCTTACAGCATGACCATCTTATTATTGTTAATCATTGTACATAAAATAATTATTCGCAAATAAGAATTGTGGGTGCAGCAGAAAAATTAAAAATTATGGTCTCCAGCAACGATCGCTCCTGCGGCCAAGTGCCACGAGCGATTTGGTTCAAATTTTTACAGAATGACCCTCTTGTTATTGTTAATCATTGTACAAAAAATAATTATTCTCAAATGAGAATTGTGGGTGCAGAAGAAAAAAATAAAAAATAATGATCTACAGCAACGATCGCTCCTGCGGCCAAGTGCCACGAGCGATTGGCTTCAAATTTTTAAAGCATGACCCTCTTATTATTGTTAATCATTGTACAAAAAATAATTATTCGCAAATAAGAATTGTGGGTGCAGCAGAAAAAATGCAAAAATTATGGTCTCCAGCAACGATCGTTCCTGCGGCTAAGTGCCACGAGCGATTTGCTTCAAATTTTTACAGAATGTCCCTCTTATTATTGTTAATCATTGTACAAAAAATAATTATTCCCAAATGAGAATTGTGGGTGCAGCAGAAAAAAATTAAAAATTATGATCTCCAGCAACGATCGCTCCTGCGGTCAAGTGCCACGAGCGATTTGCTTCAAATTCTTACAGCATGACCATCTTATTATCGTTAATCATTGTACATAAAATAATTATTCGCAAATAAGAATTGTGGGTGCAGCAGAAAAAATTAAAAATTATGGTCTCCAGCAACGATCGTTCCTGCGGCTAAGTGCCACTAGCGATTTCCTTCAAATTTTTACAGAATAACCCTCTTATTATTGTTAATCATTGTACAAAAAATAATTATTCGCAAATGAGAATTGTGGGTGCAGCAGAAAAAATGCAAAAATTATGGTCTCCAGCAACGATCGTTCCTGCGGCTAAGTGCCACTAGCGATTTCCTTCAAATTTTTACAGAATAACCCTCTTATTATTGTTAATCATTGTACAAAAAATAATTATTCGCAAATGAGATTTGTGGGTGCAGCAGAAAAAAATAAAAAATTATGATCTCCAGCAACGATCGCTCCTGCGGCCAAGTGCCACGAGCGATTTGCTTCAAATTCTTACAGCATGACCCTCTTATTATTGTTAATCATTGTACAAAAAATAATTATTCGCAAATGAGAATTGTGGGTGCAGCAGAAAAAAATATAAATTATGGTCTCCAGCAACGATCACTCCTGCGGCCAAGTGCCACGAGCGATTTGCTTCAAATTTTTAAAGCATGACCCTCTTATTATTGTTAATCATTGTACAAAAAATAATTATTCGCAAATGAGAATTGTGGGTGCAGCAGAAAAAATTAAGAATTATGGTCTCCAGCAACGATCGCTCCTGCGGCCAAGTG
>OY294044.1:80570361-80643591 GCA_958510825.1 Brachypterus glaber
AAAAAATTAAAATTTATGGTCTCCAGCAACGATCGCTCCTGCGGCCAAGTGCCACGAGCGATTTGCTTCAAATTTTTACAGAATGACCCTCTTATTATTGTTAATTGCTTCACCCACAATTCTCATTTGCGAATTATTATTTTTTTTTGTACAATGATAAACAATAATAAGAGGGTCACCCTGTAAAAATTTAAAGCAAATCGCTTGTGGCACTTGGCCGCAGGAGCGATCGTTGCTGGAGACCATAATTTTTAATTTTTTCTGCTGCACCCACAATTCTCATTTGCGAATAATTATTTTTTGTACAATGATTAACAATAATAAGAAGGTCATGCTTTAAGAATTTGAAGCCAATCGCTCGTGGCACTTGGCCGCAAGAGCAATCGTTGCTGAAGATCATAATTTTTTATTTTTTTCTGCTGCACCCACATTTCTCATTTGCGAATAATTATTTCTTGTACAATGATTAACAATAATAAGAGGGTCATTCTGTAAAAATTTGAAGCAAATCGCTCGTCGCACTTGGCCGCAGGAGCGATCGTTGCTGGAGACCATAATTTTTATTTTTTTCTGCTGCACCCACAATTCTCATTGATGAATAATTCTTTTTTGTTCAATGATTAACAATCATAAGAGGGTCATTCTGTAAAAATTTGAACCAAATCGCTCGTGGCACTTGGCTGCAGGAGCGATCGTTGCTGGAGACCATCATTTTTAATTTTTTCTGCTGCACCCACAATTCTTATTTGCGAATAATTATTTTTTGTACAATGATTAACAATAATAAGAAGGTCATGCTTTAAGAATTTGAAACCAATCGCTAGTGGCACTTGGCCGCAAGAGCGATCGTTGCTGAAGATCATAATTTTTTATTTTTTTCTGCTTCACCCACAATTCTCATTTCCGAATAATTATTTCTTGTACAATGATTAACAATAATAAGAGGGTCATTCTGTAAAAATTTGAAGCAAATCGCTCGTGGCACTTGGCCGCAGGAGCGATCGTTGTTGGAGACCATAATTTTTAATTTTTTCTGCTGCACCCATAACTCTCATTTATGAATAATTCTTTTTTGTTCAATGATTAACAATAATAAGAGGGTCATTCTGTAAAAATTTGAACCAAATCGCTCGTGGCACTTGTAATAGGGTGCTGGTCCCAATTATAGCCAAAAATATTAATTATCTAAGGCATTAATTTAGAACCACACACTATTATTTGGAGGCGTATCAAATACAAATAGCTGTATAGTTGCTATTTGGGTAGCGTGCCACCAGTAATAATATTACATAATATTACCACAATATCATATATTATATGATTACAAATGTTAATATAAGAATCTAATTACTACTTAATACTTATCCGACTTTCTTAGATGTTTCTTCGATGTCTTCATATATCACTAACTTTATATAGAAATGTGAAAGGTAAAAAAACTTCAAATATATTTTAAATTAATTAAAATATATCTTTCCAATAAAACAAAAGGATTAAACAACAATTAAAAGAATTTAATAAAAGAAAAATGAAAAGTTTAAAACAAATAAAACAACAAAATATTTTAATTTGAAATGAAAAAATTATGATTAAATAGCATCTTTACCCTTCAGATATTTCTATACTCGCGACTCTAAATTTTACTTTAAATTTTCACATATTACGTTAATTCTACAACTTCCCTAAGACCCAACTTTACTAGACGACTACATATTTCCGAATCCCATTTTTGACCATAACTAAACACAGGCAAAACGTCCCTTCCCAAAGATGCTGATATACCAGTCATAAAACTATAAACAAAAAATATCTGAGGAGTTTTCGATCAAAATAAACTGAATTACTTTAAATTACTGAAAATGAATTTAAATTTAATTAAGCGAAATGATTAAAAAAACTACTTCTACATATTGATTGATATTGATTTTCATGACATTGCTTCGAAGTAGAAAAAACCATTTTTACAAACAATCCCTAACTATTGCCAGTATCTAAAACAACATCATTAAAGATATTCCCATATTTATTAATTAAGAAAACCGAATTAACCAATTAATTAGTCTAATAAAAATGTACACCCTTTTAATGTAAACGCCTCAATTACACAAAATGCAAGCTTCCCAAATACTAATAATATTAGCATCTGTAAAAACAAACAGCAAGAACAATGCTATGTCACGTTCAATAACCATTAAAATAAAAATATAAATACTCAATATATACAGGGTGACCACTCTGTTACAATACTCCCCCCTTTTAAAAAAATCAGATTAATTTGAACAAAACTTTAAATTAATTGATTTAGATACTATTTATACAAAACAAAATGGCAATATAATCTTCTGAAATGGACATCATCTTCTTCTTTCTTCTATAATCTCCACTCCTAACTCTGGCACTCAGACAATCCTATGCTAATTCTTCTTGAGACCTACTCAATCAGTCTCTTATAATAAAAACCCATATTCAAATTAATGAACTACTTTAGAACCTACTCAATTCAATCCCAAGTAGCACAAAAATCTAAAGTGATTAATATTATTCTTCTCTATTAGCGTTACCATCATCTACCGAATGAATATGGAAAACAACCAAAACAAAAGAAAAAGGAACGGAACTGTAACAAAAAAAAATTAATACGTTCAAACTAAATTTTATTTCCTCAGTTTTCACGAGAAAACGGGAAAATATCAAGCGCCTGTCAAGAATCGGTGTATCAGTGTAACTTCAGTACAACTCCATAATAACTTCAAAATCCTAGAAAAACTTTTAACTTTACCCAACCTTTAAGGTAACTTCAGCAAGCTTAAAGTTTAACTACTAACTACTTCTGATCACATTGTCAGCACTTCCACAAACTCCTGAAGTTTGGATACAACCAACAACCTTAACTTGACAAAAATTTCTCGTTATTCAAATATCTTTTCTCTACACCAAATCAGTATTGACAAACCATACCTAAAACTCATAAAAAACATTAGAAATAAATCATTACTATTTATACCTAAAATTTAATTAATTCCTTAATAAACGCAAAACTTTTCTCTAATAAAAAACACATATGTATACACACAAAAAAAAACTAAATTACTATTCGTAATTTTTGCCTAAAGTTTCATTAATAATTGAATCGTAATTACAAACATTTGATTTCTTTATTTTAACTTTTTTATGATCATAAAACTCTATTCTAAACAAAACTTCAAAAAAATGTCAAAAAACTTCATTAAAAACTTCAGCTAAAATTTGATTCAAGTTTGTATTTGTGTTTGTGTTCGTGAGGTACCTCTTACTAAATATTACTAATGTACTAGTACTCTAATTAATTAATTAACTAATTAATCTTTAACACAACTATTCTTTATTCTCATATTTATTTACATATCTCTCAACTAGCATTCTTTGTGAATTTTACCTAAATAATTGTAACCGCTACCATTCATGAGTTGTTATTACGTAGATCTCACTTATTATATTACTTTACGGTGTTAAAACAATTAAACATATTCTGATTAGTAACTGAATTATATATTCTACCAAAAACATTACTTTTAACTTTTTTTTACTAAATAGAAATAACAAAGTTGCCTTGAAACTGCTCAACAAAATGACCACCAGAGTTATATTACTAAAATAATTTCAAATGTACATTGCTACAAACATAAAAAAATTACTAAAATTCTACTTTAAAGTAACCATTCCTATTTGGTTACAATATAGATAAAAAACTACGTTTTTTAAAACTTTATACATTACGAAACAGTAACAAATAACTACACAATTACGTGGATACGTAGTAACTGTTTTGTAACGAGATCGTTCTGTACTAAGTTACAAACATGTAACAAGATAGTAATTATTACCCTTATTTTTACTCCATATTGCAATTACAACGTAACTATAGCATTCCTGTAACTAGTCTTAATTTGTTTCAATTGGTATAATGATCACGTAACGATAACCAAAAATACTAGTTCCATTATTTACTCATTAGTTTATTTATTATACTCAATATTTACTAATTTATTTATTAACTTATTTTATTTTCCTTATTTTACCTTACTTCTCTTATTTATCTACCCATATGTATATGTACCTATTCTTTTACTTATTATACCCAATATTTACTAATTTATTTATCAAATTATTTTATTTCACTTATTTTACCTTATTTTACTTATTATACCGGTAAATACTTTTTAATTAAAACAATACTTTTATGGTATACCATACTAACACTTTTAGCTTCTGCTAAAAATTTCATTTCGACTGTAAATTATGAACAAAAACTCATTTTAAATTCTTAATTTGCTTAACTTTTGAAGCAAATGTATAAAAATATACCTATAAACTCAATAAAACCTCTTTTATAACTACTTAGATCTTTTTATAATTCATTTCGAAATCTTTAAAAACTTTAAATACTTCCTACTATATAAACCAATAAAACTTAATCAAATTATTACATTAATACATCATTCTGAAAAATTAACAAATATTTATTACGATATTTTCCACTCAAAACTTTTCAAAAGAAAACGTGTTTGTAATACTACAAATGATACGAGCTATACTTGATTAGTCCATATCTTATGGTTGTTAATCAGTTAAAAAAAAAAAAATATAGCTACAATCTTTCATTTAGACTTCTAGGTTCAAATATTATTGCAAAATACATTGATAAAATAGTCTGTTTTAAACAGAGGTTTCAGCTTCAAACCTTAAAAATTAAATCAATTCCTATTTTTCTAACTGAAATTTATGTAGATTACAAACTTTTCAAAAAACGTAATTACTTAACTCATTATTACTTAAAAAAAAATAACTCGCTAACCCAAGAACTCATATACTCAAAATTTATTATAACCAAAGTAAACGTTTCTTATTGCGCTTCTTATTCTTATTACGTTACTGAAAAAATGTAATTTTATAAAAAAAAACTCGTAAAACGTAAAAAAATTAACAAAATTATGTGCAAAAGATAAATTTTAATTTCTATAATATTCATTTAGGCTTTTCTTAAAAAACTGAAAGTAATTTAACAACCAAAATTATCAAAACACTCAAAAATATTAAAAATAATCAGTTATTGATAGCATCTTCAAAAAAAAACGACAACTTTTTTTAAAAACAAGAAATTACGCATTTTAATGCCCAAAACAAAACAAAATTTTGCATTAACATTCATAGACTTTTATTCAACCAATCATACGCACATTTATTCTCGGTGGCCACCTTAACATACAGACATAAAACATAACATATGCAATAATTATTACTTAACATTTAACTACTATCGATAACTGCAAAAATAACTTCAAAAAACATTTATTTATATTTTAAAAATAAAACAAACGTTAAAACTAATAATTTCTTGGAAAATATATTTAACTGTAACTTATGCCAATTTTAAGCCTTGTTATAACTAAATTTCTTCATAACTGCAAATATTAAAACTGTATTTCAAAACTACTCTCTGCACATAAACTTTTTAAAACAAATCCAATATAATTAGGTTTATCAAAATTAAACAAAACTTTGCCACTTCAATGAAAGAAAAAAAAAATATATATATATTTAAAAAAAACGTATGGTCTTTTTAGTAGATTACTACTTTATCTAAAAAAAATATTAGCGAGTTGTAGCTAAATGACATTTATACACAAAAAATAGATCAGAAAATTAACTTTCAAAAATTATTCAATAATATTTACGCTAAACGTTAAAATAAGCTTTTTTTAAGCTTAATGACGATAAAAACTATTTTTAACATGAAATTATGCTTTTGTCATTTGTAAAATATTAATACGTCTATTATCTTAAATTTTCATTATAAATTTTAAAAATACTTTACACAAAATATTGAATTAAAGGGTTTAAATGTACAAATTCTTGACCTGCACAAAAAGGTTCACAGCACATGTTTTTACATGTTGTCAGTTAGGGCCTAAAATTAGTGACGCTTAGGATTTTGGGGTGAAAAAAAAAACGTAAATACTGGTTTGTGTAAACAAAACTTTAAAATAAAGACAACAAATTCAAACAAATAATATTTTCGAAAATAACAAGGAAAAAACATATTTTCATAAATTTTCTGATCTTTTTTACTTAGAAAAATATCGTAATAATACAAAACTACGTTTCTACTCATATACAAAAACTTCGGTCTAGTTATTATAATTAAATTTCACCTTTTAAAACAACAGTCAGTACCTAATATAATATTCATCTCTACCTGAAAATGTACCGCTAACTTCCGGATTTTGCGTAATTATATGTGATTCGTTTTCGGAATTAGTCCCATAATAATCCGACTCAAAATGTACTTGTTGGCTATTTAAATTACTATAAACTGATAATCTTGCTTTTAGCGGATATGAGAAAATCGTAATATTAACATCAACGTCTTTAAAAATATAACAAATCATTTCCTTTACTTTAACCCAATTAAGCTGATCTAAACCATATCCTATTCTTGGCAAACCCAAATATTTAACATTGTTTTTAATTACGTGATTTCTTAGCTCTAAAAGTGTCTTCCACAAAATTTCATATGTCGGCTTTTCGTATGAATACTTTTTCGTTACCAAATAATAAATAAACCTATCATTATCCTTCAAAACTGCCAAACCGCCTGTACGAACTTTTTGATTTTTTAATTGATCTAATTTACCAAATTTTGACTTAAATTGAGTTGCAATTCCTTTATTCATAGCTAAATCTTCTGATACACAGTGAGCGAGAGAAACATTTTCCGGGCACAAAAATATGTCTTGGTACTTTTCCTTAATTTTGTAATCGTCCGCTTTGTAATTAATTGATTTAAAATATTCGTAATTATCCTGATCTCTAATTTCGGTACCCTTTATGGTATTATCATATTTAAAATTGTAAAAACCCAAATTTCCTACCGGATTGTACCTTTGAAATTTCCGCCCATCATAAAAATTATTGTACCTATTGCGTGTTTTATTATACCTAGGTTTAAAATTATAATTACTATTAATATTATAACCGTTTCTATCATTATTACTATTATTACCGCAAAATTCATTATTATTATTATAATTTATTTCATTTTGTAAAACAGATATTTTGAGATTATCCTGAAATTCTATAAATTGATCGTGAAAAGTTTGTTTAACTAATCTAGTTCTAATTTCTAGTATATTCTCCCCAGCTTGCAATGCTTCATCGACGCTAAAAAAATTTACCACTACTAAGTATTTCATTAGCTAAAACTGTGTCTATACATTTTTAAACGGATTACAAAATTTGCTAACGGTTCATCATTTAAACGAATACAAGTGGACATTTCCTTTTTAATATCAAAAAAATTAACCTTTTTCGTATAAATTCTACTAAAAAACTGTTTTAAATCCACCAAATTAGTGGGGCGTTCATTTTCTCGTAAAGCGTGAAAATAAACCAATGCCTGACCTCTTAATTTTAAAATAATTAAATCTATTGTTTCTTGCTCCGTCAAACTATTATTTTTAGCAACAATATCTATGGCAGTAAAAAATAATGAAAAATCGGGACCACCTGAAAAATTTTCTACTAAGTCAAAGGAAAAATTGCTCTTTTTCACTTGAGTCATCTTTTTGCAACATTCGCAACACATTTTGTTATAAATTAATTAAATAAATTTACCTTGGGGAAAAACAAATATCTATAGTCTAAAACTAAAATTAAAAATGACCGCAAGGAAATCGCTAAAAACTTTAAAACCCACACAAAAAACACTTATACATGTTCGTACTTTTACGTAAAACTAACGAATCGGTTACCAAAAAAACAGAAATATGTGAAAACTGAAAATTCTTCGTAAAAACGCAAAAAAAACTATAAAAACGTAAAAAAAATAAAACCCAGCGTTATTTAACGCGTTTCCGCTGTCCACCAATTTGTAATAGGGTGCTGGTCCCAATTATAGCCAAAAATATTAATTATCTAAGGCATTAATTTAGAACCACACACTATTATTTGGAGGCGTATCAAATACAAATAGCTGTATAGTTGCTATTTGGGTAGCGTGCCACCAGTAATAATATTACATAATATTACCACAATATCATATATTATATGATTACAAATGTTAATATAAGAATCTAATTACTACTTAATACTTATCCGACTTTCTTAGATGTTTCTTCGATGTCTTCATATATCACTAACTTTATATAGAAATGTGAAAGGTAAAAAAACTTCAAATATATTTTAAATTAATTAAAATATATCTTTCCAATAAAACAAAAGGATTAAACAACAATTAAAAGAATTTAATAAAAGAAAAATGAAAAGTTTAAAACAAATAAAACAACAAAATATTTTAATTTGAAATGAAAAAATTATGATTAAATAGCATCTTTACCCTTCAGATATTTCTATACTCGCGACTCTAAATTTTACTTTAAATTTTCACATATTACGTTAATTCTACAACTTCCCTAAGACCCAACTTTACTAGACGACTACATATTTCCGAATCCCATTTTTGACCATAACTAAACACAGGCAAAACGTCCCTTCCCAAAGATGCTGATATACCAGTCATAAAACTATAAACAAAAAATATCTGAGGAGTTTTCGATCAAAATAAACTGAATTACTTTAAATTACTGAAAATGAATTTAAATTTAATTAAGCGAAATGATTAAAAAAACTACTTCTACATATTGATTGATATTGATTTTCATGACATTGCTTCGAAGTAGAAAAAACCATTTTTACAAACAATCCCTAACTATTGCCAGTATCTAAAACAACATCATTAAAGATATTCCCATATTTATTAATTAAGAAAACCGAATTAACCAATTAATTAGTCTAATAAAAATGTACACCCTTTTAATGTAAACGCCTCAATTACACAAAATGCAAGCTTCCCAAATACTAATAATATTAGCATCTGTAAAAACAAACAGCAAGAACAATGCTATGTCACGTTCAATAACCATTAAAATAAAAATATAAATACTCAATATATACAGGGTGACCACTCTGTTACACACTTGGCTGCAGGAGCGATCGTTGCTGCAGACCATCATTTTTAATTTTTTCTGCTGCACCCACAATTCTTATTTGCGAATAATTATTTTTTGTACAATGATTAACAATAATAAGAGGGTCATGCTGTAAAAATTTGTAGCAAATCGCTCTTGGCACTTGGACGCAGGAGCGATCGTTTCTGGAGACCATAATTTTTAATTTTTTCTGCTGCACCCACAATTCTCATTTGCGAATAATTATTTTTTGTACAATGATTAACAATAATAACAGAGTCATGCTTTTAAAATTTGAAGCCAATCGCTCTTGGCACTTGGCCGCAGGAGCGATCGTTGCTGGAGATCATATTTTTTTTTTTTTCTGCTGCACCCACAATTCTCATTTTCAAATAATTACTTTTTGTACAATGATTAACAATAATAAGAGGGACATTCTGTAAAAATTTGAAGCAAATCGCTCGGGGCACTTAGCCGCAGGAACGATCGTTGCTGGAGACCATAATTTTTGCATTTTTTCTGCTGCACCCACAATTCTTATTTGCGAATAATTATTTTTTGTACAATGATTAACAATAATAAGAGGGTCATGCTTTAAAAATTTGAAGCCAATCGGTCGTGGCACTTGGCCGCAGGAGCGATCGTTGCTGAAAATCATAATTTTTATTTTTTCTGCTGCACCCACAATTCTCATTTGCGAATAATTATTTTTTGTACAATGATTAACAATAATGAGAGGGCCATGCTGTAAAAATTTGAAGCGAATCGCTCGTGGCACTTGTCCGCAGGAGCGATTGTTGCTGGAGATCATTATTTTTTATTTTTTTCTTCTGCACCCACAATTCTCATTTGCGAATAATTATTTTTTGTACAATGATTAACAATAATAAGGGGGTCATCCTGTAAAAATTTGAAGCAAATCGCTCGTGGCACTTGGATGCAGGAGCGATCGTTGCTGGAGACCATAATTCTTAATTTTTTCTGCTGCACCCACAATTCTCATTTGCGAATAATTATTTTTTGTACAATGATTAACAATAATAAGTGGGTCATGCTTTAAAAATTTGAAGCCAATCGCTCGTGGCACTTGGCCGCAAGAGCGATCGTTGCTGAAGATCATAATTTTTTATTTTTTTCTGCTTCACCCACAATTCTTCTTATTTTTTGTACAATGATTAACAATAATGAGAGGGCCATGCTGTAAAAATTTGAAGCGAATCGCTCGTGGCACTTGTCCGCAGGAGCGATTGTTGCTGGAGATCATTATTTTTTATTTTTTTCTTCTGCACCCACAATTCTCATTTGCGAATAATTATTTTTTGTACAATGATTAACAATAATAAGGGGGTCATCCTGTAAAAATTTGAAGCAAATCGCTCGTGGCACTTGGATGCAGGAGCGATCGTTGCTGGAGACCATAATTCTTAATTTTTTCTGCTGCACCCACAATTCTCATTTGCGAATAATTATTTTTTGTACAATGATTAACAATAATAAGTGGGTCATGCTTTAAAAATTTGAAGCCAATCGCTCGTGGCACTTGGCCGCAAGAGCGATCGTTGCTGAAGATCATAATTTTTTATTTTTTTCTGCTTCACCCACAATTCTCATTTGCGAATAATTATTTTTTGTACAATGATTAACAATAATAAGAGGGTCATTCTGTAAAAATTTGAAGCAAATCGCTCGTCGCACTTGGCCGCAGGAGCGATCGTTACTGGAGACCATAATTTTTAATTTTTTCTGCTGCACCCACAATTCTCATTTACGAAACCAAATCGATCGTGGCACTTGGCCGCAGGAGCGATCGTTGCTGGAGAACATCATTTTTAATTTTTTCTGCTGCACCCACAATTCTCATTTGCGAATAATTATTTTTTGTACAATGATTAAAAATAATAAGAGGGTCATGGTGTAAAAATTTGTAGCAAATCGCTCGTGGCACTTGGACGCAGGAGAGATCGTTTCTGGAGACCATAATTTTTAATTTTTTCTGCTGCACCCACAATTCTTATTTGCGAATAATTATTTTTTGTACAATGATTAACAATAACAAGAGGGTCATCCTGTAAAAATTTGAAGCAAATCGCTCGTGGCACTTTGGCGATTGTTTCTGGAGTTAATTTTTTTTAACTAAATATTTATACTGATTTTATTTCGCTGCACCCCTGCGTTTTTTTTTGCTAGGGTGATCATTGTAGATAACCCTAACTTTATATTTAATAAGAATAATGAGTCAAATTTGCCTTTGCATTAAAATAAAACTGATGTGCCGCTTCATAGTTTCGTTGCTAACTTTCGCTGCTAACTTCACACGCGTTAGTTTTTTTATTTTTTAAAAAAGTTTAACCCCCCATAACTTTTTTGTTTTTGGGGCGATTACTTTCAAAATTGCTAGAATTGATCCTTATAATAAAAGTAATTTTTCCTGAAAAAGTTACGTTAATCGAAATGTTCTTTCAGCTTTTTTCGATTTTTTTTAAGTTTAACCCCACCATAACTTTTGTTTTTGTGGGATTACTTTCAAAATTGGTAGAATTGATCCTTATAATAAAAGTTATTTTTCCTGATAAAGTTGCGTTAATCGTAGTTTTCTATCAGCTTTTTTCGATTTATTTAAAAGTTTAACCCCCCAAAACTTTTTTGTTTTTGGGGGGATTACTTTCAAAAACAATAGGGACCTTCCCCTTTATTTTTCCTAAAAATTTTAAGTCGATCGGATTATTCATTCTTGAGTTGACAGGCGGACAGACGTACATTTTCAGAGTTTCTTCAAAGTCCAAGAATGTTTTGACTAGAACTTTTTTTGCGATTTTGGGAAATTTGAAACTACAGTACAATACTATTCTAGAGCTACGCGCTGTGAATAGTATAATAATCAACAAGGAATGAAAGTACCTTATTAGCTAATTGTTCGCAAAAGCAAGCTATTTTATGTTAAGTAATTTGCAAGTTATGAAGTTTTTTCCACTATTAGCATATTTCTTTAAAAAAATATCTAAACTCAATCGGCACCAGTTTGATATGTGATAAAAATCACTTATATCGAGTGAGAAAACTAACACGTACAAATAATGGGCACCATTACTAATTTACTTTATGCTTTGATTTTTTTTTTCAGGTAACTTGGATACGGCATAGAGACTTGCATCTCCTTACTGTTGGTCGATTTACATATACTTCCGACCAAAGATTTACCAGCATCCACAACCCCATGACGGAGGATTGGACCCTCCAAGTTCGGTACCCGCAACGCCGCGATAGTGGAGTTTATGAGTGTCAAGTAGGGACAACTCCACCTATCGGGCATTCGATGTACCTCTCTGTAGTGGGTAAGTTAGGATTCAAGATTATTTTTTTGTGCTAAAACATACATTTTACATTTACACTCATCAAAGAGATACAAATTTAAAATTTATGAGCAAAAAAATACCCTGTTGGGGACAGTGGCTCATCCAGAGGTCTGAGTTTTTCAGGTAATACAGGTGTATATAAGCAAAACCTATGTAATAAAAAACCAACTTGACTAAGTAATCAGTTTATTAATTTAAAATCTTCGCCTAGGGCTTTCGTTATTTAAAACATCATCAGGGCAAGGCCTTAAAAATAAGTTTTTATAAGAAAATGTAACATTTTTCGAAATTATAAAATTTGAAAATGTTTATGAAAACTTACTCGTCAGGGCTTCCTACATCAATACAACATGTTGTATTGATGTATTGATGTTGCAACAGTTGAACATATATGTATATAACTAACAATTTACATTAAACATATATGTATATAACTAACAATTTACATTAAACATATATGTATATAACTATTTACATTACACATTAAATATTAAAACTAAAATCTTAAAAGTACGTAGATGCATGTCATTTAAAGAAGTGAGGTTACGTTGTCAGGGATAGCGAATTTTGTTGGGTAAAAGTAAGAAAACTATAAGGAAGAAGAAGAAGAAGAAGAAGAAGAAGAAGAAGAAGAAGAAGAAGAAGAAGACGAAGAAGAAGAAGAGGAAGTATAAATGAGGGATAGTTAAATTTTTGAACATGGGGTTGGATTTTTTGTTTTAATTGATCCGCTTATCTAAACATAGATCCTGATTATGCTTTGTGGCCAGGAGTATTTCGAGGTCCTCATAAAAGTCTAATTTTGGGTCATTCTATAAGTTACAATGTGATGTAAGAGTTTTAAATCATTGTTTATGTCAATTGTGTGATTATTATATTTTAAATGGTGGCTTATTGTGGAAGTTTTAGGACGGTCGATATTCTCCTATCCACGGACACGAATTTGGCGAATGCTTTGGCCTATATAAAATTTTTGACAGTTACATGTTAATTTGTAAATACCGCTTTTTTCAAGCACTGGTATGGGGTCTTTATTGCGAACTAAGTGATCACTAAGTTTGTTTCTAGACCTAAAAACAATAGCCAAATCCGTATTATTGAAAACTTTTGAGAATTTTTTTTTGTGGTTTGGGAGGGGTCAAAGAATGTAGCGAATCTTTTTAAGTTCAAATTTATTTAAGATTTTGTCAACGATATTGGGGTTATATCCATTTAATAAAGCAACATATTTTATAATATTTATTTTTTTGTTTCTGTTTTCTATAGATAGGGGAATTTTTAAGGCGTGGTGAACTTAGGAATTTAGGGAAGAAAGTTTGTGAGAAAAAGTGGCAGCTATCCACAGGAATTATGTAATCCGTTTGGGTCGGTTTCCTATATATACTAAAATCAAAGGAGTTGTTTTGTCTTTTAATATTAATATCGAGAAAATTGATAGATTTTTCAACCTCGGTCTCAGCGGTGAATTTAATGTTGGGGTGTATATTATTAATATGTGTGAGAATGTGGTCGGTTTCACCGATTAAACCTTTTACGATAGCGAAAATATCGTCAACGTACCTCTTCCAGATGACTAATTTGTCATCCAAAGAATTAACTATATGATTTTTTTCTAAATTATCTAAAAAAATTTCAGCTAATAAGCCGAATTAATTGGAGTTAGAGTTGCATAGTTAGTAGCATGCCGTAAAATAAAAAAAATATTTTGAGTTTCTAGGCGAAACATAAAAATTAATTTTACCAAGTAGATAATCAACCTGACCATTGATTAACTAATGCACAAAGCAACTATTAGCCAAAACTCTTCTATTTTCCAGTGTTTTAATACCGGTAGTTTTTTCAATCCAAAAGTAATTAAAATCTAATATTCTATTCATTTTAAAAGCTAGAACACGCAAAAATTTATGTTGAATTTTTCTAAAATATATTTATCTTGAGCAGTATATGGAGACCAAATCAGGGGGCAATATTCTAAATTAGATCTTATCAAGGATTTATAAAGCACAGTTAATGTGTGTGTAGAAAGTTCCAGACAGTTACGCTTTACAAATCCAAGAAGTTTATTTGCTTTTTTGGCTATAATATTAATATGGTCAATAAAATTTAAGTTTTCATTAAACATGACACCCAGATCTTTTATGGATGAACTATATTTTATTTTTTTATTTACGTTATTGATTTCTGATTTTAAAAAATTTAAAATCATCAGCGAATATGAGTCCCTCACTAAAGACAAGCTCACTGATCATATCGTTAATAAATATGAGGAATAAAAGAGGAGCGCAATGTGACCCTTGTGGCACACCTGAACAGATATCTATAAAAAAAAGAAAACACACCCAACACATGAACACAATGTTTTCGACTAGACAAAAAGCTTTCAAACCATTTAAGCAGTTTATCGTCCAAACCAAATATGTTTAACCAACAATAAACTAATATCCACCGTTTCAAATACTTTAGAGGATTCTGTGTAGATGGAATCTAACTGCCAGTCCTTCTCTAAAGCGTAGAGAATTGTTTTTCCCTATAAATAGCTAGGTTGGTTGTGGTGGATCGAACTGACAATAAACCGTGTTGCTGATTAGACAACTTTGATTTACATTGCCATGCCAACTGGTCACAAACCAAACTATCAAATAGCTTAGGTATAGAGGATTGTATGGATACCCACCTATAGTTCTTAATATCATTACGTCCGCCGCTTTTAAAAATAGGTACAATAAAACTATTTTTCCATAGATCTGGAAAAATACCGGTGTCAAATGACTTATTAAAATGAATACTCAGGGGTAATGATATTGTGCATATACATTCCTTAAGAAGAGCATTGGGAATACCGTCAGGGCCAGATGTGTACTTATTGGGAATTCTTTCAATTTTATTAAATATATCTACAACAGTTATCGGCCTTATGAAAATATTGGATGAAGAACAACCAGCATTGTCCACATTAACTGCATTATGCTGTTGGTAGACAGACGAGAAACGTCATCGCTGGATGTGATGACGTCATCGCCGGATAAGATGACGTCATCGCCGGATGTGATGACGTCATCGCCGGATGTATGACGTCATCGCCAGATCTGATGACGTCATCTCCGGATGTGATGACGTCATCGCCGGATGTGATGACGTCATCGCCAGATCTGATGACGTCATCGCCGGATGTGATGACGTCATCGCCGGATGTGATGTCGTCATCGCCGGATGTGATGACGTCATCGCCGGATGTGATGACGTCATCGCCGGATGTGATGATGTCATCGCTGGATGTGATGACGTCATCGCCCGATCTGATGATGTCATCTCCAGATCTGATTACGTCATCGCCAGATCTGATGACGTCATCGCCAGATCTGATGACGTCATCACCTGATTTATTTTTTATTTATTTATTAACGGATATCCTTTTTTACAAACATTTAAGTACAATAGAATAAAACATGTTATATGGTAACTAGAATATTTAACTGGACACTTATAATTAATATAATAATTTTTAACGTATAATTAATATAATACTCTTTTAATGTTATTTTTAAATTTATTTAAACTTAAATAAAAAATATCACAGTCATTGATTGTGTTTATTAAATTGGTCATTCTACATAAAGGAGAGTGCATTCCATAGTTTGTTCGGTGAAATGGAATAAAAAATAAATTATTAAACCTTAAGTTTGCTAATGGAACACAGATAGAAAATTGTGAAAGAATTGGTGGACATTTTATTATGAAGTGAAAAACTTTGTAAATAAACATAATATCGTAGTATGAACGACGTTTCTCCAATAAAGGTAAAGTAAAATAAGTTAACAACTCGTTAATGTTGCTATTTGCATAGTCAATGTTATTTTTGATACACAGTAATCTAATAATTTTTTTTTGTATATTTTCTAAACGTAATATATGGGTTGTATAACTTGGCGACCAAATCAATGACCCGTATTCTAGGCCTGACCGAACAAAACTAGTGTATAAAACAATTAGACATCGTGTATCAGTAAACGTAGTAGTATATCGTTTAATAAACCCTAAATTTTTATTTGCCTTAGTAACTATCTTGTCAATATGATCAGTAAAATTTAATTTGGTATCAAGGTGAACACCTAAATCTTTAAAAACTTCAACTCTATCGATTGGGACATTATCTATACAATATACACCGTAAGTGGGCATTAATTTCCTAGTGAAGGTCATTGATTTACATTCTGATGACGTCATCGCCGGATGTGATGACGTCATCGCCAGATCTGATGAATCATGGCCAGATGTGTTGACGTCATCGCTGGATGTGATGACGTCATCGCCAGATCTGATGACGTCATCGCCGGATGTGATGACGTCATCGCCGGATGTGCTTTTTTGGCTATAATATTAATAGTCAATAACATATAAGTTTTTATTAAATATGACACCCAGTTCTTTTATGGATGAACTATATTTTAAAGTTACTTTATTGATTTGGTAATTAGATTTTAATTTTTCCCGACCCCTAAAAAAACTAATATAACAACACTTAGTTTTAAGCCTAAGATTGTTTTTAGTACACCAATTGAATATTTTATTTAGGTCTCGTTGTAAATCGGCTCTATCCTCATCAGATTTGATGATTTTAAAAAATTTAAAATCATCAGCGAATATGAGTCCCTCGCTAGAGCCAATCTGATTGATCATTCGTTAATAAATATGAGGAATAAAAGAGGAGCGCAATGTGACCCTAGTGGCACACCTGAACAGACATCTATAAAAAAAAAAGAAAACACACCCAACACATGAACACAATGTTTTCGACTAGACAAGAAGCTTTCAAACCATTTAAGCAGTTTAACGTCAAAAACAAATATTGCAAGTTTAACCAACAATAAACTAATTTTCAACCTTGCACAGGTGTCTTGAATCAAAATAAAGATTTTTTTTTCTGGCGCCAAAAACTCTCTTCACAGATTGAAAGAGGGTTGTCTGAAGAATAAAACCTGTTAATATTAAAATCCTCCCCCGAGCCCCTTTCGAGAAAATGGGAATTAAAAAGGCTTAAATGGGCCTAAATTTAGTTTTCTAGGGATTTCATAAAAATGGCTAACTCGCCGAAAAAAACTGTTCTGTTTTAAAACATAGACAAAAAAATTATCTACAAACCACTTTTTTAATGAACTCGCTAGCTCAAACCCTTACCGTTTTATAGCTCAAACAAAGTTGCATATTAAGATAGCTTATTGTCAATCATTTTTTAAGCATGCATATTTTGGGTTTTTGTAAAAAAACTCAAAAATCACAATTCCAACAACAAAAATAGTTATTACATAAAAGATTCTTAGTTAAATTCAACACAAACCAAATTTTGTTTATCTTAATAGCTTTAATAGATCAAGAGATATATAGCTTCAAATGTTATCGTTTTAAATTTCATGTTACAATTTTTTCCTTCATATGCAATAAATTGGTTTTTTGTAAATATCTTAAAATCGAGTAGGTAAAAGAAAAAAAATCATATGAGTGAAAAAATAGCTAAGAAAATTATCTAAAAAACGCTGTTTTACTTATTTACTTAGCTCTTTTGGTTTGCAAACTATAGCTCGTGAAAATAAGAAAATATTGTAATAATTTTGTATATATATATTATATATATAATTTTTTATAATATTAATATGTAGCAAAATGTTAATTCTTAACGTTGTTTGTAATAAAAATATTATAAAAAACTCCTAATTGGGCCATGTTATGCAAAAAGGAACCAACCCACAATATTTAAATATTGTAGGTAGGAATGTAGTATCGACATTTCTAGATCAGTATACGACATTATCTCTTTTTTTTTAATATGTTGGCTACTTTTTGCATAAAAGGGCCCAATTGTACTATATATAGTATTGTGGGTTGGTTGCTTTTTGCATAACATGGCCCAATTAAAAAACTCTCTTCACAGATTGAAAGAGGGTTGTCTGAAGAATAAAACCTGTTAATATTAAAATCCTCCCCCGAGCCCCTTTCGAGAAAATGGGAATTAAAAAGGCTTAAATGGGCCTAAATTTAGTTTTCTAGGGATTTCATAAAAATGGCTAACTCGCCGAAAAAAACTGTTCTGTTTTAAAACATAGACAAAAAAATTATCTACAAACCACTTTTTTAATGAACTCGCTAGCTCAAACCCTTACCGTTTTATAGCTCAAACAAAGTTGCATATTAAGATAGCTTATTGTCAATCATTTTTTAAGCATGCATATTTTGGGTTTTTGTAAAAAAACTCAAAAATCACAATTCCAACAACAAAAATAGTTATTACATAAAAGATTCTTAGTTAAATTCAACACAAACCAAATTTTGTTTATCTTAATAGCTTTAATAGATCAAGAGATATATAGCTTCAAATGTTATCGTTTTAAATTTCATGTTACAATTTTTTCCTTCATATGCAATAAATTGGTTTTTTGTAAATATCTTAAAATCGAGTAGGTAAAAGAAAAAAAATCATATGAGTGAAAAAATAGCTAAGAAAATTATCTAAAAAACGCTGTTTTACTTATTTACTTAGCTCTTTTGGTTTGCAAACTATAGCTCGTGAAAATAAGAAAATATTGTAATAATTTTGTATATATATATTATATATATAATTTTTTATAATATTAATATGTAGCAAAATGTTAATTCTTAACGTTGTTTGTAATAAAAATATTATAAAAAACTCCTAATTGGGCCATGTTATGCAAAAAGGAACCAACCCACAATATTTAAATATTGTAGGTAGGAATGTAGTATCGACATTTCTAGATCAGTATACGACATTATCTCTTTTTTTTAATATGTTGGCTACTTTTTGCATAAAAGGGCCCAATTGTACTATATATAGTATTGTGGGTTGGTTGCTTTTTGCATAACATGGCCCAATTAGGAGTTTTTTATAATATTTTTATTACAAACAACGTTAAGAATTAACATTTTGCTACATATTAATATTATAAAAAATTATATATCGTCGGCTTACAAGTAAAAGGCACTAAGTCACTTTTTTGCAAAAATGAGATTTTAATAGCACTCTAGTTAATTTTTGATGATCTATGTATAGGTAAACCGAACTAACTTCTAGTTGGACTGCCAAGGGAGTTATCCACTATACAAATCGCACCAATTTGATTTTGATTAAAATTTTATCTGGCAATTGGCACTAAGTCACTTAGTGCACTTAGTGCGTTTTACTTGTAGATTATTTCAAATGTTTCTGCACTAAGCGACTTCCTAAATAGTTAATTTATAAAAATATGATTGCTTGAATCATTTATATGATACAATATCGCTTTATTAATTGTACTGACAAACGCATTCAAATTTAAACTCATAGATTATTATAATTTTGCTCTTAAATCCTTGGTTACTACATAAATAACAAGAATATAAGAAAAAAACTAAGGTTCGCGGCAAAATCGGAAAACAGCCCTTAGAATTGCAACGTGAAGTGTTTTATCATTAAAAATGATTCATTATAATTATTGACTTTAGGAAATGCTTCTTTGCCGGCACAGCCGATGGCCTCTGAAAACTGTCTTAGTTCTGGTATAGTAAGCAGTTTCATATAATTAATACTAATTAATTTTATTAATTTTGAAAACGTTCTTTAAACATTTAAAAATCTAGTTTTTGAAAATGTATGTAAACATTATGTTTTCTACTTTATAGTTATACTTTACGTTTAATTAATAGAAGGGTTTTAATTTTAAATAGTTGTTTTTTATATTATTTTATTGACTTAGTGCTCTTTACTTGTAAACCGACGTCATGGGCCTACAGTAAAAGGCACTAAGTCCATGTCTTTTTTCAAATTTAATTGAATTAAACTACTTCAATTTTTCTTTATTTAACTGCAAATGGGACATCATTATGTCCAAACATGTCATTGCAATTTGTGGTAGTTTTTTTCCGAAAACAATTATTACAAAAATTAAAAAACAACAATGAAAGTTAAATTTGTCAATATCTCAAAACCATGTTTTTGGACTTAGTGCTGTTTACTTGTGAGCCGACGATATATATATATATACAAAATTATTACAATATTTTATTACTTTCACGAGCTATAGTTTGCAAACCAAAAGAGATAAGTAAACAAATAAAACAGCGTTTTTTAGATAATTTTCTAAGCTATTTTTTCACTCATATGATTTTTTTTCTTTTACCTACTCGATTTTAAGATATTTACAAAAAACCAATTTATTGCATATGAAGGAAAAAATTGTAACATGAAATTTAAAACAATAACATTTGAAGCTATCTATCTCTTGATCTATTAAAGCTATTAAGATAAACAAAATGTTGGTTTGTGTTGAATTTAACTAAGAATCTTTTATGTAATAACTATTTTTGTTGTTGGAATTGTGGTTTTTGAGTTTTTTTACAAAAACCCAAAATATGCATGCTTAAAAAATGATTGACAATAAGCTATCTTAATATGCAACTTTGTTTGAGCTATAAAACGGTAAGGGTTTGAGCTAGCGAGTTCATTAAAAAATTGATTTGTAGATAATTTTTTTGTCTATCTTTTATAACAGAACAGTTTTTTTCGTCGAGTTAGCCATTTTTATGAAATCCCTAGAAAACTAAATTTAGGCCCATTTAAGCCTTTTTAATCCGCATTTTCTCGAAAAGAACTCGGGGGAGGATTTTAATATTAACAGGTTTTATTCTTCAGACAACCCTCTTTCAATCTGTGAAGAGAGTTTTTGGCGCCAGAAAAAAAAACTTTATTTTGATTTAAGACACCTGTGCTTGTCAAATGCTTTAGAGGAGTCTGTGTAGATGGAATCTAACTGCCAGCCCTTATTCTTTCAATTTTATTAAATATATCTACAACAGTTATCGACCTTATGAAAATATTGGATGAAGAACAACCAGCATTGTTCACATTAACTGCATTATGCTGTTGGTAGACAGACGAGAAATGTCATCGCCGGATGTGATGACGTCATCGCCGGATGTGATGACGTCATCGCCGGATGTGATGACGTCATCGCCGGATGTGATGACGTCATCGCCAGATCTGATGACGTCATCGCCAGATGTGATGACGTCACCGCCGGATGTGATGACGTCATCGCCGGATCTGATGACGTCTTCGCCAGATCTGATGACGTCATCACCTGATGTGATGACGTCATCGCCAGATCTGATGACGTCATCGCCAGATCTGATGACGTCATTGCCAGATCTGATGACGTCATCGCCAGATCTGATGACGTCACCACCTGATGTGATGACGTCATCGCCAGATCTGATGACGTCATCGAAAGATGTGATGACGTCACCGCCGGATGTGATGACGTCATCGCCGGATGTAATGACGTCATCGCCAGATCTGATGACGTCATCACCGAATATGATGACGTCATCGCCAGATGGGATGACGTCATCGCCGGATGTCATGACGTCATCGTCGGATGTATGACGTCATCGCCAGATCTGATGACGTCACCACCTGATGTGATGACGTCATCGCCAGATGTGATGACGTCATCGCTGGATGTGATGACGTCATCGCTAGATCTGATGACGTCATCGCCAGATCTGATGACGTCATCGCCAGATCTGATGACGTCATCGCCAGATATGATGACGTCATCGCCAGATGTGATGACATCATTGCCAGATCTGATGACGTCATCGCCAGATCTGATGACGTCATCGCCAGATCTGATGACGTCATCGCCAGATCTGATGACGTCATCGCCAGATCTGATGACGTCATCGCCAGATCTGATGACGTCATCGCCAGATCTGATGACGTCATCGCCAGATCTGATGACGTCATCACCTGATGTGATGATGTTGACGTCATCGCCGGATGTGATGACGTCATCGCCGGATGTGATGACGTCATCGCCAGATGTGATGACGTCATCACTGGATGTGATGACGTCATCACCAGATCTGATGACGTCATCGCCGGATGTGATGACGTCATCGCCAGATCTGATGCTTTAAAAAAAATTAAAATCATCAGCGAATATGAGTCCCTCGCTAGAGCCAATCTGATTGATCATATCGTTAATAAATATGAGGAATAAAAGAGGAGCGCAATGTGACCTTTGTGGCACACCTAAACAGACATCTATAAAAAAAAAGAAAACACACCCAACACATGAACACGAATGTTTTCGACTAGACAAAAAGCTTTCAAACCATTTAAGCAGTTTAACGTCAAAACCAAATATGGCAAGTTTAACCAACAATAAACTAATTTTCAACCTTGTCAAATGCTTTAGAATCTAACTGCCAGCCCTTATTCTTTCAATTTTATTAAATATATCTACAACAGTTATCGGCCTTATGAAAATATTGGATGAAGAACAACCAGCATTGTCCACATTAACTGCATTATGCTGTTGGTAGACAGACGAGAAACGTCATCGCTGGATGTGATGACGTCATCGCCGGATGTGATGACGTCATCTCCAAACCATTTAAGCAGTTTAACGTCAAAACCAAATATGGCAAGTTTAACCAACAATAAACTAATTTTCAACCTTGTCAAATGCTTTAGAATCTAACTGCCAGCCCTTATTCTTTCAATTTTATTAAATATATCTACAACAGTTATCGGCCTTATGAAAATATTGGATGAAGAACAACCAGCATTGTCCACATTAACTGCATTATGCTGTTGGTAGACAGACGAGAAATGTCATCGCCGGATGTGATGACGTCATCGCCGGATGTGATGACGTCATCGCCGGATGTGATGACGTCATCGCCGGATGTGATGACGTCATCGCCAGATGTGATGACGTCATCGCTGGATGTGATGACGTCATCGCCAGATCTGATGACGTCATCGCCGGATGTGATGACGTAATCGCCAGATCTGATGACGTCATCGCTAGATGTGATGACGTCATCGCTGGATGTGATGATTTAAAAAACTTTAAAATCATCAGCGAATATGGGTCCCTCGTTAGAGCCAATCTGATTGATCATATCGTTAATAAATATGAGGAATAAAAGAGGAGCGCAATGTGACCTTTGTGGCACACCTAAACAGACATCTATAAAAAAAAGAAAACACACCCAACACATGAACACGAATGTTTTCGACTAGAAAAAAAGCTTTCAAACCATTTAAGCAGTTTAACGTCAAAACCAAATATGGCAAGTTTAACCAACAATAAACTAATTTTCAACCTTGTCAAATGCTTTAGAGGTGTCTGTGTAGATGGAATCTAACTGCCAGCCCTTATTCTTTCAATTTTATTAAATATATCTACAACAGTTATCGGCCTTATGAAAATATTGGATGAAGAACAACCAGCATTGTCCACATTAACTGCATTATGCTGTTGGTAGACAGACGAGAAACGTCATCGCCGGATGTGATGACGTCATCGCCGGATGTGATGACGTCATCGACGGATGTGATGACGTCATCGCCGGATGTGATGACGTATCTGGCTATAATATTAAAATAGTCAGGACAGAAATTTTTAATTTTAAACAAAATTATAAAAATATTAATTTATTATTCCATCAATCTATTTTCCAATCATCGTACAGAGTGATATTGGTAGACTGAGAGTTTTGGGCTGCTGGCCCTCTTCAGTACCAAGAGTCAACTCTGCACGCTGATTAAGAAAACGTTTTTAGCCTTTACTCGCGAAAGGAATATAGCCATTAGATTGATGTAGACTTGTGCGCCATCTATTTCTAGATGTAGACAACTACTCATACCTCTCCTTATCTGGAGACTTTTTTAGTAAGGACAGAAATTTTTAATTTTAAACAAAATTATAAAAATATTAATTTATTATTCCATCAATCTATTTTCCAATCATCGTACAGAGTGATATTGGTACTGAAGAGGGCCAGCAGCCCGAAACTGTCAGTCTACCAATATCACTCTGTACAATGATTGGAAAATAGATTGATGGAATAATATATTAATAGTCAATAAAATATAAGTTTTTATTAAATATGACACCCAGTTCTTTTATGGATGAACTATCTTTTCAAGTTACTTTAAGTTACATAACCGGAGTCATGCTACTCAGCAACTTATTGTTTATATAATAAAATGTATATTGTTTTGTCAGCATAGTTTACCTATGTAGCTTTTTACTTTCTTTCAATCAATCTGTAATTATATTGTAAACTATTAACATTATTTAATAAATTTGTAATTCAATAAAATACTTCAAAAAACTTTAAAATAACTTTTTAAAAACTTCTTACGGCAAGGTTGCAACGTAATTGGCGCAGTCGGCAGTTTTCACCAATCAATTTAGCATAAAATTGATTCGTTTCGACGATTTGTTGGTGATAGAACCTGGTAGTTTCCAAACAAGAGAAATTACAAAAAAAAAGTTTTCTTCGAGTGTGAGTGCACATCACAGATGAAGGACATCATAGCAGCGACCATTTGCCTGTAAGTACCTATGTCATTTAGTGATTGCAGATTCAATTTTCAAAATACTTTAATCGATTCTGAGTCCAGTTCCGAGTCCGAAACAAACTCTGAACTAGAACTTACCATAATAGAAACAAATAACCCCATTCCCGAAATAAATAATTTAAATTTAAACATGGCTAACGTTCTGAAAGCCGACTACTTGAACATGATCCCTGAATTTAGGGGCGAGTCAGAACTCCTTCCTAGATTCATCGATATATGTGAAAAATTAGTCAATAAATTTTATAACCTTAATGACCCGACGGACTTTCAGAATGAGTACCTAATGTCTAGCATTTTGGCTAAAATAAAGGGCGATGCCGCAACTAAAATATCCTCTTGCATTCTGAATAACTGGAATGACTTAAAATTAGCACTCCAGAATACATATAGCGATAAACGCGACGTTTTCAGCTTGCAATTGGAAATGACAGAGTTAAAGCAAGGGCTCAAACAGTCAGTTTTCGATTTTTACAATAGTATACTTATGCTACTTAACCTTCAGATAGCATATTTAACGGTGCATCATGGTAATGCACAAGAGGTCGGAACTTTAACCGCATACTTAAGAAAATACGCCTTAAGGGTTTTATTGAGGGGCCTCCGAGACCCAATAGGATCCTTAATGCGAACCAAAAATCCAGAAGATCTGAACTCTGCGTTAAATATGCTAACGAACGATTTTCAATTAGAAATAAATGACCAAATAATTAGAAATTCTTATAGCCAAAATCCTAGACAAAAGCCAAACTTTAATAATAATCGTAACTTTACACAAGGAAGGCAGCAATTGCCAAATATTAGGCAATTGCAACTAACAAATTACCCACAAAATTTCCAGCCAAGGCCAAATGGTTTTAATAATAATAACACAAATACAAACTTTCAAAATCAGCCAGGGCCTAGCTCCAGAAATGATGTGTTTAGGCCAAACCCTAATGTAAGGTTACCGAGACCAACTCCAATGAGTGTTTCTACGCGAAACACTAATATGTCCCATGCTAGGCAAAATTTTAATAATAGAAATAATTCAAATAATCAAATTAGAACGCCTAATTTTCAAATAGAAGAGGTTTTCAACTTGCATAATGCGCCGAAAGAGTTTCCGGAGGAAAATTTAAATAAAAATCAAGATGACTCATCTTTTTTAGAGAATTGAGCCTCGGAAAAATAGATATCATGAGTTTAACAAACGAAAAAAGTCAATTGTGCTATATAATTTACCCAGATTTAAATTTAAAAGTTTTATTAGATAGTGGTAGCACAAAGTCGTTTGTTAAACATGACATCGCAAATAAATTTTTTTCTAGGAATATTTTACATGACCCATTTTTAATATCTAGTGCACACGGTACTTCCTTGGAAAAGTATAGTACAAAGATCCCGTGTGGCAAATTGTTTAAAAATAACATTAATCTTAAATTTCATATGTTCAACTTTCATAAACAATTTGACTGTCTACTAGGCTTAGATAACCTAAAGAAATTAAACGCGATTGTCGACCTGCATAATGATGTATTAATTACACCATCCCGCAGAATCAAAATTCACTACCTTGAGTTATCTAGTGGGGCCGACAGCATAGTCGTCCCTGCCAAGACAGAACAAATTATTAAAATAAATATTAAAAATGTTAAAAATGGTGACGTAATAATTCCTCACATGAAAGCTGGTGATCTAGAAATAATAGAAAGCGTAGCCAGTGTAAAAGATTTTTCTACTTATTGTAGTATTGTTAACCCTACAGATAGGGACATTTCTGCTAAAATAAACCCAATAACTGTGCAAATGTTCGACGAATACGAACACCACACAGCTTCTAATTTTAATAATATTAATACATATTGCGATAACTCGCCAATTGATCTGTCTAAAATTAAAATAAATCATATGAATGCAGAGGAAAAACAAGCAATTTTAAATCTTTTAAATGAGTACTCTGATATTTTTCATTCAGAAGGAAAACCCTTAACTTTTACGCATAAAATTAAACATAAAATAGTTACTAAAGACGAAATACCAGTGTACACAAAGTCCTATCGTTTTCCAAATGTCCATAAGCAAGAGGTAGATAAACAAATTAAAAAAATGTTACAACAAAAAATCATAAGACCCTCTTATAGCCCGTGGAGTTCGCCAATTTGGGTGGTCCCCAAGAAAAGTGCCCCTTTTGCTGAACGCAAATGGCGCATAGTAGTTGACTTATTGGACAAGTTGGGACGTTGTTTATACTTTAGTACAATGGATTTAGCCAGTGGTTATCACCAGCTGGAAATGGCTAGGGAGGATATTCAAAAAACTGCTTTCAGCACAGAAAATGGTCACTATGAATTCCTGCGCATGCCCTTTGGCCTTAAAACGGCCCCAGCTACATTCCAGAGGGTCATGGACAACCTGTTAAGGGGTATATTAAATAAAAAATGCTGCGTATTTCTTGATGATATCATTTGTTTTAGTACAAGTTTACAAGAACATATAAACAATCTCAAAGAGATTTTTGATAGATTGCGATCTGCTAATCTTAAATTACAAGTCGATAAATGCGAATTTTTGCAAAAAGAAGTAGCGTTTTTAGGTCATATAGTGACACCCCAGGGCGTAAAACCGAATCCTGAAAAAATTAAAGCTGTTCAAAACTATCCTATTCCTAAAACTACACGACAAATTAAGGCTTTTTTGGGACTATTGGGTTATTACCGCAAATTCATAAAAGATTTTGCGAAAATAACTAAACCTATGACTATCTGTCTGAAAAAGAATCATAAAATTAATATTAAGGACCCCGAGTATGTAAAATGTTTTAACCATTGTAAAAATTTGTTGATTAACCAACCCATACTGCAGTATCCAGATTTTAATCAACCCTTCATTCTAACTTGCGATTCTTCTAGTTTTGCTTTAGGTTCGGTGTTGTCACAAGGGAAAATAGGCTCTGATTTGCCAGTAGCTTACGCAAGTCGCACCCTTAACGAATCAGAATGTAATCTAAGTACTATCGAAAGGGAACTCCTAGCAATCGTTTGGGCTGTTAAATACTTTAGGCCCTACCTTTATGGCCGAAAATTTACAATAGTATCTGACCATAAACCCTTGCAGTGGTTGTTCTCCCTTAAAGAACCTAATTCCAAATTATGTAGGTGGCGGTTGTACTTAGAAGAATATGATTATGAAATTATTTATAAAAAAGGTGTCCTTAATAGTAACGCAGATGCCTTGTCACGCATCGTAATAAACCCAGAAACCAATATTCCCAAAAATCCCGACCAACGACAAAACCCCACAAACGAACCCCCCCAAATAAAAAAAATCGGTAACGCCACTGACTTAACTTATGCCCAAGTTTTAAGTAATAATTACAATAAAAATACTATAAGTAATTCACCTCTACAAAATAACATAAAGTCACGTACGAGTTTCAAAGATAAGGAAGTATCAGATTACGATGACAATATATGCGAATCTATTCCCACATACGAAATAAATTTAAATGAACTTTCAGACGCCGTTTATAAAAATGAAACTCTTCGTCAAATAATTTATAATAACCTTAATATAATTAATAATAATGTAAAAATAATCGACAATGATCTATTTAATTGTGACGAGAATATATCTCTTGCTCATTGCGGCTCCCAGTGTTTTAGCATGAAAAAAGGAATCGCCCGTAATTTCAGGGAAAAATTTAATTGCGTAAACACACTAAAAGCACAAAACAAACCTGTAGGTGAAGTTGCATATTTAAAACTTCCTACAAGAAATATTTATTATTTAATTACCAAAAAGATATTTAGGGACAAACCCACCTACACTACTATAATTTCCGCCTTGATAAGCCTCAAAAGATTATGTTTAGAGCTACAAGATTTTACTGTAGCTATGCCAAAAATTGGATCCGGCCTAGATAACCTAAAATGGGATATCATACTTAATTTAATTAAAATTATATTTCAAAACTCTAAAATTAAAATACTTATTTACAATATTGACCCACCCCAAAAAGTTGAAATTAACGTCACTAATCACGAAAATAATAAAAGTGCTATTTCCAGCTTTATAGAAGAATTCTGCGAAGAGTTGACAAATGACGAACCTGACATTACAGACAATATTAATGAACCCTTATTAGATTATATGCAAAAGTTTAACGACAGCTTTTCCGCGAATAAAGACTCAGACAATATGTCTATAATTGTTGAAACAGGGGACCTTGACGACTTAGAGCGGGAAGAAAATATTAAGCAAGCGGAACAACCTACAGAAACCGATCTTAATACAGTACACTCTAACGCGGAAAACCCAATTATTGGTGTCCCAATAGTAACTTGTCCAGTCAATTATGGCAAAAACCAAATTATTCTTTCACTAGTAGAATTTGCCCCTGCAACCCCCTCAATCGTTATCCTCTATAAATCAAAACAAAGAATGCTTGTTCAATTGTCAAAAAATAATTTTGAACAAGATGTAATAAAAATTATGAAAGAATATATCGCCCCAAAAATTAAGTATTATGTATTTTTCGAGGATCCAATCTATGAACAATTTTGTGCTGTATTACAAACATATTTTAAAAATGGACAAATAAATTTAATTAGGTGTACAAAATACCTTACAGACGTAATAGGGGAGGTAGAAATAAAAGAAATTATAAAAAATTTTCACGAGGGAAAAACGAACCATCGGGGAATCGAAGAAACCGAAAAACGTATAAAAGAGTCGTACTATTTTCCGAATCAACGTCGTGTGATTCAAACGTACATAAATAACTGTGAAATTTGCCAACTTACGAAATACGAAAGAAACCCCCTAAAATTAAAATTTAACTTGACACCGACAGCGACTAGACCATTCCAAATTTTACACATGGACAGTATCACCCTAGAAAAATCTAAATTTCTTACAATAATTGACACTTTCTCAAAATATAGTCAAGCGTATAAACTAAGTGCTGCTTCAAGCATAGAAGTAGTAAATAATCTCATAAAATATTTTACGCACCATTCCATCCCCGAACAAATCGTATCGGATAATGGTGGTGAGTTTAATAGCGGTGTGTTAAAAGAGTTACTAGAACTCCATAAAATCAAAATCCACTTCATAAGCTCGCAACACCCCGATTCAAATTCTCCAGTAGAAAGATTTCACTCCACCCTAATCGAGCACATAAGGTTACTTAATAACCAAGATATTTTTAAGAGCGAGCCAATTGAGATAAAAATAAATTATGCAATATTGGCCTATAATAATACAATACATAGCACTACAAAATTAAAACCTTCAGAAATAATCACAGGACACTTAGGCACAGATTCACCCTTTAACTTAGAATTGAACAAACAATTAATGAATAACTATATATTTAACCATAAAGAAAAAACCAAAATTTTATATCAAAAAATAAACAAAGACGCACAAAAGACGAAAGAAAAAATTATTAACAAATTAAATGAAAAACGTGAAGAAATTCCCAAAAGTATACCCGAAAAAGTATTCGTTAAAAATAAACAAAAACAGTCAAAAACCAAAAATAAATTCAAAAAAGAAAAAATCAAAAATATAAACTGGAAATTAAAAACCGCAAAAATTGACCCAACCCATTTTAATACCATAGATAAAATCCACCTTTCGAATATAAAACGCCCTAGAAAAAACAGTAACTCAAAAACTCAACAAGATTTATCTATTCCAGGTTGCTCACATGCGGACGAGCAGCGGACATCCGCAACATAACAACAAACCTTGGTATCCTTCCTATAAATTTGGGCCCTGCAAAATTGCAGCGCACGGACCATACTTTTGTCCACTACTACGAATTACAACCACTTTTCGACCAATTCGAAAAACTTAACTTAGAATATAATAGGCTAGATTTACTTAAGATTAACAAAACTTTTTATAGTAGAGAATTAGATAATTATAAGAAAATTATTAACTATACACAGGGAAAAATTTATGAAAAAATTAATCATATTAATTTAGGGTATAATGAAAGTTTCACAAGAAACAAACGGGGACTTATTAATGGTTTTGGAACCATAATTAAGGGCATTACAGGTAATTTAGATGCAAATGACGGTGAAAAAATATACAAAATTTTAACCGACATTCGCAAGAAAAACGATAACTTTCAGTCGCAATTAAATCAACAATACTCTATTAATCAAAAACTAATACAAAATTTTAATGATACTCTACAAGAAATACAGCATAATGAAAATATTTTAAAAAATAAAATTTTACAATTAAATAACTTCATGAACGAAAAAGTTCAGAGCCAAATTTTTATGTTGTTTGCACAAGACCTCCATAACCAAATTTTAATTATATATAATACAATTTTAAATATTCTAACGGATATCGAAAACTCGATAACATTTTGTAAGTTGAAAACAATGCACCCTAGCATAATAAAAACAGATGAATTATTCCTCGAAATTAGAAAAATCGCCGAACACTATAAAAACCAACTCCCAGTGGAGTTAAAATACGAAAACATTTTAGAACTTGAAAACCTTATTCAAATTAACTGTCAAATTGAGCCTACAAGAATAACATATTTTCTATCCCTCCCAATAAATTACGAAACAGATTTTGAATTATACCGCCTCACACCCATCCCTACCCTGTTCAAATCAGAGTTTGTGACGATAATTCCAAAAACTAAATATTTATTAAAGTCAAAAGAAAATGGATTTGTACCATTGAATGACATTTGTAAAAAGGGCAAAAGGTTTCAATGCGCAAACTATTTGCAAGCAAGTCAGGATGTGACTTGTGAGAAGAATATTATCCTACAGGAAAACTCACACTCATGCTCGTATATAAAACTTGATATTACCGAAAACCATATGGAAGTCATCCCGGAAATTAACCAGTTTCTCGGAGTATTTCCCAACGAAGAAAAACTCCACATTAAATGCAACGAAGAAAGCGAAACTAAGTCACTTCAAGGAATTTACCTCATAAAAGAAGAAAACTGCGAAATTTTTTTCAAACAAAACAAGCTATTTTTCGAAGAAAAATCATCTGGAAAGCCTGCCCTCGTAAATAATTTAAACCTTGCCATAGAGGACCGACAAATACAAAATTTAAAAATAAACCTAAAAACGCTGAAATTAAACGAAATTTCGGAAAATGCAGTTATACCAATGGAGAAAAATCAACAAGATATTTTCACCCCAAGCATCATGACCATTTCCCTCTACGTGGTAATCGTCATGGCGTTAACATATTTTGGACTGAAATTCATCAGAAGCCGAATCCAGGAGAGAAAGAGAGAAACCATTCCACAGGAAGAGGAACTCCAACCACTCCCCCCCGGACAGAACTTCAACCTCCCAGGGGATGCTTCATTTTGAGGAGGGAGGAGTTACATGACCGGAGTCATGCTACTCAGCAACTTATTGTTTATATAATAAAATGTATATTGTTTTGTCAGCATAGTTTACCTATGTAGCTTTTTACTTTCTTTCAATCAATCTGTAATTATATTGTAAACTATTAACATTATTTAATAAATTTGTAATTCAATAAAATACTTCAAAAAACTTTAAAATAACTTTTTAAAAACTTCTTACGGCAAGGTTGCAACGTAATTTTTATTGATTTGGTAATTAGATTTTAATTTTTTCCGACCCCTAAAAAAACTAATATAACAACACTTAGTTTTAAGCCTAAGATTGTTTTTAGTACACCAATTGAATATTTTATTTAGGTCTCGTTGTAAATCGGCTCTATCCTCATCAGATTTGATGATTTTAAAAAATTTTAAATCATCAGCGAATATGAGTCCCTCGCTAGAGCCAATCTGATTGATCATATCGTTAATAAATATGAGGAATAAAAGAGGAGCGCAATGTGACCCTTGTGACACACCTGAACAGACATCTATAAAAAAAAAGAAAACACACCCAACACATGAACACAATGTTTGCGACTAGACAAAAAGCTTTCAAACCATTTAAGCAGTTTAACGTCAAAACCAAATATTGCAAGTTTAACTAACAATAAACTAATTTTCAACCTTGTCAAATGCTTTAGAGGAGTCTGTGTAGACGGAATCTAACTGCCAGCCCTTATTCTTTCAATTTTATTAAATATATCTACAACAGTTATCGACCTTATGAAAATATTGGAAGAAGAACAACCAGCATTGTCCACATTAACTGCATTATGCTGTTGGTAGACAGACGAGAAACGTCATCGCTGGATGTGATGACGTCATCGCCGGATGTGATGACGTCATCGCCGGATGTGATGTCGTCATCGCCAGATCTGATGACGTCATCCCCAGATCTGATGACGTCATCGCCAGATCTGATGACGTCATCACCTGATGTGATGATGTCATCGCCAGATGTGATGACGTCATCACCAGATCTGATGACGTCATCGCCAGATCTGATGACGTCATTGCCAGATCTGATGACGTCATCGCCGGATGTGATGACGTCATCGCCAGATCTGATGACGTCATCGCCAGATTTGATGACGTCATCGCCGGATGTGATGACGTCATCGCCGGATGTGATGACGTCATCGCCAGATGTGATGACGTCATCGCCGGATGTAATGATGTCATCGCCAGATATGATGTCGTCATCGCCAGATGTGATAACGTCATCGCCAGATATGATGACGTCATCGCCAGATCTGATGACGTCTTCGCCAGATCTGATGACGTCATCACCAGATGTGATGACGTCATCGCCAGATCTGATGACGTCATCGCCAGATCTGATGACGTCATTGCCAGATCTGATGACGTCATCGCCAGATCTGATGACGTCACCACCTGATGTGATGACGTCATCGCGAGATCTGATGACGTCATCGCCAGATGTGATGACGTCACCGCCGGATGTGATGACGTCATCGCCGGATGTGATGACGTCATCGCCAGATCTGATGACGTCATCACCAAATGTGATGACGTCATCGCCAGATATGATGACGTCATCGCCGGATGTGATGACGTCATCGCCGGATGTGATGACGTCATCGCCGAATGTGATGACGTCATCGCCAGATCTGATGACGTCATCGCCAGATCTGATGACGTCATCGCCAGATCCGATGACGTCATCGCCGGATGTGATGACGTCATCACCAGATCTGATAACGTCATCTCCAGATATGATGACGTCATCGCTGGATGTGAAGACGTCATAGCCAGATCTGATGACGTCATCGCCGGATGTGATGACGTCATTGGCTATAATATTAATAGTCAATAAAATATAAGTTTTTAATAAATATGACACCCAGTTCTTTTATGGATGAACTATATTTTAAAGTTACTTTATTGATTTGGTAATCAGATTTTAATTTTTCCCGACCCCTAAAAAAACTAATATAACAACACTTAGTTTTAAGCCTAAGATTGTTTTTAGTACACCAATTGAATATTTTATTTAGGTCTCTTTGTAAATCGGCTCTATCCTCATCAGATTTGATGATTTTAAAAAATTTAAAATCATCAGCGAATATGAGTCCCTCGCTAGAGCCAATCTGATTGATCATATCGTTAATAAATATGAGGAATAAAAGAGGAGCGCAATGTGACCCTTGTGGCACACCTGAACAGACATCTATAAAAAAAAAGAAAACACACCCAACACATGAACACAATGTTTTCGATTAGACAAAAAGCTTTCAAACCATTTAAGCAGTTTAACGTCAAAACCAAATATTGCAAGGTTAACCAACAATAAACTAATTTTCAACCTTGTCAAATGCTTTAGAGGAGTCTGTGTAGATGGAATCTAACTGCCAGCCCTTATTCTTTCAATTTTATTAAATATATCTACAACAGTTATCGACCTTATGAAAATATTGGATGAAGAACAACCAGCATTGTCCACATTAACTGCATTATGCTGTTGGTAGACAGACGAGAAACGTCATCGCTGGATGTGATGACGTCATCTCCAGATGGGATGACGTCATCGCCGGATGTGATGACGTCATCGCCAGATCTGATGACGTCATCGCTGGATGTAATGACGTCATCGCCAGATCTGACGACGTCATCGCCAGATGTGATGACGTCATCTCCGGATGTAATGACGTCATCGCCGGATGTGATGACGTCATCGCCGGATGTGATGACGTCATCGCCGGATGTGATGACGTCATCGCCGGATGTGATGACGTCATCGCCAGATGTGATGACGTCATCGCTGGATGTGATGACGTCATCGCCAGATCTGATGACGTCATCGCCGGATGTGATGACGTATCTGGCTATAATAAGGAATAAAAGAGGAGCGCAATGTGACCTTTGTGGCACACCTAAACAGACATCTATAAAAAAAAGAAAACACACCCAACACATGAACACGAATGTTTTCGACTAGAAAAAAAGCTTTCAAACCATTTAAGCAGTTTAACGTCAAAACCAAATATGGCAAGTTTAACCAACAATAAACTAATTTTCAACCTTGTCAAATGCTTTAGAGGTGTCTGTGTAGATGGAATCTAACTGCCAGCCCTTATTCTTTCAATTTTATTAAATATATCTACAACAGTTATCGGCCTTATGAAAATATTGGATGAAGAACAACCAGCATTGTCCACATTAACTGCATTATGCTGTTGGTAGACAGACGAGAAACGTCATCGCCGGATGTGATGACGTCATCGCCGGATGTGATGACGTCATCGACGGATGTGATGACGTCATCGCCGGATGTGATGACGTATCTGGCTATAATATTAAAATAGTCAGGACAGAAATTTTTAATTTTAAACAAAATTATAAAAATATTAATTTATTATTCCATCAATCTATTTTCCAATCATCGTACAGAGTGATATTGGTAGACTGAGAGTTTTGGGCTGCTGGCCCTCTTCAGTACCAAGAGTCAACTCTGCACGCTGATTAAGAAAACGTTTTTAGACTTTACTCGCGAAAGGAATATAGCCCTTAGATTGATGTAGACTTGTGCGCCATCTATTTCTAGATGTAGACAACTACTCATACCTCTCCTTATCTGGAGACTTTGAATGGTAGCAAGTTGAAGACTTGTGTGTCTCAAGCACATAGTACCACTAACGGGTGGTTAGACGTAAAATTAGTAAGGACAGAAATTTTTAATTTTAAACAAAATTATAAAAATATTAATTTATTATTCCATCAATCTATTTTCCAATCATCGTACAGAGTGATATTGGTACTGAAGAGGGCCAGCAGCCCGAAACTGTCAGTCTACCAATATCACTCTGTACAATGATTGGAAAATAGATTGATGGAATAATATATTAATAGTCAATAAAATATAAGTTTTTATTAAATATGACACCCAGTTCTTTTATGGATGAACTATCTTTTCAAGTTACTTTATTGATTTGGTAATTAGATTTTAATTTTTTCCGACCCCTAAAAAAACTAATATAACAACACTTAGTTTTAAGCCTAAGATTGTTTTTAGTACACCAATTGAATATTTTATTTAGGTCTCGTTGTAAATCGGCTCTATCCTCATCAGATTTGATGATTTTAAAAAATTTAAAATCATCAGCGAATATGAGTCCCTCGCTAGAGCCAATCTGATTGATCATATCGTTAATAAATATGAGGAATAAAAGAGGAGCGCAATGTGACCCTTGTGACACACCTGAACAGACATCTATAAAAAAAAAGAAAACACACCCAACACATGAACACAATGTTTTCGACTAGACAAAAAGCTTTCAAACCATTTAAGCAGTTTAACGTCAAAACCAAATATTGCAAGTTTAACTAACAATAAACTAATTTTCAACCTTGTCAAATGCTTTAGAGGAGTCTGTGTAGACGGAATCTAACTGCCAGCCCTTATTCTTTCAATTTTATTAAATATATCTACAACAGTTATCGACCTTATGAAAATATTGGAAGAAGAACAACCAGCATTGTCCACATTAACTGCATTATGCTGTTGGTAGACAGACGAGAAACGTCATCGCTGGATGTGATGACGTCATCGCCGGATGTGATGACGTCATCGCCGGATGTGATGTCGTCATCGCCAGATCTGATGACGTCATCACCGGATGTGATGACGTCATCGCCAGATCTGATGACGTCATCCCCAGATCTGATGACGTCATCGCCAGATCTGATGACGTCATCACCTGATGTGATGACGTCATCGCCAGATGTGATGACGTCATCACCAGATCTGATGACGTCATCGCCAGATCTGATGACGTCATTGCCAGATCTGATGACGTCATCGCCGGATGTGATGACGTCATCGCCAGATCTGATGACGTCATCGCCAGATTTGATGACGTGATCGCCGGATGTGATGACGTCATCGCCAGATGTGATGACGTCATCGCCAGATGTGATGACGTCATCGCCGGATGTGATGACGTCATCGCCAGATATGATGTCTTCATCGCCAGATGTGATAACGTCATCGCCAGATATGATGACGTCATCGCCAGATGTGATGACGTCATCGCCAGATCTGATGACGTCATCGCCAGATCTGATGACGTCTTTGCCAGATCTGATGACGTCATCGCCAGATCTGATGACGTCATTGCCAGATGTGATGACGTCATCGCCAGATCTGATAACGTCATCGCCAGATCTGATGACGTCATAGCCAGATCTGATGACGTCATTGCCAGATCTGATGACGTCATCGCCAGATCTGATGACGTCTCCACCTGATCTGATGACGTCCAAACCAAATGTGATGACGTCATCGCCAGATATGATGACGTCATTGCCAGATGTGATGACGTCATCGTCGGATGTATGACGTCATCGCCAGATCTGATGACGACACCACCTGATGTGATGACGTCATTGCCAGATGTGATGACGTCATCGCCGGATGTGATGACGTCATCTCCAGATCTGATGACGTCATCACCAGATGTGATGACTTCATCGCCAGATCTGATGACGTCACCACCTGATGTGATGACGTCATCGCCAGATGTGATGACGTCATCGCCAGATCTGATTACGTCATCGCCGGATCTGATGACGTCATCGCCAGATCTGATGACGTCATCACCGGATGTGATGACTTCATCGCCAGATGTGATGACGTCATCGCTAGATCTGATGACGTCATCGCCAGATCTGATGACGCCATCGCCAGATCTGATGACGTCATCGCCAGATCTGATGACGTCATCGCCAGATATGATGACATCATCGCCAGATGTAATGACATCATTGCCAGATCTGATGACGTCATCGCCAGATCTGATGACGTCATCGCCAGATCTGAAGACGTCATCGCCAGATCTGATGACGTCATCGCCAGATCTGATGACGTCATCGCCAGATCTGATGACGTAATCACCTGATGTGATGATGTTGACGTCATCGCCGGATGTGATGACGTCATCGCCGGATGTGATGACGTCATCGCCAGTATGATGACGTCATCGCTGGATGTGATGACGTCATCACCAGATCTGATGACGTCATCGCCAGATGTGATGACGTCATCGCCAGATCTGATGACGTCATCGCCAGATGTGATGACGTCATCGCTGGATGTGATGATTTAAAAAAAAATTAAAATCATCAGCGAATATGAGTCCCTCGCTAGAGCCAATCTGATTGATCATATCGTTAATAAATATGAGGAATAAAAGAGGAGCCCAATGTGACCTTTGTGGCACACCTAAACAGACATCTATAAAAAAAAGAAAACACACCCAACACATGAACACGAATGTTTTCGACTAGACAAAAAGCTTTCAAACCATTTAAGCAGTTTAACGTCAAAACCAAATATGGCAAGTTTAACCAACAATAAACTAATTTTCAACCTTGTCAAATGCTTTAGAATCTAACTGCCAGCCCTTATTCTTTCAATTTTATTAAATATATCTACAACAGTTATCGGCCTTATGAAAATATTGGATGAAGAACAACCAGCATTGTCCACATTAACTGCATTATGCTGTTGGTAGACAGACGAGAAACGTCATCGCTGGATGTGATGACGTCATCGCCGGATGTGATGACGTCATCGCCAGATCTGATGCCGTCTTCGCCAGATCTGATGACGTCATCGCCAGATTTGATGACGTCATCGCCAGATCTGATGACGTCATCACCTGATGTGATGACGTCATCGCCGGATGTGATCACGTCATCGCCGAATGTGATGACGTCATAGCATCCAGGGATGACGTCATCGCCAGATCTGATGTGATGGCGTCATCGCCGGATGTGATGACGTCATCGCCGAATGTGATGACGTCATCGCCAGATCTGATGACGTCATCGCCAGATCTGATGACGTCATCGCAAGATCTGATGACGTCATCACCAGATCCGATGACGTCATCGCCGGATGTGATGACGTCATCACCAGATCTGATAACGTCATCTCCAGATGTGATGACGTCATCGCCTTATGTGATGACGTCATTGGCTATAATATTAATAGTCAATAAAATATAAGTTTTTATTAAATATGACACCCAGTTCTTTTATGGATGAACCATATTTTAAAGTTACTTTATTGATTTGGTAATCAGATTTTAATTTTTCCCGACCCCTAAAAAAACTAATATAACAACACTTAGTTTTAAGCCTAAGATTGTTTTTAGTACACCAATTGAATATTTTATTTAGGTCTCTTTGTAAATCGGCTCTATCCTCATCAGATTTGATGATTTTAAAAAATTTAAAATCATCAGCGAATATGAGTCCCTCGCTAGAGCCAATCTGATTGATCATATCGTTAATAAATATAAGGAATAAAAGAGAAGCGCAATGTGACCCTTGTGGCACACCTGAACAGACATCTATAAAAAAAAGAAAACACACCCAACACATGAACACAATGTTTTCGATTAGACAAAAAGCTTTCAAACTATTTAAGCAGTTTAACGTCAAAACCAAATATTGCACGTTTAACCAACAATAAACTAATTTTCAACCTTGTCAAATGCTTTAGAGGAGTCTGTGTAGATGGAATCTAACTGCCAGCCCTTATTCTTTCAATTTTATTAAATATATCGACCTTATGAAAATATTGGATGAAGAACAACCAGCATTGTCCACATTAACTGCATTATGCTGTTGGTAGACAGACGAGAAACGTCATCGCTGGATGTGATGACGTTATCTCCAGATGGGATGACGTCATCGCCGGATGTGATGACGTCATCGCCAGATCTGATGATGTCATCGCTGGATGTAATGACGTCATCGCCAGATCTGACGACGTCATCGCCAGATGTGATGACGTCATCGCCAGATATGATGACGTCATCGCTGGATGTGATGACGTAATCGCCAGATCTGATTACGTCATCGCCAGATCTGATGACGTCATCACCAGATATGATGACGTCATCGCCGGATGTGATGACGTCATCGCCGGATGTGATGACGTCATCGCCAGATCTGATGACGTCATCGCCGGATGTGATGACGTCATCGCCAGATCTGATGACGTCATCGCCAGATATATATATATATATATATATATATATATATATATATATATATATATATATATATATATATATATATTCTCTATACTAATGAGATCCCAAATACTGTAGATGAGTTTGTTACGCTCTATGCTGATGATATAACCATGATAATTAGTGAAAAAGATGAAAATGTACTATTAACAAAAACAGCAAGTTCTTTAAATCTTTTAGAAGAATATTTTACCACAAATGATTTAACTTTAAACATTGAAAAAACTCAAATTATATCGTTTAGTAATAGAGACAAAAAAGACCTAGTTTTACCATACAAGGAAATCAATTTAAATTCTGTAGAAGAAGTAAAGTTCTTAGGGTTACACATTGATAGAAGGTTGGATTGGAAAGCGCATGTTGATTTTGTTGCTAAAAATATCTCAAAATACTGTTATGCACTTAAAATTTTATCAGAAAGTGTTGATTCAAAAACAGCGCTTATCGCATACCACGCATATATAAATTCTAGAATCAGATATGGCATAATATTTTGGGGTAACTCGGTAGACAGTGACAGAATATTAATATTACAAAAAAGATGTATCAGAAATATTTACAAACTAAAAGTTACAGACAGTTGTAGAGATATTTTTAGCAGCAACAACATTCTGACTCTGGTTGGCTTATATGTGTTTGAATGCGTTAAGTTTGTAGTCGAAAATAAGGATTTATTTATTGATTGTAAAAGCCAAGAGGTATATGATACAAGAAAAAAGGTAGAACTTGAAAATGTTAAATGTAATTACACCTATATTCAAAAAAACGTTCACTATAGTATAATTAGGATCTATAATAGTTTTCCTAGTCATGTAAGAAGTCTCCCAAGTGACAAACTAAAACGTGTCTTGAAATCGTACCTGGTCAGTAAATCCTTCTATACTCTCAGCGAATTTTTCGAGGATAAAGGTAGAGAAAACATTTAAAACATTTAAAATTTAACTTTCTAGATCTAGATATTTTCTTCTTTTGTATGTACTATAATTTTTAAGTAAAACAAGTTTATGTATTAATATTGTAATAATTATATTTGTAATTTTGACATGTTCAACACCCTCCGGGGTATCTCTGAGCAAATAAATGATAATCTAATCTAATCTAATCTATGATGACGTTATCGCCGGATGTGATGACGTCATCGCCGGATGTGATGACGTCATCGCCAGATCTGATGACGTCATCGCCAGATCTGACGACGTCATCGCCAGATCTGATGACGTCATCGCCAGATCTGACGACGTCATCGCCAGATCTGACGACGTCATCGCCAGATGTGATGACGTCATCGCCGGATGTGATGACGTCATCGCCGGATGTGATGACGTCATCGCCGGATGTGATGACGTCATCGCCGGATGTGATGACGTCATCGCCGGATGTGATGACGTCATCGCCGGATGTTATGACGTCATCGCCGGATGTGATGACGTCATCGCCGGATGTGATGACGTCATCGCCGGATGTGATGACGTCATCGCCGGATGTGATGACGTCATCGCCGGATGTGATGACGTCATCGCCGGATGTGCTGACGTCATCGCCGGATTGATGACGTCATCGCCAGATGTGATGCCGTCATCGCCAGATGTGATGACGTCATCGCTGGATAAGATGACGTCATCGCCAGATCTGATGACGTCATCGCCGGAAAAATTTAAAATCATCAGCGAATATGAGTCCCTCGCTAGAGCCAATCTGATTGATCATATCGTTAATAAATATGAGGAATAAAAGAGGAGCGCAATGTGACCTTTGTGGCACACCTAAACAGACATCTATAAAGAAAAGAAAACACACCCAACACATGAACGCGAATGGTTTCGACTAGACAAAAAGCTTTCAAACCATTTAAGCAGTTTAACGTCAAAACCAAATATGGCAAGTTTAACCAACAATAAACTAATTTTCAACCTTGTCAAATGCTTTAGAGGAGTCTGTGTAGATGGAATCTAACTGCCAGCCCTTATTCTTTCAATTTTATTAAATATATCTACAACAGTTATCGGCCTTATGAAAATATTGGATGAAGAACAACCAGCATTGTCCACATTAACTGCATTATGCTGTTGGTAGACAGACGAGACGTCATCGCCGGATGTGATGACGTCATCGCCAGATCTGATAACGTCATCGTAGGATGTGATGACGTCTTCGCCGGATGTGATGACGTCATCACCGGATGTGATGACGTTATTGGCTATAATATTAATAGTCAATAAAATATAAGTTTTTATTAAATATGACACCCAGTTCTTTTATGGATGAACTATATTTTAAAGTTACTTTATTGATTTGGTAATTAGATTTTAATTTTTCCCGACCATTAAAAAAACTAATATAACAACACTTAGTTTTAAGCCTAAGATTGTTTTTAGTACACCAATTGAATATTTTATTTAGGTCTCGTTGTAAATCGGCTCTATCCTCATCAGATTTGATGACGTCATCGCCAGATCTGATGACGTCATCGCCGGAAAAATTTAAAATCATCAGCGAATATGAGTCCCTCGCTAGAGCCAATCTGATTGATCATATCGTTAATAAATATGAGGAATAAAAGAAGAGCGCAATGTGACCCTTGTGGCACACCTGAACAGACATCTATAAAAAAAAAGAAAACACACCCAACACATGAACACAATGTTTTCGACTAGACAAAAAGCTTTCAAACCATTTAAGCAGTTTAAAGTCAAAACCAAATATTGCAAGTTTAACTAACAATAAACTAATTTTCAACCTTGTCAAATGCTTTAGAGCCGGATGCGATGACGTCATCGCCAGATGTGATGACGTCATCGCCAGATGTGATGACGTCATCACCAGATCTGATGACGTCATCGCCAGATCTGATGACGTCATTGCCAGATCTGATGACGTCATCGCCAGATCTAATGACGTCACCACCTGAGGTGATGACGTCATCGCCAGATCTGATGACGTCATCGCCGGATGTGATGACGTCATCGCCAGATGTGATGACGTCATCGCCGGATGTGATGACGTCATCGCCGGATGTGATGACGTCATCGCCAGATCTGATAACGTCATCACCGGATGTGATGACTTCATCGCCAGATGTGATGACGTCATCGCTGGATATGATGACGTCATCGCTAGATCTGATGACGTCATCACCTTATGTGATGACGTCATCGCCGGATGTGATGACGTCATCGCCGGATGTGATGACGTCATCGCTGGATGTGATGACGTCATCGCTGGATGTGATGACGTCATCGCCAGATCTGATGACGTCATCGCCAGATCTGATGACGTCATCTCCAGATCTGATGACATCATCACCTGATGTGATGAAGTCATCGTCGGATGTGATACGTCATCGCCAGATCTGATGACGTCATCACCGGATGTGATGACGTCATCGCCAGATCTGATGACGTCATCGCCGGATGTGATGACGTCATCGCCAGATCTGATGACGTCATCGCCGGATGTGATGACATCGCCGGATGTGATGACGTCATCGCTGGATGTGATGACGTCATCACCAGATCTGATGACGTCATCACCAGATCTGATGACGTCATCGCCGGATGTGATGACGTCATCACCGGATGTGATGTCGTCTTCACCGGATGTGATGTCGTCATCACCGGATGTGATGTCGTCATCACCGGATGTGATGATTTTAAAACATTTAAAATCATCAGCGAATGTGAGTCCCTAGCTAGAGCCAATCTGATTGATCATATCGTTAATAAATATGAGGAATAAAAGAGGAGCGCTATGTGACCCTTGTGGCACACCTGAACAGACATCTATTAAAAAAAGAAAACACACCCAACACATGAACACAATGTTTTCGACTAGACAAAAAGCTTTCAAACCATTTAAGCAGTTAACGTCAAAACCAAATAGATTAGATTATCATATATTTGCTCAGAGATACCCCGGAGGGTGTTGAACATGTCAAAATTACAAATATAATTATTACAATATTAATACATAAACTTGTTTTACTTAAAAATTATAGTACATACAAAAGAAGAAAAAGACCTACATACAATATCTAGATTTAGAAAGTTAAATTTTAAATGTTTTCTCTACCTTTATCCTCGAAAAATTCGCTGAGAGTATAGAAGGATTTACTGACCAGGTACGATTTCAAGACACGTTTTAATTTGTCACTTGGGAGACTTCTTACATGACTAGGAAAACTATTATAGATCCTAATTATACTATAGTGAACGTTTTTTTGAATATAGGTGTAATTACATTTAACATTTTCAAGTTCTACCTTTTTTCTTGTATCATATACCTCTTGGCTTTTACAATCAATAAATAAATCCTTATTTTCAACTACAAACTTAATGCATTCAAACACATATAAGCCAACCAGAGTCAGAATGTTGTTGCTGCTAAAAATATCTCTACAACTGTCTGTAACTTTTAGTTTGTAAATATTTCTGATACATCTTTTTTGTTATATTAATATTCTGTCACTGTCTACCGAGTTACCCCAAAATATTATGCCATATCTGATTCTAGAATTTATATATGCGTGGTATGCGATAAGCGCTGTTTTTGAATCAACACTTTCTGATATAATTTTAAGTGCATAACAGTATTTTGAGATATTTTTAGCAACAAAATCAACATGCGCTTTCCAATCCAACCTTCTATCAATGTGTAACCCTAAGAACTTTACTTCTTCTACAGAATTTAAATTTATTTCCTTGTATGGTAAAACTAGGTCTTTTTTGTCTCTATTACTAAACGATATAATTTGAGTTTTTTCAATGTTTAAAGTTAAATCATTTGTGGTAAAATATTCTTCTAAAAGATTTAAAGAACTTGCTGTTTTTGTTAATAGTACATTTTCATCTTTTTCACTAATTATCATGGTTATATCATCAGCATAGAGCTTAACAAACTCATCTACAGTATTTGAGATCTCATTAGTATAGAGAATATATAAAAGGGGGCCCAAAATAGACCCTTGGGGTACACCTTTATTAATTAAAACTAAATTTGATTTTAAAATATTTCCATTTTCATCTGTTTCTATTACACATTGATAGCGGTTAGTTAGATATGATTTTATGAGAAGTAAAGCATTTCCACGGATACCATACCTTTCTAGCTTTCCGCACAGGGTCTCAAAATTAACACTATCAAAGGCTTTACTTAAATCGATGCACATTGCTAGTGTTAGTTTACCTAGGTTACGTGAATTTAAAATTTTTGTTAATGCTTGGTAAACAGCTTTTATTGTAGATTTTCCCTTTCTGAAACCATTTTGATTATTGGAAAGCACTAAATTTAATTCTAAAAAATCTGTGAATCTATTATAAATAAGTTTTTCGAAAATTTTACTAATAATTGACAACAGAGAAATTGGTCTGTATTTTTTTTCTTCGTCCTTTTTCCCTTTTTTATGTAGAGCCTTTATCTGCGCAATTTTTAATCTATCTGGGAAGATACCTGTGCGGAAAGCCAAATTTATTATGTGTGTCAGTGGAAATGCTATAATATCAGCAGACTCTTTTAACAAACAGCATGGCAAGTTTAACCAACAACCAGATCTGATGACGTCATCGCCGGATGTGATGACGTCATCGCCGGATGTGATGACGTCATTGCCTGATGTGATGACGTCATGGCCGGATGTGATGACGACATCGCCTTATGTGATGACGTCATCGCCGGATGTGATGAAGTCATTGCCGAATGTGATGACGTCATCGCCAGATATGATGACGTCATCGCCGGATGTGATGAAGTCATGTCCGAAACTGATGACGTTATCGCCGGATCTGATGACGTCATCGCCGGATGTGAAGACGTCATGGGCGGATGTGATGACGTCATTGCCTGATGTGATGACGTCATCGCAGGATGTGATGACGTCATTTCCTGATGTGATGACGTCATCGCCGGATGTGATGACGTCATCGCCAGATCTGATAACGTTATCGCCGGATCTGATGACGTCATCGCCAGATCTGATGACGTCATCAGATCGGCGATGACTTCATTAGATCTGGCGTTGACTTCATCGACTTCTGCTACAGCATTTTTCAATTTTTAAAAGTTAATCTTTAAACTCTTCTGATGTACGTTTACTAACTATAATAGTTCAGCGCGTTAATTTCTAAATTACACAACACTAGAGACTAATGCAAAATGTATCATAAACGTTATTAATTAATTTTAATACTTTTTTACGTGCCTTTAAAAGAATTTTAAATAATTTTATATGAAAACTGACTGAATATCAATTTCTCTCAAAATTTTTATTTTACCGTTTGGCGTCGATACCATTTTACTTAAATAATGTCCTACTTGCGGGTCTTTAGTGCGAATTATTTAAAACCATACATTAATATACAACTGAGATATGGGCACCATTACCCTCGTGGTCGCTATTTACCCCTTTCCCCCTATAAGGGTTAACCTAGTTTAAAATAATGATTTCCTCTTATAATAATGTAAAAAAAAAAACAAATTTACGTTTTCATAAAAGTTTCATCACGAATTTTGTGGCAGCTGTAACGTCGGTAACGTAATATGCATTAATCCTTACTATTATAACCTTATAGTCTTTGGTAAAAGCAATTTGTGGCATGCTACAAGTAAAGGGCCAACTTGGGAATTATTTAGTTGTGAGAAAAACAAGTCCTGAAGATATCCTATACTATAATACACACGGTAATATATTGCGTTTTTATCTCGATATACTTCCCAAAATAAAAACTCCTTTTTGACATTTCAAATTCTAAGGTATTAGGAAAATCTTAACCTTGAGATTTAAAAAAATTCTCCTGCGGCGCTGAACATGGTTACCAATTCACGGAGGCTTTCAGCCACGACTAACATATTTAAAATGAAATAAAAGAAATTTAATTAAATCTTTATGATACCATTTAAAAATTGAATAACTTTTTCGTTTGTTAATTTTTTTAATGTATTTCTTTTACAATATACAGGGTGATCAATAACTGGCATGCCAATATTTAAGAGGTCATTCTGCATCCAAAAATATCAAAAAAGTTCCTATAAAGTTTGGTCCCCAAATGAGCCTTAAGGGAGCTCCGCCCCTTTAAAATTGTAATAAAGATAAAGTTTTTAATTAATAACCCTGGTACCCTTTAAGCTAGAGCGACGAGCTTTTGCATGTAAACTAGTATTAATAAAGGCAATAAGTTTATGTTAATTTATTTTTTTGTAACAAGTGTATTATTAACTGTACAAAAATATTCATTTGAAGTAAATTATAGAAAAAAAATGTTTCAACTATTTTAAAAAATTTCTATATGACGGGCCGAATTGGAGATATTTAATTAAATTTTCTATTGCAAATTAAAAAAAAAGCGCTGATAGATTTTTTTATCAAATTATCTTAAAATGACCTCAATATTCTTTTACAATAAAAAAAGAAAACAAAAATGGCACGCATTATCCGAATTCTGAGAGTAATTGTGGCATAGGCTAAATGCTACCTCCAAGGCTGCGGGTAATTGCGACCTGTCATCATTACCCCATAAAAAACTATATATACACAAATTGTGCATTGTGCTTTTTTACTTATTCTCTAATAAATTTAGGACATCTAAAAAGCATATAAAACATAAGTAAGCAACTAAATGTTAAGGAAGGTAGAATAGAAAAATTAGAAATAGTTCAAAAATCTATTTTAAAAACTATATTTAAAAAGTTATATATGGGAATATGTCCCAAGTATTTTTTTTTATAGAAGCAGAAGTTTGTGATTTACTTTAAAACAGTTTTATGTTTGTTTTATGTTTGTTTTTAACCTCGTACTATTCTACTTAATTAAGCATCCCCTAAGTCCTATGTATGCTATTATTATTTTTGTAATTCAAATATGCAATGAATAAACCACGAATACCCTGCAAGAAATCAGGAAAACTCAACTCAACCTCGTATGTATAAATCTATAGGACAACAATCATATATATTTCTAACACCAAGAGCAATTAATTTTTTACTTGATATGAATAGTATAGAAAATATAATGATACTGAAAAAAAAATAGATTTGTTTTAAATACTCCTAGAGAGATTACAAGTTCCCTTATGAATGACAAAACCATTTTAAAATGACCATAAACTTAAAAAATTAAAAAATCTTCTGTTCTTTTTATTAAATTATTTTATTATTAAATTATTTAAACTACCCCTAAAAAATATAATCTAATCTGTATTTTTATTGTTATACGATGTAGGTATGTATTAAGGTGGACCTTATATTTTTTATTATCTTAAAATTGTCATTTAGGTGTAGTTAGAAAATTCTGAAAACATAAAGTGATCAAACTTCTCTATGGGTCCTAATTGGGCTCCTAAAATTCGTAAATTACCCACATATTTATATTTTTTATTTTCAAAAAAAAAATTCAATTTTTCTTTTTGCGAAAAACGAAAAAAAAAATATTATTTTTTTTTGTAAGTGATAGTTTTTTATTTTTTTTTAAGTGGGGGGTTACATAACTTTTTTTGTTTTCGGGAGGATTGATTACTTTTAAAATTGATAGAATGGCGATTTCTCCCGTTAGATTAGACAGGGACAAAAGTTCTACCCAAAAAGGATAGAAGACATACATACACTCCCACTTCCACCCAACCAAACAAATTTTGTATTTCTTCTTTGTTGAACAAATACAATATTTTCTTGGCCGGGCGAAAAGTGTAACTTTATTATTTTACTTACTGGCGCCATCTAAATTTTAGTAGAATTATCTTATTCTACAGATTTACATTAGCTATGTTCGTTCGTGCCGCTCAGTGCTACACTTTCCGGCCAACCAAATAAATACTGTATTTGTTGTATGAAAAACAAATACAGTATTTATTTGGTTGGCTGGAAAGTGTAGCAAAAATGAGATAGAGATAGGGTAGACGTCTTTTGTTTCATAATTCTAGTTGTAAAGATCTCCATTGATTCTTATAATAAAAGTTAATTTTCCTAAAAAAGTTAGGTTAATAGGATTTTTTTTCAGCTTGTTTCGATTTTTTTTTTAAGTTTAACCCCCCATAACTTTTTGTTTATTTTTGGGGGGATTACTTTAAAAACAATAGGGATCTTCCACTCATAGAACTTAATTTTTCCTGAAAATTTCGAAACTATCGGACTATTTGTTTGGACAGACAGACGGACATAAAAAATTGCTTATTTTTTCATGAAACAAATTTATATCCAAGAATTTTTTATCTAGGACGATTTCACTTTCACGAAACAAATTTATATCCAAGAATTTTTTATCTAGGACGATTTTTTAAAATAGAATTCGAAACTATATAGTATAGTATAATAAGTGAGATGACCACCATTACTGGATCTAGTGGCCGTCATTCGCCCATTTTTCCCTAAGACAAGTTTATTCAATTTACAACTTACGTAACACACATTATTCCAGAACCCATTACGACCCTCCTTGGAGGACCGGAAATGTACATCAATAAAGGGAGCACGATGAATCTGACATGCATCGTACAGCACAGTCCGGAACCGCCTCCAGCCATTTACTGGACACACAACTTGAAGGTAAGCAGACCCAATCACAAGGCGTCAAAGACACCCAGAAAAAAAATATATTTGTGGTAAATATAATTATCAGTGATTATTTTTTAAAGTTTTTATTAACCAATCATTTAACAATATTTCTGGCTACGTGTTTATTTCTGTCCAATCATAATATAGCTATATTGGGAATTTTCTACTGTAGAAAATTCTAGTGAGAATTTCATACCTAAAACTAATTAATAATTAAATATGAATATAATACTATTTATAATTATTATTATTACTTTATTATTTAACAAAAAATACTTCAAAATATTCTTTTTGCAACTTGCAATTTAAAAATGGGCAAAAAAGGTTTTAATTTAGAATGGAATTAAATTAACCAAATCAAAGAATATGCCTGTAAAAATATTAAGATAACTAATAAAACAATTTATATCATTTTGCGATGAAAAAATATATTAAAGTAGGTTTGATATATTATAAATCGTTACAAAATAATCTTCGGAATTACAAATGATTCTTCGAATTATCGGAAAAAATACAATTTCATTCAAATTTGCTGTCAAGAGAAATAATTACTCCAGAGGCATTTTCATGAAACCAGCGATTTTTCCCGCATAATTCTCAGCCTCTTGTGTAATTATATATGATAATTATATTATAATTTATCACAATTAAAAAGTACAATAAAATAGGGGACAAGTGTACTAATCTTCAGAAATAAACACAGTTCTCTATGTAAGTAGATTGCGGCTGCATTTTTTTTTAATTGATTTTTACCCACATATTTTATCCTATATCTTTCTATTTTAGTAAAATACTTAATAAGTAATATAATTAGGGTGACCAGATGTTTTTTTAATGTTTTACGGTTTAACTGTTACCCCCAAATATTCATGTCCCCGGAAATAGGGGACGTATGGTCACCCTAAATATATCTTTTATTATCTCTTTTATTGACGGATATATTTTATACTCTTACACAGTATCTTTCTATCTATCTATCACTTTTATCGGAACTCCCACCCAAAACAAGTAGTACTTAAATAAGAACAAAACCAACTACCTACAGTGTGGATTTTAGACATTGCTAGCTTTTATAAATTAAATAAACAAAAATACCTATCATATTTTGTCCAAAACAAAATATGTGATATATACTTGATTTTGAAAATAAAAGAAGGATATCGTTTTAAAGGTGAATTTTGGGTTAAATGAGGACAATATGTTTTTGTTTAAAAAAAAGTGCTTAAAGAAATGATGAAAACGAGTTACCAAGTTTATTTGTTAATAATAATCAAAATTAATATTCGTTAACCATTTTGTGTTATCGTAAACATGACAACAAGGCAACATTCATCGTGATGCGCTAAAAAAGTAATATCTTTTGTTTATATAAACATCAATATAATTATACATTTAGAATTTCAATTAAAAATACTATAAAATAATAATTAAATGTATTTTTTTAAAACTACCTATGTCAATATAAAAAGTTGTTTTTATTTTTATATGACATGACACTTGACATATGAACTTTTGTTAGATGAAATGTTGTCAAATCCTGTATTAACATATGTCAAAATCCGTAATTAAAATAATTATTAATATTAATTATAATTAATTAAAGTATGTCCCGGGACATAGGAAGGGCTGAAATTTTGGGAAAGTATTTGTTTTTATGTATCTATAAGGATGTCTTATCGTTGAAGGCGATTTAGCCCAAAATACGATACCCTCCTTTTAAATAAACTTAATTTACATATTTACAAGCTTGGCTGCCACATTTCAGAACAAGGTATCCTATAGCCGTCGCAATTACTATAGGATATTGTGCCTCTCACTTGCATGCATCCAGCCTTATGAGTCTTAAAGCGTAAAGTTGAGAGCGCGCTTGCCTATATAGGCTATATAGTGAAAATTATTACTATATACTGTTTTAATTTGTAGGAGATACTTTATTTTGGAATGTTGCTGCCGATTGGTGTTATTAATTGATTTAATTATACTCGATATACCCAACTCGATAGGGTTTTATAAAAAAATCAAATTACTTTCATATAAAAAGTCCAAACTCAAACAAAATTTTTTAAAAAATATACCTGGAAAATATTTTAAAAAATATACCTGGACTAGATTGTCGACATGTCGTTTAAACAATCTACTTGTATGACAATTTTCAGGTTTCTAGGTTGCATACTATATAATGTATAGTTCCTCAGATAAACGGCTGTGACAGACGGACGAACGGACAAGCGATCCTATAAGTGTTTTTTGTTTCCAAGGTAGGGGAAGGGGCCCTAATTTGGCGAACATAAGCTTTGATGGATTTTATATATAAAATAGGATTTTCATTTAATTTTTTTTTTTGTTTAAAAGGTTGTAACTTAATAGTTTATGTATACATTTTGTTAATTCCTTAAAAAAAAATAATAAAAAAAATAATCAACTTACCATCAGTAGAAGCTAAGTTGACAAAGAATAAAACATAAAAAAACCTTTTTAATTAAAAACAAAAAAAAATATATAGAAGAATAGCTTAAAACTTGTTAGGATAATGAAGGGTATTTTAATTTTCACAAAAATCACAAATCCAAATCTTTATTTTGGCTTCTTTTGAACGCATTTTATAGAAGTAATAATGGGCCCATAATTTGCAGCTAAAGCATTGAAACCATACCTCATTACCTTTACCAATATCCCCGCATATTAGACAGTCCTTTTCAATCGAAACGTCTACATCCATATTATGTATGTATATTATAGTACCGCTATCTTATCCGCTTTTGGTATTCGTCATCTTATCCGCCTATACTGATATTATTTAAATAAAAAGTCAGGACTTTTTGACCGGACTATGGTATTCCTAGGTATTTTGGCGCCCTGAATCAGATCCCGGGTTCAGTTTTGCCCCATCACGTCAGGAAAACGAGATTTCAAGGTCATTTGAGGTCAAAATGGTGATTTTTTGAAAGCGGCCCCTCGAAAATATCTCAAGCGACCTGTTAACTTCACGGGTAATTTTGACCTCCATATGACCTTGAAATCTCGTTTTCCTGACGTGATGGGGCAAAACTGACCCCGGGATCTGATTCAGGGCGCCAAAATACCTAGGAATATCATGGTCCGGTCAAATAGTCCTGACTTTTTTTTTGTAAACCCGTGTTATTGTTAAAAAATCTTATTTGAAACTTAATTTTAATTAAATGTATTTAAAATATAATAATATTGACAGTGTATATAAAAATTTCAGTCCAACCAACCAACTTCGTTTTGGAAAGAACACTAGTCAGGTAGTTATTACAGACTGCAACTGTTGCTCCATCTGTTGACGCTCGCTTGTTTTAGACAATTCGTGAACTTACCCACTTCGACATCTTAGGGCCTCTTTCCCTACGGAACCCTAAAAATTACAATTCAGTATTTCTCTAATATATAATTTACCAAATAGACCGACTCGATAAAAAATATAGTAAAGTACACAAAGTCGCGCAATAACCATTCCATAAGGTATGTCGTTGGCTGTAATCCAAAGCGCAAACATAAAACTTTTGTAGAGCTTTTTGTTTAGTTTGTCCGCATTATAAATTTAAGACAAGTAAGTTTTGGTTTAAATCATATTTCAAACTATAAACATAGGACTTTCCAATACATTGCGCTTTTAAATAAAAATACCGTATTGATATGATAAGATATTTTCATTGATATTTCAAATGAAAATACAAAAAAAGTCGCCCCAACAATAACCGTTACAACGCACTATGGTCCGGGTGATACCCAAAAATGGCATTAATTCGGCGACAAGTATAAAAATTGGTGTAGGGAGGTATTTTAGAATGCTTAAACCGAATATGGCATTAAAAGTTGAAAATTCAAAATGGCGGGTCCAATATGGCCTCTATAATACTTAAATTTATAAATCAAGTTTTACTTTAAATTGGTAATGTGGTTTTTTGAGTTGCTTAAATTCAATTTGACAATAAGAATAAAAAATATAAAATGGCGTATTCAAAATGGGGTCAATAATCCTTAAATTTGAAACTTTGAACTTTTTTTATTTTTTTGCTTACGGCTTTATATAATTTTTATTATTTTATCGATTTTTAATTATTATTAATTACCTATGTACCAAATTTCATGTTGTTAGGTTTCCGTTTGAAAGATTTACATGTACAGGTCTTGTTTTTTCTTCTTCTTTTCTTGTTTGTCATTACCATACCAAATACATACCACTGTACATACCAAATTTTAAGTTTCTACGAAATATATGACTTTGACAGGTTGACCATCTTGGTTTTTGGTTTTGTTGATTTTTGTTTTTCATTGTGTCCATAAATACCGAATTTTAACTTTCCTCCAGTTCAAAAAATGTCAATTTCACAGGTCCGCCTTCTTGTTTTTTGGTTTTGTTGATTTTAGTTTGTCATTGTACCCCTACATACCAAGTTTCGAGTTTCTACGACCTCCCGTTCGAAAAATGTATGATAAATGCATAGTCCATTTTTTAATATTCGCCGTGCGTCATTTTACGTATTATTTTTTTTTCTTGGCGAAACCAGAAAATCGACAAAAAGCCACCACTTTTAAAGAAACGGCATACCTTAAGCTACATTTTGGTGCAAAAAATCTAAAAAATCCTGTGGAACATCGGGGAACTTTTAAACGAAAGTATGTAAAAAAACCAAAGATCAATAAAGAATTAGCCTAAGAATTAAGTACAAAAATTCCTTTTTGTATATATTATTACGGTAAATTATAGTTCATATAATGATGTAAGTCTACAACAAAAAGACGGGAAGTACAACTATTGCTTAAGATAATATACAATTTACAAAATGAAAATTCAAACGAAATTTTTCAAATACTTTTTAAGTTTGAATATGTCTCGGGCATAAAAAGTACTCAATAAATTTGTTTCATATTTATACCAAACATAATTTAACTATCCATAATTATAAAGAAATAGTTTTTAAGTCTTAGTTTTAAGTCGAATTAATGCCAAAAATGAGGGCTTCCTGGACCATAGTGCAACGCGTAGTCAACTGACCTAGGCCGCTGGGCAGCAGAAATGACTCCGGGCCTCACCAAAAGTTTACTACGGATTTCTCGCTGGCAACAAAGTATCTATACAAGGGCCTATAGGCCCTATATTGGTTTATTAAAAATCTAGTTGATTGTTTTCTCGCATAGGACCCTTATTAAGAAGGAATTGGAAAAGACCGAAAAAGGTTGTTAAAGGAAATAGCTAAAGAACTTTTTTTAGTCACATCTTTTAGAGAAGATGTATGGGGCATTACAGGTTTTTGAAGAACCATGTTTTTTCACTTTTTTTAATTTTTTTACATAACTACACTGATGGCATATTTGTGCATAAGGTATTGTTAACGATAACAATATTTTTTTAAATTAAAAAAACTTACAACAGATTTGCTATGAATTCAAAACCAAACCAAATTCAAAAAATATCTGAAGTATTTAATTTTAGCTATAAAAAAGGCTCCTTAGATTTGTTCCTGAACAAAAAACATAAATCCCATAAAAAATTGTTTTGATTGCATATGCAGGGTATATCAAAATAAAACAAAATTGCAGAATGTTAAGATGTGTAAGTAAAATCGAAATAGACTCTCAAAATAAAAATTGACCTGTCCGAGATTTTTTTTTAAAACCCTTATATTCAGAGTTTATTCATGCTGAAAATTTCCTGCATATTCGTGTTTTTATTTTAAGTGAACTTTATTAGTGGTTAATGAAAAGACAGCATATAATTTTTAAAAGCGGTATAAAAATGCTAGACATTTTTGTCGAGCGAAAAACAACTCCAGAAGCCGTATTTTATATTGTTGAGAGGCAATCCATATCTATGATTAATGGCATTGCGCTACATAAAACGATGCTTTACATCTCCTGGGGGATTCTGGCCTGATATTTTACATCACTAAGAATTTTTTGATAAAGTGTTTTACAAACACATATTTCCTGGCCTAAACCTGTATTAAATGCGTAATTGTCAACGTCAACGTCAGCTTAATTTTTTAAACTTTCTGAACATTTTACTCATTTTTACCAGTTTTTATTTTATTTATTATTATTTGAAGATTTACATACACTTTTATGGATGGTGGAGAATCCAATGTTATTAAAAACAGCTTCAACGAAAACTCCAACTCGAAAACCTGTGATAAATGTTCGTGTAACTTTTCATGCAACTGTAATCGGAAAACGAAGAAGTCGAGGAACAATAAATGGATTAATTGCCAATCTTGCAAAAAATGGTTTCATTTTACATGTGTGGGTATAACCAAAAAACCCAAAAAGTTCATCTGCGAAGAATGTTCAAAAGTTAATTCCGTTGAAGACCCTAACTGTAGTAACATTTTAGAACTTCTTTTAAAATTAAAAAGCAGAGGCAAAATTTTATCAAAAATTCCAAAAGGATCACGAGTTCTAGCTGCAGAAATTTACCTATATTGTATCAATGAAGTATTAGAAGACAATACAATTTTAGCTTGGAAAAAATTATTTTGTTCCGCTCATCTATGTTTAAAGATACAGTATAGAAGCAAAAAATATGATACCACCTTAGCAAGTAAAGTCAACAACTTATTAAAAGATTTTCTGAACAATGATTTTCTTAATATTGAATTTAATAAAGAATGTTTTTCCAAAAAAGTAAAAAAAGGTAATTTATCTGACAGTGAAGATATTATTAAAGTTAATAAAGAAGATCTTAAAATAGCAAAATTGGTTTCAATGAAGCTTTCCGAATGTGATTTAAGTGGAGCTATAAAAATAGCTTGCACAGATGATAACCTTGCTACACCAAGTGAAGAAAATTTAGCTATTATGAGAGATAAACATCCCAGAAGAAGTGAAACCCTAATTTTACCAACAAATATAAACACCTGTAAGCCGTTACAAGTTAATGAAGAAAATGTTTTGTCTGCCATTAAAAGTTTTTCAAAAGGATCTAGTGCTGGTATCGATGGAATTCGTCCACAACATTTAATTGATTTGGTTGACTCAAGAAACGGGGATATTGCCCAAAAATTGCTGCGCGGTTTAACTAAATTCGTAAACAAAATTCTAAAAGGAGATATACCTGGTTTCATTAAACCAATATTTTTTGGTGCTAATCTTTGTTCCTTAAAAAAGAAGGATGGAGGTTTAAGACCTATTGCTGTAGGAATAACAGTTCGTAGACTAGTCTCAAAATGTGCCATTGGGGGATCAATTAGATCACGTGCCGTTGACATTTTAAGTCCAACTCAAGTCGGTTTTGGCGTATCAGGAGGAGCAGAAGCAGCTGTACATTCTTTGAGATCTATTATCAACTCCATAAAATCTAATAAGAGAGAAGTTATTCTTAAGGTAGATTTTAAAAACGCGTTTAATTTAATCAAGAGAGATGTCATATTAGATACTATAAATGAAACGTTTCCAGAATTATCCGAATATGTTTCTGCAAGTTACGGAGAAATTTCAAATTTAATCTATGGCGATTCGATAATATTTTCAGAAGAAGGCATACAACAGGGTGACCCTATGGGGTCTTTTTTATTTTGTATGACATCCAGAAGTCTTTTTTTAAATTTAAAATCCGATTTTAATGTATGGTTCCTAGATGACGGAACTCTAGTGGGAAGTCTGGATTCTGTAGCTGAGGACCTCTCTTTTTTAGAAAAAGAAGGTCCAAAATATGGTCTATACCTGAATAGAAGTAAATGTGAAATTTATAACCTGAACACTGAGCAAGAAAATATTTTCAGCCTCTTTAATGATTTGAAACTTGTCTCCGAGGGAAATTTGGATTTACTAGGCGCCCCTATTGGCCCTTATTCGGAAAACATTATTTTACAAAAGAAAATCAATTCATTAGAATCTATGAGTAAAAGACTACTTTTGTTAGAGCCCCACCAAGCATTTTTTCTTTTAAAAAATTGTATTTCAATTCCAAGACTTCAGTACCTTCTAAGAGCATCCCCTATCTATTATCACTCTCTTTTAATGCAATTTGATAATACTCTTCGCAAAAATCTTTCTGAAATTACCAATGTTAACTTTTCTGATATTCAGTGGTCTCAAGCCTCACTTCCCTGTCGACTTGGTGGCCTTGGTCTTCGCCTTTCAAGTGACCTAGCTCTACCAAGCTATATTTCCTCATTTAATTCTTGTCTGAATCTCATAAATTCTCAATTAATAAAATTTAATGACCTCAATTTAAATCTTGTGGATGACGCAATAAATATATGGAAAATAAAAACCAACGCTGATATTCCTACTACATCAAACCAATCTGCTTGGGACACTCCTCTTTTAGAAATAGCATCAAAACAAATAATTGAGTCCGCTTGTACTGAAAAGGATAAATCCCGAATGCACGCAGTATGTCAAAAGGAAGCAAGCTACTGGTTGAATACTTTACCATCATCAAATCTGGGTTTACTTTTAAATAGAAACTTACTTAGAATAGCTATTAATTTGAGAATGGGATCTACCAAAACTGTTGTCCACCATTTGTGTATTTGTGGTGAAAATGTTAATACATCTGGAACACATGGCCTCTCTTGTAGATATAGCAAAGGCAGATTATCTAGACACAAAGAAGTAAACAACCTAATAAAGAGAGCCTTAGCTATTATTGATCTACAACCTGTTTTAGAACCTCCAGGTTTAATGGCACGAATCGATGGCAAAAGACCAGACGGAATGACTTTGGTTCCATTTAAAAGAGGGAAATGCTTGGTGTGGGACTTTACCTGTGTGGATACTGTGGCTCCCTCTTATCTTCATATTAACTCTGAAAAGGCTGGCTCTGCTGCAGAACGAGCAGAAAACATTAAGATCAAGAGATACAAATTTTTATCAACAGACTATGAATTTGTTCCCATAGCTATTGAAACTTATGGTTCATATGGTCCAATCACTAAGGCCTTTCTTAAAGACATTTGTAGACGCTTGGTAGATTCCACCGGCAACCCTTTGGAAGGTCTTTACTTTCTACAACGCATAAGTATGGCCATCCAAAGAGGTAATGCTATAAGTGTCTTGGGAACATTTGATAATGATTCTGAAATGAACGATGATAAATTATACAACACCAACAACAGTTTAAATTACAGTGATATTGATGATAACAGCGAGAAAAACTATATCACAAACAATAAGCCAGAGGTCGGAAGTCCAGTCAAAACTCTGGGTCTTAAAGGGTTAAAAAATATCGGGAATACCTGTTTCATGAACTCGGTCATTACATGCCTTTCGAACACGAAACTTTTCTTGGAATACTTAAAGAAGGACAGCTATATGCAGGACATCAACACCAATATATCGAGTATGCATGGAGCTTTAATTAAGACATTTGCCGATGTGATAAAACAGTTGTGGTCAGAAGATTCATCTGAACGGGTAGTAAACACGGTTTCTTTCAAGAGCCAAATCCAGATTTTCGCCCCCCAATTTACAGACTACAAACAACAGGACGCACAAGAATTTCTGCGGTACCTTTTAGAGGGACTTCACGAGGACGTTAACAGGGTAACGGAAAAACCTAAACCTATTTTTACCAAAATAGATGAAAAATTAACTGATAATGAAAAATCTGCCGAATCATGGTCCAGATACCTCCGGATGGACGACTCTCGCATTTTGGACCTCTTCGTCGGACAACTGAAATCCACCCTCAAATGCACCTATTGCAGCCATTGTTCCGTCACATTCGAACCATTCTGGGACCTTTCTCTCTCTCTTCCACAACACACCGGTCAATTAAGTTTATCACATTGTTTGGAATCCTTCACACGGAAAGAATCGTTGGACGGTGATGAAAAACCTACATGTTCAAAATGCAAAAAGCGCAGAAAATGCACAAAATTCTTTAGAATTCAAAAATTCCCAAAAATATTAGTAATTCACCTTAAACGCTTCTCCCCGATGACACAGTTTCAAAGTAAGCTCAAAGTCACCGTAGAATTCCCCCTAGAAGAATCCCTATAATCATACGTGGCACCGTTGCACCCTCCAAATACAACTTATACGCCATTTCAAATCACAGTGGTACCACGTATAGCGGACACTACACCGCCTATTGTAAAAATCCCTATAATCATACGTGGCACGAATACAACGACTCTAGGGTATCTTCAATTTCACCAACATCCATCGTATCAGGGAATGCTTACATATTATTGTACGAACAAGAAAGTCAAAAATCATATACTTGAGTTTATTTATTTCTTTTTTTTTTTTACTTATTTGTTACTATTATTTGTTACTTGATTGTTAATTATTTTTTTTAATTAATATGTATATTTCTATTAATTTTATTGTAAAATAATATTAATTAGTACTTCTTTTTAATATATTTTTAATATAATAACGTGCTAACATATCACCGCAAGCCTTTATTCACCCTGCCAAATATTATACACAGTTATAAACGAATCCGAGATACATCAATTTAAATTTTTATATAATATAGCTAATGCTACTGGTAAATATAATATAGCAAAATTTACTGTAAAATTAGCTTCTTTTATTTTTATTTTTAATTTACATAAACAAATAAAAATAATATATTAACTTTTAATGATAACTTTTTACGCAAAAACATATTTTCTTGTAGTACCACATATTATAATTTTAATACTACAACCCAAAAGCTTTATTTAACCCTGTACATACCCTAAAAAATATACATATTTACATAAAACTATAAATAAAACTTAAAATGATTTACCAGCGTTTTTTATTTTTTTATAATGAAAAATACATATTTACGTATTCTGGCCTGAAAGGCCCGGGGTGTGTGAATATGGGGTATCGATGGAAAAGTAAAATAAAAATAACAATTTTGCAAAAATCTTATTCCAAATACTTGAATTGAGACATTCCTAAAAGGATTTTTTAATAAATTTATTTTTCTGTAAGATACAGCTAATATTTTAACCTGCCGGGCCTCGGAGGCCCGGGGAATGTATCCTAGGGTTAAATAATTATTTTTTGTGGCATACTGTAAAACAGTTATAGCGACATTAGGGTGGACCTTATATTTTTCTATTATCTTAAATTTTTTATTTAGTGTGACTAGAAAATCCTGAAAATATGAGGGTGATAAAACTTCTCTAAGGCTCCTAATTGGGCCCCTAAAATTCGTAAATTACCCGGAAATCGTAAAAATCTGAAAATTGTAATTTTTCTACAACTGAAAAATTCAAGGGGCTTGAAGCCTTATTTTTTCCTTTTGAGCATACAAGATTATGTGCAAAATTTCAAAATGATCAAAAGATTCTAACCCGTGCCGACAATCTGCCAAAGTTACGTCAAACGGTAAACAAATATTTAAAAAATGTATCAGATAGGACTGATTTTATTTTTATTTAATGCATTCTAATACTTATTCGTAATATTAAAATAATTTTACTAAAACAAAACGAGCTAAGCGCCAAATAAGAATTCCTAAATAAGCCACTTTGAGGAGACCTTATTTGGCGCTTAGCTCGTTTTGTTTTAGTAAAATCATTTTAATATTATGAATAATTGTTAGAATACATAAAATAAATTTATTCCGATCTGGTACATTTTTAAAATGTTTGTTTACCGTATGACTCATTTATGTAGAAATTCTTAAATTTTAGTGTTAGGGGCAACTTTGGAGGATTTTCGGCACTTGTTAGAATCTTTTGATCACCTTGAAATTTGGCACATATTTTTTGTGCTCAAAAGAAAAAAAAAAGATTTCAAGGCCTTTAAATATTTCACTGATTACTGATTATAAAAATTACAGACAATTTTCAACGATTTTTTACGATTTATGACTAATTTTACGAACTTTAAGGGCCCAATTAGGACCCTTAGAGAAGCTTGATCAACAGATTTAATAATGACGTAGTTTAAGTCAATACTAACTTTTCTTTGGCAAACCACAGCATCTATTCCTTTCAACGTTTTATTTTTTAATGAAAAATAAACCAAATTATTGGCAAATAAATACCTATAACAAACTAATTTTTTAAGAAATATTACATATTTACAGCAAAACCTAGTTGCCATATCTTAAAGGGTTCCTGAGTTAGGTATCAAATAAAAAAAAACCTTATAATCCGTTTTTGGACACTATTGAAACTTTTTCATATTTTTTAATTTAAAATCACTCCCTTAAAGTTAGTGGCGTTAGTTCTGAGACACCCTGTATAACAAAGTCTTCTACATATAACAAAAAGTCGCAATATATGTTTTAGGAAATAAACTACGATTCGCCTAGAGGTGGAGTAAGCGTAATCACCGAAAAGGGCGACATCACTGTAAGTTACTTGCTGGTTCAGAGCGCTCGAGAGTCCGACTCGGGGAAGTACACCTGCAACCCTTCTAATGCGAATCCCAAAACACTCATCGTGCACGTGTTAAACGGTAAGTGTCGATTAAATGGCATGCATATAGTTTCGATTAATGAGCAAGTCACAGCATACTCTTACTGAGCTCTGCGTAGGCAGACGCATGCTTTCCTTTTGCATTTACCCAGAGACAAGACAGAGAAAGAACTTTGACTTTGTGCGTAGATCTCAAGTAAAAAAAACACACTAAACATAAAATAAATTGCAACTTCACCTTTGTCTGGGAACAGGGTGGTTTAAATAAAGGTCACAAATTTCGGATGCTGATTTTTTATTTAAAAGATTTTTAGAAAACTTTATTTAAAGAGGACGCTGCAGATTTTCCCTAGTTTGCCTAAAAGTGACGTGAGATTTTCCCTAATTTGCCTAAAAGTTACGTGTATCAAATTTCAGCTGCTCAACGTTAACGTGCTGTAACAAAAAAAAGAACAAATAACGAAATAAAACCTAACTATATCTCTGACATTCCACACTATACTCTTTACAGTGGATAGTACATTTTCCTCTTTCATGTTTCTGTCAAGGAGTTTAAAAGTTGGCAAAATATGACTTTGACCTGTCACTCTGACAGGTGGGTCGACTGGTCTCGATAGAAATTTTCATGTTTCTTGGTCGAGGAGTTTAAAAATAAGCAAATTCACCTTGAAATGTCACTGCACGCCCTATTTATAGGCGGTGCATTAACATTTCAAGGTCAAGTTATAAGTTTTTAGTTTTTAAATAATTAGTATGTCTATTTTTTTCAACTATCATAATATCGGTTTCAACCAATAAAAAACAAGGCATTACCATAACGACGGGATATTTTTGTCTCGAATATATACCAGAAAATCGAATATATACCAGTTTTCTAGTTCTTTGATATAACAAACTTGATAATGTAATATTATAACAAAATATCAACTAAAATGCAAAATTAAGGCAATTTTTATGTCTTATTAGCTTATTTTTATTCAATACTAATAAAATTTAAAGAATTTAGATCTTTTTAATTCCAAAAATTAGAAATGTCGAACATGAATTTATTGTGTCATAATAAATTAACATCAAATTAATTATTATTAATTATTGATAAAAAATTGTTTTAAAAAATAGTCCAGCAAATACACCTCCAGATTCGGTATATCACATATGAATATTCCTTTTAGTTATTGTAATGTTTACTACCAGTTGCGTCAACTGGTCTGTTCCATTTTCCACCCATACCGAGTTTCATGTTTCTATGACCTTGAAGTTTAAGGCTTGAACTATCATTTTTACAGGGGCGAACTAACATTTTAAAAGGGCCTGGTCTCAAAGGACACCCATTTTGAAAGGTACGTGGGTTGGTCTTGTTGCGAATAACACCCATACCAAACTTCATGTTTCTAGGTCAATGCATTTAAAAAAGTAAATTATGAAGTCTTTTGAACTGTCATTTGAGAAGGGCACCCATACCAAATTTAATGTTTCTACTTCGAAACATTTATTAAAAAGTTAGCAAAATATGACCTTAAACTGTCTTTTGCACACCCTATTGAAGGTCAATTTATAACTTTTTTTGTTTACGAATGAATACTTTTAAAAATTTCTTTTAGTTAATGTTATGTTTTATTTATAAAAAATTTAAGTCTATTACTTTTTCTTTTATTTTTAAGGTCGATTCAGGCATAACTATCACTAACTACACTAGACTGAATTAAGAAATTAAAAAATTAAGATAATTTAGAAACATAACCTTATTTTATGATAAATTTTCCGTGGTATGCAACAATAAGGTAAATGTCAAATAGTTAATAAGCATGTGTAAATACGACTGAATAAGTAAAAAAAAACAATATCTATTGCGCAGGAAGATTATTACTATATTTGCAGTTGTTAGGACTAAAAATCGTGCTTTAAAACCAACTTATCTCCAAAAGTGACTTTTATTTTCTTACGTAACTACTTTGTTTTTCCTTAACACTGAAAATGTGCGAATTTTTATACTTGGATAACGATTGTTTATAAAATTTTGCACTAAAGTTTGTGTATTTCAGAATTTCTTTTTATATGGTGTATTTTAAGATTTTATCATTATTTTATGCTATATTTTATACTTTATCTTAATTGTTGAATACCACGGAAAATTTATTATAGAATTTAAGGTTGTGTTTCTTAATTTTATTAATTTATTAATTTCTTAATTCAGTTTAGTGTAGTTAGTGATAATTATGCCTAAATCGACCTTTAATAATTAACTTTTTTAATTTTGAAGGGGTGTTTTTCAAAATTATGAGGGTTCTTTCTCTCGCAGAACTTAATTTTTCCCGAAAACTGCATCTTGCACAACCGGTTGGACGGACGGACAGACGGACGAACAGACAAACAGACGGACGCTATTTTTTAAAATGGTTCAAAAATTTCCCTATATAATTTTTTTGATCTATGGTAGTTTTTGAGAATTTTTGGAAATATGAAAATCATCGTGTTGCATCGTATAATATTCTTCAAGCACTACGTGCTGTGAAGAATAATATCGTCGGCTTACAAGCACTAAGTCCAAAAACATGGTTTTGAGATATTGACAAATTTAACTTTCATTGTTGATTTTTAATTTTTGTAATAATTGTTTTTGGAAAAAAACTACCGCAATTTCAATGACATGTTTGGACATAATAATGTCCCATTTGCAGTTAAATAAAGAAAAATTGAAGTAGTTTAATTCAACTAAATTTGAAAAAAGACATGGACTTAGTGCCTTTTACTTGTAGGTCCACGACGTCGGCGTACAAGTAAAGAGCACTAAGTCAATAAAATAATATAAAAAACAACTATTTAAAATTAAAACCCTTCTATTAATTAAACGTAATGTATAACTACAAAGTATAAAACAAGATGTTTACATAAATTATCTATAATAATCAATAATAATAATAAGCCTTCTTAGATAATTTTTAATAAATATAAAGATTAATTTATACTTTTTTGTTTTACTTTAAACTTGAATCGCGTATTGTGACAAAACGGCAAAAGATTAAAAAAAATGGTATTTACTTTTTTTGTAGAAAATTAAGCAGTCTTTATTTTATTTTTAATAATATTTTTATTACATAATTAGAAATAGCTGAGATATAGATAAATAAGGTGCAGATTTTTATAAAAAAAATCTAAATAAAAAAAAAACCGAAAGATTTTTTTTTAATTTTGCTCTTAAATCGTTGGTTATTACATAAATAATAAGAATATAAAGAAAAACTAAAGTTTGCCGCAAGTTCTGAAAACACCCCTCAGAAATGCACCGAGACTTTAAACTTAGTGTGAAGGCGTTAAATTTAGTTTTGAAATATTATCTGATAATAAAAAAACCCATGCAAATGAAAATTAAATTATTACCTACACATCGAAAGTACACGTAAAAAGCATTGTCATTTTACAGGTAAAGATCTGTTTCTCTGTTATGTCTCTATTCCATCAACTACCACATGGTGGTGCAGCTATATATAGTAATAAAAAAATGGTTTTTGAAGAAGTTGAAATTATAAAAAAACTAAGTGTTGAAAGTCATATTGAATGCGCATGCGTTGTGAACAGAACTGAAAAAATAGGTGTCATTTGTATATACAGAACAGGATTAGGAAACCTCGAAACATTCTCTGAGAGACTGGAGGAGATACTGGACCAAATTCAGGTGAAATTTAAGCTATATAGATTTGTCATTTGCGGAGACTTTAACATAAATCTTTTGGAACCTAATAAGTCAAAACCTTTTTTAGACCTTTTAAGTGCAAATAATTTTTACCATACAATAAGTGAACCAACCAGGGTTAGAAAAAAATCAGCGACTCTAATTGACAATTTTTTTGTAAATTTTAAAAATTTCTCAAATGTAAAAGTTTTGAAAAACGCACTCTCAGATCACTATGCCCAAATAATTAGTTTAGACATCCAAGATAAAACCATATGCGAAAAAAAAACCTTTTTAAAAAAAACTTTTTCCAAAAATAAGTTAGAACATTTTAGGCAAGAGCTAATATCAGTAAACTGGGATGATATATATATAACTCTAGCAATGTAAACAAGGCATACAACTCTTTTTTACAAATAATAACTAACACAATGAATCGGATTTTTCCTACAAAAAAGTTTAACATACAAAACAAACAAAAGGCATGGATAACTTCAGGAATAAAGGTGTCAAGCAAACAAAAACGTATACTCTATAATCAGTTTATTGAAGGCGAGGTTTCAAATGAGAAATATAAAAAATTTGCAAAAATATTAAAAAATGTCGTAAATGAAGCAAAAAAAAAATGTCAAACAACAAATATATCAGGGACTCCGATAGCAAAACAAAGGCTACCTGGTCTTTAGTTAAAAAAGTAACACAAAAAAAGAAACAAAAACAACAACTCTGGTAAACTTTTCTAAAAAATACGAAAACTCGCAAGAGACTTTAAATAAACTTAATGAATATTTTTTAAATGCTTGTCCGGAAGTTAATAAAAATAATACAGTCAACCTAGAAAATATAAATGAGTGTAATTCTTCAATTCTGTTAAAACCATCAAACCCAAATGAGGTTGTAAAATGTATTAAAAATCTAAAAAATATTAAATCAGTTGGTGAAGACCAGGTACCCATCTGTTTGTTAAAAGAGTCTGCTGATATTATAGCATTTCCACTGACACACATAATAAATTTGGCTTTCCGCACAGGTATCTTCCCAGATAGATTAAAAATTGCGCAGATAAAGGCTCTACATAAAAAAGGGAAAAAGGACGAAGAAAAAAATTACAGACCAATTTCTCTGTTGTCAAATATTAATAAAATTTTCGAAAAACTTATTTATAATAGATTCACAGATTTTTTAGAATTAAATTTAGTGCTTTCCAATAATCAAAATGGTTTCAGAAAGGGAAAATCTACAATAAGAGCTGTTTACCAAGCATTAACAAAAATTTTAAATTCACGTAACCTAGGTAAACTAACACTAGCAATGTGCATCGATTTAAGTAAAGCCTTTGATAGTGTTAATTTTGAGACCCTGTGCGGAAAGCTAGAAAGGTATGGTATCCGTGGAAATGCTTTACTTCTCATAAAATCATATCTAACTAACCGCTATCAATGTGTAATAGAAACAGATGAAAATGGAAATATTTTAAAATCAAATTTAGTTTTAATTAATAAAGGTGTACCCCAAGGGTCTATTTTGGGCCCCCTTTTATATATTCTCTATACTAATGAGATCCCAAATACTGTAGATGAGTTTGTTACGCTCTATGCTGATGATATAACCATGATAATTAGTGAAAAAGATGAAAATGTACTATTAACAAAAACAGCAAGTTCTTTAAATCTTTTAGAAGAATATTTTACCACAAATGATTTAACTTTAAACATTGAAAAAACTCAAATTATATCGTTTAGTAATAGAGACAAAAAAGACCTAGTTTTACTATACAAGGAAATAAATTTAAATTCTGTAGAAGAAGTAAAGTTCTTAGGGTTACACATTGATAGAAGGTTGGATTGGAAAGCGCATGTTGATTTTGTTGCTAAAAATATCTCAAAATACTGTTATGCACTTAAAATTTTATCAGAAAGTGTTGATTCAAAAACAGCGCTTATCGCATACCACGCATATATAAATTCTAGAATCAGATATGGCATAATATTTTGGGGTAACTCGGTAGACAGTGACAGAATATTAATATTACAAAAAAGATGTATCAGAAATATTTACAAACTAAAAGTTACAGACAGTTGTAGAGATATTTTTAGCAGCAACAACATTCTGACTCTGGTTGGCTTATATGTGTTTGAATGCGTTAAGTTTGTAGTCGAAAATAAGGATTTATTTATTGATTGTAAGAGCCAAGAGGTATATGATACAAGAAAAAAGGTAGAACTTGAAAATGTTAAATGTAATTACACCTATATTCAAAAAAACGTTCACTATAGTATAATTAGGATCTATAATAGTTTTCCTAGTCATGTAAGAAGTCTTCCAAGTGACAAACTAAAACGTGTCTTGAAATCGTACCTGGTCAGTAAATCCTTCTATACTCTCAGCGAATTTTTCGAGGATAAAGGTAGAGAAAACATTTAAAATTTAACTTTCTAGATCTAGATATTTTCTTCTTTTGTATGTACTATAATTTTTAAGTAAAACAAGTTTATGTATTAATATTGTAATAATTATATTTGTAATTTTGACATGTTCAACACCCTCCGGGGTATCTCTGAGCAAATAAATGATAATCTAATCTAATCTAATCTTTAACATAGCTAAATTTAAATGCGTTTGTCAGTACAATAAATAATGCGATATTGTATTATATAAATGATTCAAGCAATCATATTTTTATAAATTAACTCTTTTTAGAAAGTCGCTTAGTGCAGAAACATTTGAAATAATCTACAAGTAAAACGCACTAAGTGCACTAAATGACTTAGTGCCTATTGCCAGATAAAATTTGAATCAACATCAAATTGGTGCGTTTTGTATAGTGGGTAACTCCCTTGGCAGTCCACCTAGAAGTTAGTTCGGTTTACCTGTACATAGATCATCAAAAATTAATTATAGTGCCATAAAAATCCCATTTTTTGCAAAAAAGTGACTTAGTGCCTTTTACTTGTAAGCCGACGATATAAGATACTAATTTTTCTATCAACTTATTATCAATAATTTACTATTCTTAATTTTTGCAGGAGAATATCCTGCTGCGATGCAACATGGCGGCCAACTTCGCCTCAAATATCCAGTTTCAACGTGCCTCCTCAGCGTCATTGTGGCTTTAGTGGGAACGTAAATTTGAAAATTCCTGTTTAGATTTCTAAGGACATTTCGGTGATAAGAAAAAACAATAAAAGTGTAAATAGTTCTGAACGTAAACTGTGAATCTCATCTAAGACGATTAATTTTCAAATTGAATTGCTAACAAGCACCAACGTGGGTACAAGTTGAGCAAAGGACAGTAAGATTTATTTGTGTTTTGCATTTCGTTATACATCTCAAATAAATGTTAATGTAATAATTAAATAATATTATTATTAAAATACGTATTAAAAGTATATATGTAGATAAATAAAATTTTTATGATAAAACAAAGTAATAAATAGCATATGTTATGTATAAATGTTTAACCTGCAACAGGTTAGTATGGTGCGGTATCATATAGCATTTTTAACGTTACACATTTTCTTATTTTGTTTTTCGGCTACTACTGTACAAGCATATCAACCTGCATTTACTATCGGTGACAAATGAACTGAGACGAGTGTTTCAGGTCTAATTAAAAAAAAACTACCCCTTAAAAAAAATTCAAAAAAATATATGTTGATATTAAGCTATATCTGCATAGTATTGTGAAGTTTCAAAAAATTTATTCCACTCGTTTATTTATAATTCATAAAATTATAAAAAAATGTCATGTTTTTTGGCGATATTGAAGAAAATTTAACTATTACAGTCAATAAGTTGGTTAATACTTAATATTTTTTTGTGAAATTTTTAGCAAGTATAGAGTAATGTTTTTCATTTCACTTGAATAATAAAAAAAAACGAAAACATTTCCTCGTTTTTTAATAAAAATATAAATTCTAAAAGGGAGTCCCCATACTTAATTTACAACAAAGTATGTTTTTTTTTCGGGATATTATATATGTATAAGTAAATATGATAATCTTTGATAAAATAATTGCAAATAATTTATTTTTAAGGACAAAAATAAATATTTTGTAAAAATTGAATCAGTAACATTGTTTATTCATTTCTCGGTTAACCACTATCTTTATAAAGCGGAGAACGCAATTTAAAATGCATTATGGTATATTTGCTGTGGTTTTGTATTTTTGTTATTGATGGAACTATAACAAGAAAATAACAGAAAAATACAGGATATGTTTAAGCCTAGAAAATATATAAATATAAGATTAAAATTGAGTATATAAATAAAAATAGTTTACAGTTTTGTACTTACCGTAAGGTACTTACGATATAATATTTCCACATACCTAAATATTTAGCGATGCCATTCACTAACTTACAAATAAAAGATACTATCATAAAAGTGGAAAGCTTTTTTGATAAAGAAAAAAGTAATGGGTTACAAAGTATAGATGTAAACAAAAAGTTGCAAAGAACAGCCGATTGTCTGGGTATTAGTTTATCAACTGTTAATCGAGTATTGGCTGAGTATAAAAGTGGCTTTATTTCACCTGCAAAAACTGGTGGTGGCCGAAAAAAAATAGAAATTGACGAAATACTGCAAGGTGTAGTAAGAAGAAGCGTATTAGACTTTTATTTGGAGCGAAAATTTCCTACCGTAAAAGAAGTTCATCAAAAACTAAAGGAAAATGTTGAGGATTTTCCAGATATTTCTGACAGAACCTTATTGCGATGGTTCAAGGAGTTAAATTTTTTTTACCAAAAATTGAACAAAAAGCCTATTTTAATGGAAGAAAATTCAACCGCAGCTAAAAGATCAGAATTTTTGTATAATATTAAGCGGTATCGTGACTCTCATTGAAAAATATATTATACTGATGAAACCTGGTGCGGTGCTAATCATTCCAGGCAATTTGGATGGGTTGAACGTGTTGACCCACAAATGAGAGACAACTTCGATAGGTACAGAGGAGGCGTACAAGAAATAAATGGCTATAGAGGTGGGATAAAGAGGCCATCTGGAGCTGGAAAGCGAGTTATAATTTTACATATAGGAAACGAGAATGGATTCTTGGAAGGGTGTTTAAAATGTTTTATTGGAGTAAAAGGTTCCGGCGATTACCATGGAGAAATGAATAAACAACATTTTGAAGAATGGTTTCGGTTGGTACTAAGTCTCTTACCTAATAAGTCTGTCATTGTGATTGATCAGGCACCTTATCATACAATGTTGGATCCTGAGTTTAGGAACCCAACAACAAAATGGAGAAAAGCTCAAATTATAGAATGGATGTCAAAAAGACGAGTAATTTTACCTGAGGGCGTGCTAACATTTGAGAATCTAACAAAACCTCGACTTTTGGAGTTAGCACTCCCTTATCATTTTGAAAAAAAGCTTCTATTGGATAAAATAACGAAAGAGTTACGAGGAGATGATGTAAAGTTACTATGGCTACCGGTTGCTCATTGCGAATTTAACGCAATTGAACTTATATGGGCCTACGTAAAAAATAAGGTGGCGAAACTAAATACAACTTTTAAGATAAATGATGTTTTGCAATTATGTATTGATACAATGCAAAACGTACCTGGTTCAGTTTGGAAAAATTGTGTTGAGCATGCTAAAAAAGTGGAAGAAAAATATCGTACCAAAGAAAATCTAATAGATATTGCAGTAGAACCCCTCATAATTAATCTTGGCGATGGAGGAAGAAGAAGAAAATTTATTTGAGTCAGAATCTGATTTGGAAAATGATATTTAATTTTGTACGCATAATCATTCTCTGTTTTATTCGACTTTTTAATAATACACTACTTGTGTAATAAAATATTGCTTAAAATGTAAAACGTTTAAGGTAATAAAAAAATCAAGTATAAAAATAAAAATAAATGTACCGCTTCGTTCAAATAGTAAACTGAATACGTGAGAGAAGCAGTCAGCGCGCTTGCCGACACGGAGCTCCGCTTCCGTCTCCTCGCCTCTCTGAACGGCGATTAAAATTTATTTTTCAAAGCGTTCACACCGGATAAAATACTTAAAAAAAATACATTTTAGTAATAACTTTATTTTGGGTCGGTCAAGTTAGCCCCCCCCAGTTAAAACTTAGGGTCGAAAATACATAGGTATTTTCCACACAACTTGCACAACCAAAAAAAAAAGCTTGCGCACTAACCATTGGTTAATTATATGAAAAAAACCGTGGGGGGGGCTAACTTGACCTTAGCCCCCCCAGTAAAAAAGTTAAAATTTTTCACTACAATCCAATAGTAAATAGCTTGCACAAGCTTGCACAACCAAAATAAAAGCTTGCGCACCCTTAACAAGAGCGGTGAGGGGTAAATAATGTTTACCGTCAGCCCCCCCAGAACTAAAATTGACCGAAAAATGTTGTAGTATGTTAAAAAAGAGCTTTCACAACCTTGCACAACCAAAATAAAAGCTTGCGCACCCTTAACAAGAGCGGTGAGAGGTAAATAATGTTTACCGTCAGCCCCCCCCAGAACTAAAATTGACCGAAAAATGTTGTAGTATGTTGAAAAAAAGCTTGCACAACCAAAATAAAAGCTTGCGCACCCTTAACAAGAGCGGTGAGGGGTAAATAATGTTTACCGTCAGCCCCCCCCAGAACTAAAATTGACCGAAATATGTTGTAGTATGTTAAAAAAAAAGCTTGCACAACCTTGCACAACCAAAATAAAAGCTTGCGCACCCTGAACAAGAGCGGTGAGGGGTAAATATGTTTACCGTCAGCCCCCCCCAGAACTAAAATTGACCGAGAAATGTTGTAGTATGTTAAAAAAAAGCTTGCACAACCTTGCACAACCAAAATAAAAGCTTGCGCACCCTTAACAAGAGCGGTGAGGGGTAAATAATGTTTACCGTCAGCCCCCCCAGAACTAAAATTGACCGAAAAATGTTGTAGTATATTAAAAAAAAGCTTGCACAACCTTGCACAACCAAAATAAAAGCTTGCGCACCCTTAACAAGAGCGGTGAGGGGTAAATAATGTTTACCGTCAGCCCCACCCCAGAACTAAAATTGACCGAAAAATGTTGTAGTATGTTAAAAAAAAGCTTGCACAGGAACCTTTTCAGATACAGAAACGGGGTTTTGCATGTAAACTAAACTTAATAAGGCCCATCTTCGTATATTATTTTCAGGTACTTATTTTAACCACGAACGTGCGAAACGGGGGGCCTTATTCGTTTTTTGCCCCTAAATTTTTTCTGTGTATTTTTTTTGTCAGGTCAATATACATAAAAAGGTGCTCTTGTTGTAATACTGTAGTATTAACCGTTTTCTGCTCCCCCTGAGGGGCGGGGGTAGTTTTCTTGAAAATTGATATATTCGGGTTTTTGAGGTCGCTAAAGCAGAATCTTAAAATATTTTTTTTCTAAATACACCCCCTGAGGGGCGGGGGGTAGTTATCGTAAAATTGGTATATTGGGGTTT